>JAYJMJ010000552.1:1953510-1966379 GCA_036873875.1 Laminaria ephemera | reverse complement strand
CCCCCCCCACGCGGGGGGGGGGGGGGGTAAGCGTGTAATTGGAGGTATCAACTTCGAGAGTGCGCCGAGGTCCACGCCCCCAGAGGGAACGGTAGCGGGGTCATGGATGGTGGGTATTAGTAGTAAGGGCTAACGACGAGTTTGGCAGCGGTTTCTTCTTGGCGTAGTGGTGAGCAATCAGTGCGCTGTCTTGTCCTTACGCTTTAGTGCTCGCTCGTCATTGCTGGATGGTTGGTTCGATTGCGATTAAGAGAAAGGCGGGCCGGGCCGAGCGCGTTTTTTCGTGCCGACCGTTGAGTCGCGACCTTTTTAGTTCAAACGCGACGTTACGGCAAGTTTTCGTCTAGAGCTGAGGATACAGCTTGTCACATACAGCTACCGTTTGTAAACGCCGACCGGATCGTGCCTCGCGGTGGAGGTTCAGTGATGATGTACGTTGTTGGTATCAAAGCGGAGGAGGGACGCGAAGGGAAAACGAAGCAGCAGCGGTTATACAGTATACCAGGTATATTCTGAAAGTAGGAAAACGAGTGCATAGATTGTATACCCCCCCCGCCAGCTTGCGCATCCCTTCAGTCACCCCAACCTACAACACAAAAAAAAAAAAAATCGGCTGCCGTCTAAACCGACGAAAGCCGAACACATTACGATATCAAAGTCGACGAGTAAACAAAGGTTTGGAACGTTACGTACGTACTACTGTAGTACTCGTACGCAACTTCAACTTGCCACAACGTAGAATGCTGCTTATACTTACACAGCAGGTTTATGTAAAACTAAACGAGTACTACGAACTGCCGTTTTCTGGTACAACGGAATGAGAAAGGTCAGTTGTTCGAAGTCGAGCCAGTCACCTTGATGTCGGGCTTGCAGTGCAAGCCAAGTGCGCCTTCGCCAGAGACAGCTTCATCGATCGCCGAATGAAGCGGTGACGATGACGCCGGCCCTCTGGTTTACCGTCCAAACTGCAAGAGCACCTACGTACCTCAAGCTATTACTTCGAAGTATATACGAACGCAAGCAATGCGATGTCAATTGCAAAGCATGATGATTCGTCGAGGTATTCAATGTTGCATTTATCTACCAGGTATCGTATGGGATTATGGGAGGGTTTACCGTTGCATACAAGGTTGCGCGTTCTGCGTACAACCTACAACAGCAAGCGTAGTGGGATAAACAGCGTGCGGCTGTTGCTGGTCGGTGTGCTCGTTTGGTTTTATTCGTCGATGGAGAGTGTTTTTATAAAAAATATTTCAAATACGTCAGCTGTGAGTTCTACCAATTGAATGGTCGATATATTCCTCTTTTTGAGGATATAGGTCAGAGTTGTTGTCCGCGTCGCTGGTCGGCGATTTTGCTGTTTTGCACCATTGATAGTTTTTTTCTGAGGTCGCACCGGCAGGATGCCACATTCTGTTATGCAGAACACGTCGTACCACGCACACAGCAGGACACGAGTGTAACTCGGCCTTACCAGGTACTGCTGTTGAGAGGCTGCGAATGCAAGGCAACGTCACCGTTGTCATGTATTTTGTATTTGGCGTTGTTTACAGATAGAGATAACTGAATCAAGGGTGCAAAACAGGCGGTCAGAGAGCTTACAACGAACCATGCCGAGTCAGAGCATGGTACATGCATGGTGAGCATGGACATGATGCAATAGGATGGCACCACGGCACAGCTGACCAGCTACAGTTGACACTGACCTTGGGACCAGCGCCATTTGTTGGTCGTTTTCGTGTTTTCGGTCATCATGGTAGCCCCTGATCATAAACGCCTTTCCAATTCACTACGTCAACGTTCGCAAGTTCGGGCTTTTGCTTTTCTCGTTCGTTGTCTCGACGAGGTCCGAACGGAACGACACCACCTGTTGCTGCCTCGTCACCAACGAATAGCCATGGATGTCTTGCTTAGCGCACTACGGCCAGCCATGCAGGGCCGCACCGCCTTTTGCGACAGTAGTTACCGTGGTGGCATCACCGCAGACGGGTACGTTCCTGGAGCAGGTGGCGATGGACGATTGTCGGGGAGGCATGACCGGCACCAGGGTGGTGGGCAACTCCAACGTAACGACGGGGCTGAGGGCACCCCTGTCAGCTTAGGGTTGACCCTGGCAAACCTGGGGTTGCAGTTCGCAGGTATCGCCACGGTGTTGTACATGAGCGCGCGGATGACCCAGTACATGCTGCAGCTCAAGGAGAGGGAGACCCAGCAAGCAGCGAGGAGCTTGCTGAGGGCCAAGCTACCCGCCAGGCGTGATATTGACATGGACTCGCTCAACCTCAACGCGCACGAGATCTCCGTGGCAATGGTGAGCCGGTGCCCCCCTCTGTGGTGTATACAGTAGGTGACGTCTGCCTCTCGGGCCCGTCACTCCAACTCTCCGTGTTTCCGTCTCAAACGTGCACGTTGGAGAGTTAATTACGCTACCTGTAGACCTATGGTATTCTCATTCTGACCAAGTCCGAAGACATTCCGCCGCGCTTTTTTTGCTCTCGTGTTCGTGTGGCTCGTGGACTCTCGAACTGCCTGTACAGCAGTGCTCGTAGATACTCGTCTCTGCCTTTGCGGGAGGGTCTAGGGTAGGCTAGTCTGCGCTCAAGACCTCGAACTGGTACTGGTGCTGATCTAATTAAATACTTTGCGAGCGAGAACTCTGTGTGCGTGCAGCTGAGCTATTAATGGTTTCCAGAAAACTACGTTCGTACGTACGTCCAGCTGTGATACAACGGCTACATCGTCGTGCCAGACACCCAGACAGCAGACACCTCGTAGCTGGTGTAAAACGACTCGTAGGCATGATGGCGTGAAAGGGGAAGGGGGCATCAACACGATGCCGGTGTGTACCATAGCGCGTTAACAGCTCACTGAATTCATTGGCAGAGCGCAGAGCAGTGCAAGGTGTAGGGTGGTATACACCTGATGTAAGGCGCTGCTGTTGCAGTGGTCCGTGCCAACGACAAACTACCGTAATATCCTCTGTCAACGCCCCCTGGGGTGAACCTTTTTTTTCAATAAAACCTTGTCCCCGAAGAGAACAAAGAGGTAGGGGGAACTTTTGTAAAAAAAAAACGGGCCCCGGGGAGAAAATGCCCCGGGGGTTTCTTTCAAAAAACAGTGTTCTCGACACATCCGCCACAGACTCGTGTGTAGCTCGCTTCCCCGTCGCCGGGTACCTCGCGCTCAATAACCAGCGATGTCGGGTCTCAACAGCATCTACGAGCAAGCACATAAGAAGCAAAGGACGGACAACACATGGGGATGCTTGCACCCTTCGTCCGGGGGTAGTCGTGACGAGGCGCAGGGGGATTGCCCCTCTGACACCAAACGAAAGGGTTCGAAGACTCGAGAGTGCCCCAAGCCCGTGCTGTCCCCCGGGGAGGGTGATTTGTTTTGATAAGAAAGTTGTCCCCGGGGATACCAAAGAGATAGGGGGGACTTCGTAAAAAAAAAAAAAAAAACATTCCCCGGGGATACCACAACGTTTTTACCGCTTTTTCGACGATTTGGGGGGGGGGGACAACAACACAAGGACGGGGGCGTTGACAGAGAATATTACGGTTAGCTGTCGTGAGTACAACTACTGCTGACTGGTACCAGGTACAGAATGAATTCCTGGTGTGTCTCGCTCTGAAGGTACTCGAAGGGCGACAAAACGGCGATTACGATAACTTTATCTCTCCTCCGAGCCAACACTGACATCTGATCATATCATAGAACCCACAGATTCCTTCGTGCGTATTAGGCTGTCTTGTCAGTCGCCTTGTATTTTTTCCAAGGCCATGATTCTTGCACCGTGCGGCCGTCAAATGGAACATATCATAGGAGAGAGGGCAGATAGCAGCAGTATCATACCGATATGAAAAAGCTGCGGTTCGCACGCATGTTGCCGCGCGCTACCTCCTGAGTCTTTCCTGCACTTTGCTTCTGTTGCTTCTGTTTCTACTGTTGCTGCTACTGTTGCTTCTGGTGCCGCGGTTGGGTCGGCGACGAAAACAGGATGTCGTGGCGTCCAGCAGCCTGGTCACCACCTTCGACATGATCGGAGGCCTGGGAGATATGAAGCAAGAGATCATGGACATTGTGAGATGTGTACATCACTAATGTCGAGAGCTGCTACTGTAGTTCCGAAGGAAGGGGTAGTTTTTACGCTTTGGGGGGGTGTAGATAATCGGCGTCGAGGCGTGTACCGATAGAAGCGTGCGGTTTGTCACCGCCCCAACCCGTTGCTCCTTGGGTTGGATAGAACACCCGCGTCCGCAAACGTGCTACAGGGTTGGCGCCGAGCAGAGGGTTGGTGCTGAGGGGGGGGGGGGGGTATGTACGTCTATTGCTGTCGAGATGGAATGGACCCCGACATTTGCCGTCGATTGTGCAGACCAGGGTAATATCGGGTGTGCTGTTTAGTGCAGGATTCCAACGCCTCCTTCTAACACGGAGCATAACTGTTGCGATACAGCAGCAGGAAGTGGGCACGAGCGTGCGGAATCGGTAACGCTGCTGTTGCTGCTTAGCTGGTTTTGTTGGGCGAATTTGGATAACTCTGTGTGGGTGGCCGATGTCAAGGGGAGAGGGTGCTGTATGCGGGCTCCGCCAACGCTACGTTTTGATCAGCAACTGCGATATAGACGAGTATGGTGCGATTCAAGAACCGTAAGAGGCGTACAAGTTGTCATTTTAGGTTTTTCTCTTGATATGGCGGCATGGTCCACAGCAGTCGTCCTTTATTATTTAGCTACCTCTGCATTGCTTGTTTTCCATGGGTGGGCTGATCTCTCCAAGCCGACTCGCGATCGCCACGAAGAAGAAACGCGCCAATTTCGTTCAGCGAGAAATTACTAACGTATCTCCTGAGCCACCGTGCGTGCTTTCGCGTACTCTACTCCTGTGCCTAGAGGGAACCGATTTCTGCGGATGAGACCAACTCAAGGGTTTGCATGTCGTCATCGCCTCCTCTTGGTCACGGCTAACCCCCCCTCTCTTCACAGGTGACGCTCGCTTGCTCGAGAGAAGCCCAGCTGCAAGGAGTTACCGCGCCCAGAGGCATGCTTTTGAGCGGAGTTCCGGGCACGGGCAAGACCATGCTGGCGCAGGTACGGCAGGGTCGCGGTTCGCTGACCGCTTCGGGTTGCGTTTTCCGATACAAACACTACAACTACTGCTGTAGTTCTATTCCTATTTGTTTTCTTCTTCTTTTTATCTCTCTTTGTCCCCCGTTATGGCGCTGACCCGCCCCTCCCCCCTTTCATGATACTAGAGAGGGGCGTGTGGGCGTATCGAAGATAATTACTTACTTCGTCTGCGGATGCCGTTCAGTATCCCCTCTCCCAAACACGCCTCGCTCCCCTTTCGAACTGGCGGCCCACAGCTCTCGCCCTTTGTTGGAGAGATCGCCCAGCACCAAGGAAGAGGCTTTTCGTTGTTTGCTGACGTACAGAATACCTGGTACATGTCCCCTGCTGTCTTCCGCCTGTGACCGTTGCTGTGCACCGCGTGCCACCGCACTGCGCGCAGGCCATCGCGAAGCAGTCGGGCGCGACGTTCATCAACGTGCGCATGGGGGCGGTGCAGCAGAAATACGTCGGAGAGGGCGAGAAGATGGTGGCGGCGATATTCAGGTGCGCCAACACTACGAGTTGGCCCGATTATGGATTTTCCAGGGGGGTTTGCGCTTAGGGCGGTTGTGTCGTAGTGTTCCCTCTTCGCTTTGGAGCGCGGGGGGGGGGGGCGTTCATGCGTGCGGAGGCGGTTGTTTGTTGGTTGTGGTGCCCCCTGCACGCTGTTATTTATGGTGGAAGATGCCGCCACCGGTTTTGCAACGAGATGGCTCGGAATACACTGATGTGGTGTCGCTGGGTAAGACAGTTCGGGGTGATGGCATTGGTCATGGTCGCGATTTCTTCTCGGACGCACCTCGTGTTGCTGCGTTGCGAGTTCGTGTATCTGTTCCCCACCCTCCCCCCCTATGTTCTGAAAACATGTCGCTCGCCCGAAAACGTCTTCTATGTGGGATTGTTGGACAGCCTGGCGAACAAGCTCGCCCCCTCCATTATTTTCATCGACGAGATCGACTGCTGCTTGCGAACCCGCACCGGCTTCGAGCACGACCACGTCTTAAGGGTCAAGACGGAGTTCATGACGCTGTGGGACGGCCTCCTCACCGGTAAGCTTCCCGCCACCGCCACCGTCGCTCCGTCTGCATGGGTATCGTCGGACCCCTTGGGGCAACCCCGCGCATGCATCTGAAGGCTCGTGTGAGTCTAACTACCGATTGAGCCGCCCCTTTTTTCGTGTTTATTGTATCGGCCGGCTTGGTGTTGGGTCGGTCCCAGGGCCTTGAGCGTTCATGGCACCCCTCTCCAGGCAGGGCGATGGATTGGCTTGGCTTGGTAGGGTGCACGGCCCCCTGAGGCCCATTTCGTGGCACTCTACGACGCGCTCTCGTTGCGCGGGCTGACCACGAGCGATGTCCCTCGGCTGACCCCGCCTCCAGTAGGACGTTCTTGAGAGCATTACGTGTACACCCTCCTTGACGCGCGCGCAGCGCCTCGCCACGTCTCGCTCTCCCCGCATCGCCCTTCAACCGACTGTCCTCCCTTCCCCGCCTCGCCTCGCCCTGCCCCGCCGCGCCCCGTGTTGCCCCGCTCGCTGTCCTTAGAGCGATCCCGGCCCGTGATGGTCCTGGGCACGACAAATCGTCCGGCCGACGTCGACCCGGCCATCCTGCGACGCCTCCCCAGACAGTTCATCGTGGCGCTCCCCGAAAGGGCGGAGCAGCGGGAGCACATCCTCCGGCTCATCGCGAGGAAGTACAAGGTGGCGGACGAGGTGGACTTGAGGCTGGTGGCCGACCAGACCGCCGGGTGAGAGTTCATTCGGTCGCCTTTGTGTTTATGGGGGTGGTGTACCTCTCTGTCTCTCCCGTCTCCCCTCAGCCCCCCCCCCCTTCTCGATGGTTCCCTATCTTGTACATGCTGTACTTTTCTTTATTTCCCTCCCTGGTGTACTGTGCCCCCCGCTAGTGTACCTTTTGTTTTTTTTCGCCTGGTGTACCTTTTACTTGGCAAGTGGTTTTGCTGTGATGCTGTAGTTTTTGTTCTCGATTACGTGAGTTTTCTCGCATTGGCGCGCCGTCGGTCGTCTAAGCAGCTGGCGTCATTTTTTTGCGACGAAAAAACGCAAATGCCTGGGTCTCACGCGGTACCCGGGCTTTCGCCGGGAGATGTTTTAGCCTTCGTGGTCGGATCGGGAGTCGCACAAAAAAACTCGATGCTCGTAGATGGCGTTACCAGAAAGCTTAACCCTGTTGCCACTACAAAAAAGATCGTACACTAATTCCAAGTAGTCTGTCCCCAAAAAGCTGGTGCGTTTCTGAAGGGGCGAAGCCTTGCACCACTGCAGAAATTATCCCACACGAGTTTCAAGTAGCTTGTCCCCAAAAGGGTTAATGCTTTTCTAATGGATTTAAGGATCCCCTGCAATGCTCTCGACCCCCCCCCCCCCCCCTTCCCCCCCAACGCTCCTGGACATGGACAACGACGGCAGATTTTCCGGCAGTGACCTGGATGCCTTGTTCCAGGCCGCCCAGACAATACCCGCTAGAGAATTCGCACGGGCGCTGCGGCTAGAAATGCGAGCGAGAGCGCTGACCCGCGCCATGCACGCTACGCCGAACGAGACGCCCGCGACACCCGCGGCCGCTGCGATCGAAACGTCCCCGCTACGCAGAAGTATCGACAACGTCATGTCGCTTTTGCGCGACGCAAATAGAGAGGTCACGAGGCTGTTGGGGGAGGCGGGCGCCATGGGCGGCGGGGAGGGCGGGCCGGAGTTGCAGGCCGCGGAGGCGGAGGCGGAGGCGGCGGAGGGGAGAGCGGCGGCGGAGGCGAGCATAACGACAGCGCAGATGCGCGCGATTAGCGAGTCGGACTTTGCGGCCGCGTTGAGGAACATCAGGCCTACAGGCGAGTGTTGGGTGTTGGGTGTTTTGTGTTACTGTAGGGGGTTCGGGTTTGTCGCACGGCGCGGCGTAGCCAGGTTTCGCGAAGTAACGTGCCGGCGCGGCGCTAGCTGTGTCGGTGGGAGCGAGTAGAAATTTTCTAAGAACCGTTTCGTCGCAGCTCACTTCCGTGCTGGTGGGTGGGTTTATCGCTATTGATAGATGTATACTGCTTGTGTAGATGTGCGATTGTCGCTAGCTTTTTGTGTTTTGAGTATTGTTGTTTTCGGGTTTCGTGTTGTTGAAAGAATATCCAACACGTGCATGGAAAAGAACCCGACGACGTCGATGCATGGAAGTCGTGGCCAAGACTTTTGCCACATATCACTCTGTCCGAAAGCGTAAATACCGTTTGGGTATTCATATGACTACCAAACGGGCCTTAAAAATTCGGGCCGATTGGTTTATAGGTAAAAACAAAACAGCTCCGCACGAAAAGACGAATCTACTCGAAGCACTCCCCCCGCCGAATTATTTTCCCGTAGCCTCGCGCCCCAAGGGCTTCCTTCTTCCCTTGTTGAGTCACCCCGTACCGCTCATTCCATTTTCTTGCCGGGAACAGGGCAAATGGCGATGGGATTTGACATGGATCGCGCAACGCAGAGACGACCACACGAGCAGTAGTTTAAGCATTGGACGTAACATGTGGAGAAAGGGAGGCTCCCTATGGAGGGTGTGTGGGAGGCTGGTGCCCCCCCCCCGGGGAGGGTAAGGGCGTTTCCCCTCTGTGGCTTCGCCAACACGTTGCTCTATTGAAGGGGGTCGAGCCCGGTGGCCTCCTCAGCATGAGGGAGCGGGGGCGATGCGATGAAGCGCATTTGGGCCGTTGCAGCGTTGTACATGCCACGCGCTGTCGCGGCGTATTTAGTGTGCCTGGGTTTGTTGAGGAGTGGAAGGCGGTTGAAGCGAGCTAGTGCTTCCGTCGGTGCACGGCGTGGTTTCTCTCGCTCTAATAGCTTGTATGTATTTTGACACCATGAGACAAAGTAGCCCCGTTTTTTGTGGAAACCCTCTTCCGCCCTATCCCCGGGGGGGGGGTGAGACGACGTGACCCCCGTTTTTGTGGAAGCCCCATTCCCTCCTATCCCGGGGGGGGGGGTACTCATTTGTGTCTTGCCTTAGTCATTTGATCATTGACCACGCATCCCTTTCGAGACGGGGTTTGCGCGATTGGGCGAAAGTTGACTAATGGAAGGAGGGTGCTAACGCTGCCCAGCGATAGGAAGGCTTTAGACCAGATTGGACGCAAAGCGGATGGGCAAAAGGGGTCTGATCACCCTCGGTGGCCCCGGATGCGCGCTGGGTCGGGCTAACAGGAGAACAGAAAATGAAGAAGAGGTGGAACCTTTGACTCCATTGTCTGCAGTGCTTCTTGGGCTTCACGTCAGGGGTTGGGAGCCGGGGACAAGGGGGTGGTAGACCCCGCTAATGATGAGCAATGTACAGCAAGAGAAGCGCCGTTCTTGGCCCCGCCGATTTAACCTTTTCTTTGCTGTCACCAGCACTGCACTCGGTGACGTGGTTGTGCCTCGGGCAGGAAAGTAAAAACATTCTGCGTTAATTTATGGTGGCCGGTTTCCAATCGATCGAACGGCGGTTTGCTGGAGGGGGGAGGAGGTGTCGAATATAGTGCGGCGTGGAGACACATTGCCATATATTGGTGTGTCGTGGTGCGAGGTCGATGTTCGGACGGTGCATTAAAGAAACGAAAGCTGTTAACGCTTTTGCTCTGGTTCCTCCCCTGGAAATCTCCGTCGTGTTGCGCTGCTTTACGCTCACCGTGTCTGAGTTCCAAACAATTGCTCAGCTGGTTTGTTTTGATGGAATAGGAATGGACAGATCTACATACGACCGCTGTACACGTTAGTTTCGGCGTGGCACGGCGCGGGACGATCCTCTGTGCCGTCAACCGTGCTTCGTGAACTTGCCTGCGCTGTTGTTGATGAGGTCACCGGTGTATCACGCTCCCCGCTGATGAAAATCGATCATAGCTATTCCCGTTTGATTTGCACGCCAGTTTTTGGCGACAAACTACTTGGAGTTAGTGTGGAATATTTTTTGCAGTTTTGAAAGGGTTGGTTTAGTCTGTAACAACCCCTGTAGAAGTGCACCCTCGTTTTGGGGGACAAACTATTTGGAGTTAGTGTGATATTTTTTTTTCTGTCGTTGAAGAGTTGGCGTCGCCAACGATCGCAGATATTCCGCCGACGATTGGATTGCGGTGAAGACACGGCCGTGAGGTACTCTGAAGCGCCGCGCCATCAACAGCAGCAAAGCTTGACAGTAATAATGGGTAGTCCTTCTTTGTCTACTTGACCCAGGGCGGTTTTGTCGCGTTTGTTGTCAATTGGAGGGAGAATGTAACCATATACAGGGCCGATGCAGAGCCACCATAAAATGCTGTTTTCTGCCTCCGATACGTCATCCAGCGAGGCCTTCCTCCTCACCAGCGGGTCGCGGGGGGGAGGGGTGTGCAATGGTTTCTTATTATGAAAGAAGCATAACATCAGCCACCCACGTATAGTCAACCACCTGAAGTATGTGACGTGCAAAAGCCGGGCCAATTTTTTTTTAACACTAAGTTATTAAGTGCTGTGGCCGACGAAGCTCCCATCTCGTGGGGGGCTACGCTTGGCGCCCCGTCAGTCACAGGCTGAAAGGATCAGCGGGCTATCGTAAGCCGGTCGGGGCGTTCCCACGTAACGCGTGGAAAATGCGTGACGCGGGGGCAGCGCCGCTCCATTGTGCCTCCTGGGAAGGGTCGCCGTTCCACATGGCGTTGCTACTATTAACAGTGTACCATGGTGTTCGTTACGTTGCTACTACTGTGTACCAGGGTACTCGTTAAAGATGGGTGCGCTGCCTGATACTTTCCTTACGAAACTAAAAACACGCACTCTGTTTTTGTATTGCCTTTCGCGGAGAGGCATTGTACAAACGCACAAGGATCCAAATACCTCTTTTGCTGGCTGGAGATAACAATTATTTCAACCTGCCGTGTTATGACTGACCAACCATTTTGCAGCCCGCACTCGTCTGACGGAGTATCCACCATAGCGAAGCGTTTATCGAACATAGCGCGTTCGATAGGATATATCGAAAATTCCACATTTCGATAAATCAATACAAAGTTTCGATACGATATCCAACATCTACCTACCCGCCAGCGGAGTTGACCATTTTGTACAGTTAGTTTACACCCCACGGGTAGCGAACCGGCTTGCACTCACGAATGTACAACACACACGCGATCATCTAGGAAATTCGGACGTAGCTCCTGAAGCACCACCCCTTCCCACCGAATACACGGCCTGCGACAAGAGCCCCTTCTTACTGCCACGGGCCTGTTCACCATGCGCAACGCTAAGCATAACGTTACCCACGACGCCGCTTCTTCAATAGCGATGCTACTTCAATAACCTGGTGCGATAGAGGTGCCGCCGGGATAGCCTGCCGCGACAGCAAGATGCTGCGACGAAATAACCTCCACCCCCATCTGGGACTACCACAACACCACCCTCAATACCCTCTAACCCACGCTTGAGCGCCCGGTACGGGACTATAACCCACGCTTAAGCGTGCGGAACGGGACTCTAACCCACGCTTGTGCGTGCGTCACGGGACTCTTCCACGCTTAAGCGTGCAGTACGGGACTCTTAACCCACGTTTGAGCGTGCGTACGGGACGAGTATGAAAGACAAAACTAAAGCAGAGACCCATTCGTCACCACGACCACCCCCCTCCCTTCATCGCTCACGGTAGCTCGTGAAAGGGGGCATCGCCTGGCCTCTGCAGCCAGTTATCTTCCGGGTACTTATAGCCATCATTGCCCTCCACAACGTGAATGGAGTAGGCGTGCCTGGATTTGTCCGACGTGTTGGCCTTGCTGTAGTGGACCAGGGAGTGGTGGAGGAGCACCAGCGTCCCGGCTTTCACCTGGAAAGGGCCATAGGCGGCATCAGGGGTGGCAGCTGTCATTCTTCAAGTCCAATGGGCGCAACAGCAGAATGTATACGAATTAGAAGTGCATTGCTTATGCTGAAACCGATTTGGGGTGAACCAAACTCAGTACAAAAAATGCGTTACTGTGCGCGCGGGTCAACACCCCTTTCGTGAGAATCCACTCGTGCGAAATGCTGGGGGAACTGTGTAGTATACAAAAGCGATGCACGGGTGTCAACCGGATTTTTAAGTGCCTGCTGGCTGCTGGCTCGACCACAAGCAAAAGGCACGTACCCAGGAGGTGGGTGGGAGGGGGGCGGGGGCACCGTGTGGTGGTCTGAGGGCCCGTGACGTCAGCACCACCCCTGCGGCCCCTGCGATCGCAGCACAAATCTCCACTGAAGAAAATCGCACAGCTACCAAGACAAAGAGATCGCCCCCAGAATGTTCGACGCACCAACAAAGGTGCACCGCGGGTCCGCCGTGCACGTCTCACAGCTCTTGAGGGCCGCGCATTCCTCCTCGACGTCTCGGGCACGCCCTGGGGAGCTCCCGAAGGGCAGGGCGGCGAGGGCAGCGGCGGCGAGGCTGGCCACCAGGAAGGCGGTCTGGGCGGCACCCATCAACTGGCTGTTCTTTTTTGTTTCTGTGGAAGGGTGGGGCAGGGGTGGGTTGTGCTTCGAAAGAAGCGCGAACCCGCCACTCGAGTGAGCTCTGGCACAGCGAGGGTGCGATGTGGAGGTAGAAGTGGTGCCGGTCTGGAGCCAAGGGATGA
Source organism: Laminaria ephemera (assembly GCA_036873875.1). NCBI lineage: Eukaryota > Phaeophyceae > Laminariales > Laminariaceae > Laminaria > Laminaria ephemera. The sequence goes on along the minus strand of JAYJMJ010000552.1, from coordinate 1,953,663 downwards.
TTGATGGTGATGGTTCGTGGCCAGGGAAGCCCACCGCGGGTGGCGGTCTCCGTTGTCAGGGGTTCAGCCAGCCCGGCGATCCAGAAAGCGAAACCTCAACCAGGATGTCCTGCGGGTTCCAGGTGGACCCGGTGGACTACCCGGTGGTCTTCT
>JAYJMJ010000552.1:1791072-1804274 GCA_036873875.1 Laminaria ephemera | reverse complement strand
CACAGCTTGCAAAGATGAGTTTCGACGAAATCCTAGATCTCACAGCTGTTGTGTATTTTTAATTTTTTATAAAAATAGTTGGGTTGCGGAAAAATAGATAATTCCGCAGGATTTCAAGTGCGGCAGTTGTAGCATATTACGAACCCAAAGAACGAGATTCCTAAGATGGTATATAGGTCGTTGGTGTATTCTGCTTGCCTGTAGTGATGGGCTCTGCACACGAACGCACCGTCACGGCCGTACAGCAACATAACAATAAATACCTGCGCATACAGCACATGATGCGCATACAATACAGCACATGTGTGTCATGTTCCCACAAACACGCTTCGTTCGCGCCGCATTTGGCAAAAGAGCACCGAGCCGCACTTGCGATGTTGAAACGTGAACCCCCCGCTGGTTCAACGCCAGGGTGCCAGCAACGCAAACAACCCCCCGCGTGACAATTGTTTTGCAGGCCTCACCAAGAGCCCGAGCTCGGAGCGCATGCTTCTATTCCCTGCCTGGCTTTCTACCCTAATGAGGCTTTATCGAATGTGAGAGGCTTCTGAGAGACGACGAAAGAGAAACGCGTGCGGTACTGACTACAACTGGACAGGGAGAAGGGGGAAGGGTGCTGTCTGTAGTTCTCACTCATGATGCGTGTGCTCGTTTTACGCCCACCTGTTATACAGTTAGCGAAAATACGTAGAAAATTGACCAGTCTGAAAAGTGCGGGCACGAAATGTCTTCATTTTTTACTGCATGTATGATCTTACTCTAATTCTAAGTAGTTTGTACGGATTAATATGCTCTGACTTCTTACGCGGGAAGCGCATACTATTGTTATGGTATTGCCTTGGAGAGGACGGCAATTACCTGTGTCACCGGGTAATTGGGACGTTTTGGTACATTTAGGAAGGCGTTTCGTGTAAAATGATGAAACAGCAGGTGGAAACCTTCCACCTGGTCCAGTCTTCCATCGGATGGTGATCTCAATAAAGCTGCTCTTCTTCTGTCTCTAAGCAACGAACACACGTGAGTATCCTCGAGTACCCACGGCATAGGCTGACCTGCATGGAGGTAGTCTGTCCCCTCCACCAGATACCGTTACAAGTGGAGTCGTGGTTTCGGATACATAAGCTATTCTGTGGACGTTACTTAACGTGTTTATTTTTTTGCCGCTTGCTTTCGAGTACGTAGACCTTGCTTTCCCTTTGACGACTTGAGCCTTCTAGCAGCTAGCCTACCGAGCTGCTCACCACAAATCGCTGGAGACTCAGGAACAGGGACCAGCCTCCTCCGACCTCGGTCATCATGCAAGTGCGACCCACGGCCTTGCTGATGGCACCTACGGACTCCGGATCAACGAAGCTCCACGGGGCGCGAGGACAACTAGCAAGAACCCAACCGACCACCCTGGAGTTTTGGCTACTCGGGACCGCGCCGGTTCAGCCATGCTGCGAAAGATCTCCGTGCCTCAGGCTTCAGCCAGGGGGCAGCTTGCCTACGCCCCTCTAGATTCGACCATAGAGCTGCTTACCTTCACGCCTCTAGGCTTGCCTAGAGAGCAGCAAGGCTCTGCGCCTCGGGGCTTACCCCGAGAGCTGCGAGCCAGGTCGTCACTCGATGCTGAGCATAGCTCTTGCACGGTGGCTTATCATTCTTCGGAGGGGAAGATGCCTGCCCAAGGGTTTCTGACAAGAGCTTTCACCGTTGGCTTCGGGATGCCGTAGCTCTGCCAACGACACCGCAACAGCATTGACTCCTCGCTCACCCCGAGGTAGCCCTGACCAGACTCGACCAGCCTCGCTCTCCAGCCTCAGCATGGAGTGCACCTCGCCTGACGTACGCGGGGCGACCGAATATGGTTTTGGGGGAACGAGATTTTCCCTCCACCACGCAAGGAAGACGAACCTGCGGACGTTGGCCTAAGGAGTGCTTTAACGCTGCTTTCAATGAGGAAAATGCTGTTGACGCCCATGCTTTTCGTGCTGCTTTTCATCAAGATACAGCCTTTGTTGCAATATCACTTCCTGTTCGTAAGATATCAATTTGCCCGCCATCTCTGTGCGTACGCTACGCCTTCTGGCTCGACAGGTTCAGAACACAGCTCCCATTGTGGTACGAACTCCAGCAGACCCCTGTTGATGTTCATGCTTTTGCTCCTGCTTTTAATGAGCAAACAACCGTTGGTACAACATCACTTGCTGTTAGTAAGAGACCATCTTGCTCGCCATCTGCACGAGGGGCGCGCCTTTTGACTCGCCAGGCTTAACTCACTGCTGCTGTACACACCAACACCCCTGCTATAGCTCCTGATGCTACACAGACTCCTACGATTGCGTTCACGCTTCCCAAAACTACTGCTCCAGCTCTCCCAGCTGCCTATCCTACTCCTAGTGACGCGGCCAAAACATATCTCTTCTCGCCTAGTAGTGCTGGAGGTGCGCATATTGAATTTCGGCCTCGTTCTGCCTCTTCCCCTTCGTTGTGCGCAACCCACAAAGATATGGAAGACGCCGGCCACCTGTCTCTCACCAAAGAGACCCGCGATTACGGTAGTACGTCGGTCCGTACCCGACGCTCGAGCCCGGCCTCGGACAACTGCTCCCCTTCGGGAAAGCTGGCCGTTCCGCCGGAAACTCCCCCTCCCCTCCTAGACGAGGTCAACTTTGAGCCTCCAACCTCAGACGATGCCCGGCTAGAGAAGGAGGAGAAAGAGAAGGAGGAGCCAAAGAAGGAGGCCCAACAACAACCCTCTTCAGGTTTAAAGTCCCTGCAGCGGGCTCGCGAGAGGAATGATTACTCGCTTGTGCGGCAAAGGGGGCCCCTGCAGCTGCAAGAAGAGCGGGTAACGCAACTACAACACCAGCACGAGGCCGCGCAGCAAGAGGCCCAGCTACATCAGCAGCAGGAGGCTCAGCTGCTGCCTGGACCCGTCGGCTCCCCTTTGACTCCGCAATTCACAGAGGACCTGATCAAGTACTGGTCCTACATCACCTCCAATGCTGGGACCTTCCAGGCTTAAGCAACAGCCAATGATGCCTCTATCCTGGAAGCCCAGCATGCAGTGTCCAGATTGGAGCATCTCCAAAGGGCCAAGGAGGAGGCGAAGCTCCATCAGAGGGCCCAGCTTCAAGCTATCGCCCGCTCCGTCAACGAGGCGGAGCTAGCCGCCGAGAAAGCCACCGCGGCAAGTGCTGAGGCCCGCCACACCCTGCGCACCGCAAAACGCGCTACGGAGGTATACATGTCGACGCCGGAGTTGACTACAGCGGGGCCCCGCGGGGGCTCCAACGCCGCCACGGTTGCGGCCCCTCGCCCCTCCTCGATGACCTCTCGCCTGGCCCCGTGACCAACCGGGCGGGGGTTGGACCCCGCCGCTCCAGCCCCACCTCAACCTGTTCCTACCATGGCTGCACGCCTGGGCCCACCACCCGCCGGACAGTTTCTGGACGCTTCTGAGCCGGTCACGTCCACGTCGCTGAGGAAAAGTGATGTCACATTTTTCCATGGCAGCATTCGCTGTATAGCTGCCAACCCATGAATTTCGTTTCCGGAAGACATGAGGGCGGAGATCGTGGAGAAAGCCCAGGCCATCCTACAGTCTATCCCGGACAACGAGGTCCTCTCTGTCAAGGGGGCGTGGGCGACCATGGACTTCGGCTCGTACGCGACTCAGAGGCGAAGGGATGAGGTCCTTGGCCTAGTCGTTGCCCTGCAGACTGCCCACACCGCCGTGAGTGGCGTTAAATGGCCAACCCCGGAGGAGAGCGAGGAGCAGCGCCTCCATTGCCGCCGGAAACACTTGGACAACGCAGACCGCCGGGGAAAGGTCTCCCATCACGACACTTGGGAGGCGGGCCAGGAGGCAGCAGCAGTAGTGGTGGTAGCGGCTCCCACCGCCGCCATGGAGGCGGAGGAGGCAACGGGGGCCGGCGTGGATCGCGTGGTGGTGACGGTGGTGGAAGCGGTGGCAGCGGAAGAGGAGGTGGACACAGCCGCAGTGGGCGCTCGGAATGGGGAGTCCGCGGCAACGGTGGGCACGGCTCGGAAGGAGGACGTCATAACCGCGCGCATGGACAGGCCCACGGAGCTGGAGGCTCCAGCTCTTCGGAGGAACACCACACGGAGGGCGACCACTCCGACGTCGTGATTGTGAGGACAAGAGGCGAGACACATGCTACGATAGAGGTGCCGCATTTTGTTTCTCGGGCTCCTCACTTGAGGAGCTCTAAACCTCACCCAAAAACCCGATTAAGAGAAGAATGAAAGTGCAACCGGATGAACAAACCCATGGCCTAGGTATACAAAAAAATAATTTCGCAGAACAAGAATGTCCTTCGGACGATTCTGAGTTAAGGAGCCCCGTCATTCAGAAACATAAAAGCCGAAAAGTGCTACCTCTATCGTAGCACGCGTCGCAAGTGACTCCTTCGTTGGTCGATGTAGCCTAATCCTCCAAGCGTTTCGACGAACTAATCATCTCTGATGACCGGGACAAGCCTGTATCATCCAACATAGCCCACGCTCGAATTTCTGCTCTAGACGGCGCCGTCAAAGCCGCCGATGAAAAACACGAAAAAACAGTGCGACGAGCGTATGCCACAATATCTCTCAAAGACGTGCCTCGCATCTCCGTTCTTCCTATTCCTGCCTGACTGAACAAGACAGACAGCGCGCAACAACTCACTCGCTCGGTTGAAGCACCCCTCTCCGATATTATCACATGTTGAGACGAGCGAAACGAGAGCCTCCGAACACCTGCTCGGGTTCCCGGCTGAGAGTACCCTCTCAAGAAATCGTTTACGCGTGCAATCACACCTGACAAGCTTTCGACCGCCAAAACAACGACCGTGGTCGACGAGTTTTTTTCACAGGTCACACGAGCTCAAAAAGGGTGAAGCCACGCGGCCTGCGGCGTTTACGATTCTGCTTCGCCTGCTGAACAGCCACTACGACAGCGCAAACACGGCAGAAGGCTACACCAAGTTGTCTTCTTTTCGAGCGCCCACTGGCACACCTTTCTGCGTTTTCACTAGAGAGCTCCGCGCGGTGGTGTCGGCGGCGACGGGGACTGAGCGCATTTTGGCACCGGGGATGGAGGTGGTTTAGGAAGTGGTTAGGATGGCGGTTAACGAGCAGTACCCCGCCATGATGCCTGTATTTTACACGGGCACTAGGGCCACGGACCCGACGCCGTTTGTTTCTTTAGACGCCATGTGGCTGGCCTTCCAACCCTTTGCCAATTAGAAGACACCCGCCATCAACGGCGACAAATTATTTTCACTGCCTGTTTCTTCGACGGGTGGGCAGTCATCCGCCCCGTCCGGACCCCGGCCCGCCTGTAATAGGCGCGGCAAGGATCGAGTACCGTCCCAGTGGGCTGGATGGCAGACGGGATCGAGCCATAATCCCATTGTCATGTTTATCGCTGACCCAACCGACCCATGGCTTGACACACACTCCAAATGCTGGAACACCACTATGCTGATGTATTCTCTGTCTGCGCATCCTTGATCACAGACGACCCTCTCCTATGGAGTGGGCTTCTTTCGCCAACCACCCGTGCTGCTGCGCTCCTTGAAAACCGGGGATACTGCCTGAACTGCCACGAAGACACACTCCTTCAAACAGCGTAGACACTCTTTCATTGACGCTGGTGGCTGCTTGAACCCTGAACTCGGACAACTCGGCAACAACAACGACGCGTACAAGCGTTGGCAAACACGCATGGTGCGAATCCCCCGCGACGACAGAAAATAACGCTCAAACAACCAAAACAACCCAACGAAATATCGCCGCTCTCGTTCGGGTCATTCGCGTGGGAACCACGAGAGCCACTGCCACAATAACAGGCACGAAGACGGGAATAGCACACAAATGGATAACGGTAACAACCGTTCGGCGGCCGGACACCAGGGTGGCGTACAACCCTCAACATCCTCTTCTACTGCCACTCCAGCCTCTGGCGTCCGCTACGGCGCCACCCACAACTCCGGTGGCAACCCGAAATCGCGACAGCCATGCACCGTCCGTACAGAAATTTGACAGGACGACGGTGGCACGGCTCCTCCGGCCTGTCTGCCGCCATCGCTGCCGGGAGAAACACCGTTTATTTCACAAGATGCTCGTGTTCCAGGCTCGCCCAGCGCTCCGCGTCAACCTGCCTCGACTGCTGCCTCGCCTGCTGTTGATCCGTCGAGCACGTCATCTCGCATATCCGGTCGACGCGGCGATGCACTCACACTTGTTTGAGCGACGAGCCCTCGAGCTCATCCGCCGTCTGTTGATAAAATTAACGGCCCTATTACGGCGACCGGAACCCGCGCTTCGAGCGCCGTTCCCCCCAGTCACGGCCCTATTCCGGCGACGGGAGCTCGTGCTTCGAGCACCGATCCCCTCAGCCGAGGCACTGGAGCCTGCGCAACATGCACCGCTCCCCTTAGCCACACGCGACGCAGCACTAGAATTGTTGTCCCTGCGCGTCGCTCTATTCAACGAAGGTGTCACCTCCCTCCTCCCTCTCGGTAGCGGTCGGCTTGAGGTGCGGGAAGCCAGACACCGAAATCCCGATATCTTTATTGAGGCTCGATTCAGGGTTTCCTCATAACAGCGATGGGCGCTCAAGCCATTTTCCTATCAAGGAGGAGTCGACAAGTTTAGCTGCGTCGTCCACATTCTCCAGGAGGTCTACAGGGAAGAAGCCCTCTCCAGTGGACAGAATTATGCCAACCACCCGAGACCCGTTTTCGAAGTCGTCTCTTGGGTCTTCCGACCCTCGTTCGTCTTCTAGCATGCTAACCCACGTGCTCAGTGCTCTTTCGGCGACAGTGGAGCAGGAAAACCCTGACACTGCCCGACGAGCCATGGTGACTCCACGACCTCTGGTCAGATCAACTGGACGGCATACCCGTAAAAATACGGAAGAATCATATCTTTCGTCAAGCAGGACCGGCTTAGAGCCCCATGCCCCCCTTGGTCGACGACCAAAGGGCGCAGCAAGAGCACCTTCTGGCCATTTTTCGCCACAGGCGATGGTGTTACCAGGCCAGGAATCCGTGGGATCGGACTCCTCTCGTGTACCAGAGGCCCAGTGTTCTCAAAGACCTATACTGCATGCCTCCCAGCGCGCCATTGCGGCCACCGACGGCTCGGCACCGTCGGGTTTTGACCCTACTCTCGAATCTTCAACGGATAAGGTGGTGCTGTTCTGGCAGCCCCCTTCGGAATTTTCGCAGTGGTCCCCATCATCGTTTGTCGTTGATGACGTGTCATATTCTTGCGTGGGGCAGTTCATGATGGCGGAAAAGGCTCGCCTTTTCCGGGACCACCGCACCCAGGCCCACGCACGCACAAGCGTATCGGGCGAAGCGTGCGCAATTTTGACCCCGTTGATTGGGACCGCGAACGGCAAACGTAGTCTGTGTTGGCACGTTTGACAAGTTCACACAGAGCCCGACCATAAAAACAGCACCTCGAGAGCACTGGCACCAAACGGTTGGCTGATACCAGCCCACTTGACACGGTTTGGGGCGTCGATATCCGGGCGGACGACCCCGAGATCAGCTACCCTGACAGGTGGCGAGGGACAAAGTCGCTCGGACATACTCTTCCCGCCGCCCGTGACGCCATTCGCACAAGTGAGGCCGGGATGGCAAACCCCGCCTCCTCTCATCAATTCTGCACACCTACCTCGTCAGTCGAAATTCATGAGATTTCACCAGCGCCGCCTGCTCGTCCTATGGCGACATATCGCGCCGGATCAGGTCCTCCTTCGGTGGTTTCGACCTATTTGCCTGACGCACCAGCGGACCACAACCCCTAAGTCTTGGCCATCATCCTTGGTGTCGGCCCTGACCTCGCGCTCTCGGAACACGGTCCCTGCCTTGTCGGGGGTACTACAACGCTCGACGACGCCTCTTTTATCTCCAAATTTTCCGGTCATAGCGGAACAAACGCCCTGACACCTTATGGTTGCGTGGCGCTCCTAGACACTGGATCCCCATAGATATTTATAGGCGCGACGTGTTGGATCGCATGATTTCGCTGGGCGCCGTTTCCGCAGCGCGCGAGCGAAACTGCACTCCTCCCAAGTGGAGTGGGTTTGGCGAATCTGCCCATTTGAGAACTTCGACGAGCGTTCGACTGAGCGTCCAAGTTTTTCGAGCTGATGAGCCTACGTCCTCCCTCGGAGTTTGGACTTGCGCGGTTCCTCCCTCGGTAATGCGGTATGCAGTGCTGTTGGGCCGCGATAGTTGGATGCGCTTCAACACACGTTCCTACCGCTCTCTTCCCCCACCGCCACCAGACAATCGGAATTTTGGCGAGCTGACGTTATCTCAACACGCAACGACAGGCTTGTCTGCTTACGCCATAGAACCCATAGCCTCGGGAGGTGGCTTCCACGTACGCTACGATGGCACCGTGGGCGTCACCCTGTCCGACGAATCACAACTACTTGCGGTCAACTTGGTTGGCAGTAATGGTTCACCGGCACTAACAGGACACTATCTTGTTGACATGCTGCCGCAGCCAGATATACTTTCGGTTGAAGAACATTTCGTCGCCTCTGGGCGGCAGGTCCTCCCTCTCACAGGGGTAGGAGACCTCGAACTTGGCGACCTCGTCGGAATCGCCCACGCTCCGCTCTTGCGAGTACCCTTGGATGCCTTGTAACACGACGGCCGTACCACCGGCCATTCCTCTGGACAACCTGCGATACCCCAGATCTCGGCCGTTTCGGATACGCCCCCTATAACTGTGAAGGCCACGGCCTCGCCTGCCCCTGCACTGCTCAAGCGATTGAACCCGGACCAGCGTTTTTCGTTCCTGCGCGTCTGGGCACGCCTGCCGTCACATCTGCGAGAGGTGGCGTTCAACCTACGTGGCCCCGATTGGACTCCTTTGGCCATCGAACAGTGGGCGATGTTCTCTGCGAATTGCCGGATGTTTTCTCCAAATCCAAGACTGATTTTGGTTCCTGTTACTTGATGCCTTTCGCGATTTCGGTCCCGGAAGGCAGTGCGCCTGTCACTTCCCGGCCCCACCGCATCAACCCCATCTTGGCCAAGGAAGTCGACGCCACCCTGAATCAGTACTTGGCAGCGGGACTGATCCAGCACTCGACTTCACCGTATTCGAGCCCGCGTGTGGTCATCCCGAAAAAGTCTGGAGGCGTCCGGATTGCAGTCAACTACAAGAACCTCAACCAACTATGCAGCCTCAGCTAGCTGCTCATCCCTCGCGTGGACCAGGTCCTTGACACTTTGGGGAAAGGACGAGATTTTTCCCTCTTCGGTCTGGTATCTTCCTTCCACCAAATCATGGTGCACAAAGACACTGTTCCTCTCACTGCGTTTTGCACACCAGCCGGTCTCTATGAGTGACTTGCAATGCCTCAGGGCAGCAGCGCGTCGCCTGGGTGGTTCGTTAAAGTGATCAACGAGGTGATTAAGGGTTTGGAATAGGTGGCGGCCTACCTCGACGACGTAAGCGTTTTCGACACCAACCCGACGGCCCACGCCAAGACGATACGTGCATGTTTGGAGCGCCTACGCAAGCATAACCTCAAGCTCTCCCCTTCGAAAGCTCGTTTGGGAGCCACAGACGCTAACTTCCTGGGCCACTCCATTTCGCCTGCGGGCTTGCGCCCAAACGTGGACAAAGTGTCAGTATTGATCAAAATGCCCATGCTCAAGGATTTGAAGCAGGTATGCGCCCTCATGGGGGGCGTTGGCTACTATCGCAGTTTTTTAACGAGAGTTTTCCACGCGACTCCGCCAGATAAACTCCCTCACGAAGGGTGCAATGTTTTCGTTTACATCTGCCATGGAGAAATCGTGCACGAGGTCCTAGCAGAGCTTGCGGCTTCGCCCATTTTGGTATTACTTAAATAGGACGCCGTCGCCGATGGCTCCCGACCGTTCCTCGTGCACTACGACGCGTGCATCGACGGTTTTGGTGCTACCCTTGGTCAGGAACAGCCCGACGGCTCGGTGCGCCCCATCGCGTACACTGGACTCGGAGAGACACTGGTCTCCACTCGGTTTGGAAGCTGGCAGCATCGTCTGGGCAATCAAACGCCTTCGAGGCTACTGTTGGGGAACAAATTTCTGCATTTCTTCGGACCACAGGGCACTTCAGAGCATCGCCAAAGTGGGGGATCACAACGCGCGCGTGCAACGGTGGCTCGAGTTCCTAACCGCGTTCGATTACACCCTGGACTATCGGAAGGGTAGCACCAACAGAAAAACCGATTTCTTGTTCCGCTTGCCGGAGCCTGCCACGGAACATGGCCGCAGTGGGTCGATCAGCCTCACCCCCGCAGAGGGTAACGATATTTACCTCATCCAGGCTTGCGGTCTTCGCACTCGTTCGTCACCGATCCCTGGTATCGGCTTGGGTGGGCTGGTGTCCTGCGCCAATAGTGCCGTTGTGACTGCGCTCTCACTCTCCCCTTCCGATAGCTGCAATTTTCGCGCCCACGGGTCACGTATGAAGATTGACGACCTTTCTGCTCTTTTTGGGAGATTCGTCGCTCGTGTTTCTGCTTCCGTCACCACCGACGATCGCCGCACCAGCCGAAGGGAACTTTTGCCACCGCCGATAACGCCTTCGCTTCGGTTTTCGCCGTACCCCCTGAGGGCGGCATAAGCCCTGCAGAAGTTCCCACTGCCGCGACAACTATCGCTCAGGAGGCTCCTTCCCCTACGAGCTCCACACAGGGCAACGATGACGCCACGATCACTGGTCCGGCCACATCCGTCCTTTCCACACCTGGCATTCCAGCGCCTCCGATTGCCCTGCCGCCTTCGGGCCGCATCTCCACTCGGACGCGCCGGCAAACAGCCGTAGCCACCGGGACTGCGCCAACTGCTGTTGACTATTGCTCGAGTCCGGCGGGGCCCCTTGACCATCTGCCTGGCGTGCCATCACCCCGCCGAGAACCCCACGGCAGCGACCGACTCCGGCCGCCGTTGCGGCCCCAGCTCCTGTTGCCTCGCTTGTCCCGACGGTACCCACTCCGCCCGGCCGCGACCGCATTAGGTCTGTGGGAACCCCTCTATTTGGGACTCCACCTCCCACCAGACACCCCGTCCGTCTCAACGACGGTTTCGGATGCCGTTGGTGCCGCTGCCGAATTGAAGTTTGGCGATTCCGCCGCGCGATACACGCACGCCAATTGGGAGCGGCTGCACCAGGCTGAGCCCACGTGCCAAGGCACCAAACGTTACATCATTCTCGGCCGGCCACCGGCCCTGCCACCAGACTTTTTGTCGGACCTTCCTTCGCACCAGCGTCGCTCCTTTTCGGAGATCCAGGAGCTCGCTGGCAAGGGACGGCTACACACTACTGACGAGTGCATCGTCTTACTCGTTCGAAAACCGACCCCCCTTCCCCCGCCGGACGCGTCCCTCCCGATGGGGGCGGGCGGCTTGTCTATTGAACGCCGAGCGTATTAGCATCTCTATACCGCTACTCATGCGCCCGTGGGTTATGCCGGCTTGCCACTCAACCGCTTCCTGCCCTCTCGGTACCACACTTACTTGGCGAATGCTCTAGCGTTTTTACTGGTGGATTGGTATGAACTTCGCACTCAGTGGTGGCTTCGCAACTGGCTGAAGTGCCAAGCACGGAAAACCCCGCGACTGACGGTCCGCTGGCCGGCTATCTCATTACACCTGCCAGAGGGGCCCGGCATCGCAGTCAGCGTTGATTACCTCAGCTCTGCCCCGGTAACACCTCACGGTAACGCCTACATCTTGCTCTTCACGAATTGGTTTAGCCGTAGGGCCGACATGTTTGCCGTGACCGCCGCCGAATTCACTGCTGAGGGCACGGCTAATATTCTCATGAACAAGTACATTCCCCGCTGGGGGTGCCCGCGCAGCTTACGTTCGGACAATGGCTTCCAGGTTTTCTAGAAGCTTTCGTACTCCGTCTATGACAAATTGGGAGTCCGCAAGCTCACCACCAGCTCCTACCATCCCGAGTCAAACGGTGGGGTGGAGCGTGTTAACCACACGATGGCCCAGATGCTGGTCATGGTCGGAAATAAACGCCAACATAACTGGGACTCAATGCCTCCTCACGTCGAATTTGCTTACAGCAATTCCGTTAGCTCCGCCACAGGTTAGGCCCCCAACGAGGTCCACCTGGGTCGGCTCCCACGCCTCCCCCTCACGTTTTTCGAGCATGCTGGGGGAGCGGGACACCAGAGTTTGGCCCGCGACCAACTTGCCCATATCGACCGACCAGATGCCTACCATCGCGTCGCGGTTAAGCGCTGCAAGATATGTGCCAGCCCTCACGACAACGGCGACATGCCGAAGTATATCCCATCAGAGTTGCTACAATATGTGCTCAACAACTTCTCCAACAAGTCCCCCCCGTACCACGTCTCCCACCATGACGTTTCGACTTCCTTGAACGACTCCGAGTGGAGAAGATCACCGGCCACCAGTCGGTTCGTCGTCGAGGTGGGGTCATTGCGGTGATGTACGAGACGCATTGGACGGGCCTCTCTAGACCGTCCTGGGGGGGCGAACTTATTTGGTGCTTGTCTTAGTCATTTGACCATTGACTACGCATCCCTTTCGAGATGGAGCACCGTTCCTACTCCTAATAGAGACACCTCCATCATTTAGGCGCTCAAAACGTTTTTTCCCATATGTTACATAGAAACTTTTTACTTCTCTTATCCCCTATCTGTTTTGCCGTGTGTGACCACCATCTATCGCCTAGGATAGCTATACTTTTCTCTCTACTATCTAGTGTACCAACCTTCTCCATGTCGCAATCGTCTATTGTCCTCATCTCCTTCTCTAATACATCCCGTTCCTCCTTGTACATCTCACATTCTCCCACTATGCGACTTCTACTCTCTTATACTCTATCACAAGGGCACATTTGTGTACCTTCTTCCTCCTCCTCCCGGCTACTGGTATACCTCATCCTTCTTTTTGGCAGGTCCAGGTCCCCTACGCGAAATCGCAGTTTCAGCGATATCGCGTAGTCCATTGGGCCATGCAGATACGTTTTCATTCATATCTCTTCTCTTAACGCCCCGTATAACTTTAAATGTTCTTCTTATTTTACCTTATTTCTCGGCGCTAGCCTTTCCCTTATTTTTTTCCGTTCTTACTTCTGTCTTGTACCCCCCAAACTTCTCTATGGACAATATATCTTCTGGGTTTCCTCCTATATCCTGCCATACT
>JAYJMJ010000552.1:1647833-1669254 GCA_036873875.1 Laminaria ephemera | reverse complement strand
AAAGGAACAATAAACATAAAGAAATAAGTGAGGGCTTTTTGCGGGTCTGTCGGGTCGGGTCGGGTCGGGTCGGGTCAGGGTGACCCGACCCAACCCGTGAGATTTGGAAACCTCCTGTCTCGACCCGACCCAATCCGTGATGTTTCGAACACCTCCTGACTCGACCCAACTCGACCCGCGAGGTTTATGAAAGCCTCCTGACCCGTCGAAACCCCTTAATTAACTTAGGTTCCACACATTGGACAGATCAGATCGCCAATCATGATCTGTGTACTTCAGGGCAGATAAATCCCTGGTCAATATGATCGGCATGGTCTAGATCTTGTCGTCGGTGGGAGTCGTACGAGCTGCGCATTCTAGCACATATTTTCGGGTTGGATCTGCTCTACACGATAGAAACGAGCTGGGCCAGCCAAGACTATGCTAAAACAGGAGATTGGCCATGCAGCGCTCACTTTTACGCAGATGGGCGTGAAATTTTGACACGGGGTTGTTCATGCAACAACCAACAAATTCAATGCTGGACCATCTTATTTTACTTTATTATTTAAAGTATGTGACCAATTAAAAACTAAAAAAAATACGGCCATGACTTTTTTTTTAATAATAAAAATAAAATGGTCCAGCTTCAAATAACTTTGCACGTGCGTTGCAAAGACGGGGTTAAATTTTCAGATCGAAAATCTCAAAACTGAGCGCTGCGTGGCAGAAATGCCAATTTTTTCGCTACTACTTGTTGCACGTATGGGACCGTATTTTGGCCAAACCTCTTGATGGGCAACGAATTGGGCAATGCAACTGATATCGATCTTCTCGTTGTGTCCTCAGCTCTGTCTACACCAATTTTCATCTTGATCGGAAACAACGATCTGTCTACTTACAACACGAATTTTGTGTCAAAATGTCGGTAAATACCCTAAAAAAAAGGTGTTTTTGAGTTTTTGCGGATATCTCAGCGAGATCGAGTCGGATTCCAAAAATGTTATTATTTTTCATACATTTTTTTAATGCATTTGCAGCGTGGTGTCAGGGTCGGCGCCTCCAATTTCCAAGTCTTAACTCGCAGTGGTTCACGAGATACGACTTTAGGAAGGATTCCCAGCTTTGTAGCTGGCCCAGCTCGTATAGGATCTAGATCATGTCGGGTGGGAGTCGTACGATCTGCGTATTCCAGCACATGTTTTCGGGTTGGATCTGCACTACACGACAGATATAGGATGTATTTAGATCATGTCGGGTGGGAGTCGTACGATCTGCGTATTGTAGCACATGTTTTCGGGTTGGATCTGCACAACACGACAGATGTAGGATCTACTGTAGATGGTCTACATGCTGGTGCATTGATAAATGTGACTGATCTGAGGCTTGCCTGCTGGCAACGCATCACAAACCTATAATATAGTTTAGCACCAATAGCTTATTATGAAAAAAGTAAACGACAGCTGCCGACGGTAAGTCAACTAACTGAAGGTGAAGGTTGTGCCACCGATCGCCCGCAACAAAAACACCACCAGATCTCCGGCGGGGATACCAAAATCAGCATAAAAACCAATGCAAAAAATGGATGTACGAGTACGGTACACATCGGCAATTTTCAAAGTCAGAAAAATTAACCCGGGTATCATTACTTGCACTCCACTTCCCCTTGTTGAACGACGCTCCTCTCCAGAAGCAGCAGCAGCAGCAGTAGCAGTCCAGTGTAGTACACGAATCAAAATGTAGACGTGCACCACGGTCGATTCAGGTTCATGAATAAACGTGAGAGCTTGTCGCGCAACTACGGACTAGATAATGGCGATGAGACAACAACTACTACTGTCTAGATCATGGCGATGAGACAGCAACAACTGTCCACCATCCACCAACGCACACTGAAGACAGTTACACATACCCTGCTGCGCGAGTTCTATACCAGGTATATATATATATCTCTGATAGTACTGTACAATGATAAATGTGACTGACCTTGGACTTGTCTGCTGGCAACGGCTTTGTCGCCGTGATGGTCACCCTGGCCGATCGGACGGTACCATCGGTTCAAAGAATCGGATGCGCGCACCGGTGACAGCGGAGCAAAATAACAAAAAACAAGAGTCATCTTCAGAGGGCAGCAGATCACAGCGGATCAAAAGCAGCAAAAAGGGAAGGGTTATTTTCAGACAGCAGCACATCACAGCGGATCACAGTAGCAAAACGGAAGGGTTATTTTCGGACAGCAGCAGAATACTACGCCCTACAGTACAACAGAGTACTTAGCATCGCATTTATTGAACACCATCGTTGTCTTCAGACAGCGGCAGCCTGTTATTCATCAGATAAAATATAGTGGCAAAACTTAGGGTTAGTGGTAAAACTCGAAAAAAAAAAGGTCGATTTCGCGAGTTTGAGCCCCCCCCCAAGGGACTTGTCCTTGTGCAAAAAATTGCCCGTACCGCCAACGTCAACGTCATACGTCAATATGCCACCACAACTATTAACACGGCACACTATACCAGTCTATACCGCTGCAGCGCCGACAACCCGTACCACCAACGAACCCCGTACCGCCAACGAGATCCGTGCCTCCAACGATTCCCGTACCATCAACGAAACCCGTACCACCAATGAGACCCGTACCGCCAGAGATCCGTACCGCCAACGAGACCCGTACCGCCAACGAAACTCACATCACAAACGAGACCCGCGCCACTAACGTCAATACTATCCGTCAACAATTTACCCGTCAAGACACCGTAGTATACCGCGAAACATAGCCTCGCTTATACTTACATACTCAATCTGCTCGTTTTTCAAAATGTTAAAGCTTTTTTCTATCATGCCTTACATCATCTCAGTTTCCCTCCAGATAAGTCGCTCCTAAAAGAGCAAAAATAACGACAACAGGACCGAAAAATGAAGAGAAACGATAAAAAACGACACGAAGAAAGCAAAGCCAATTCTCAATTCTTCTGTTCGTAATGCCAAAAACACCCAACTATGCTACTTAATGCTCTTACATAAAAAGTCCAATTATGGACAACGCTATTCCAGCACAACGAATATTTCCCCATTAATAACCGCGGGATCCCATGATACGCCTGTGGGGTCCCGCGGGATCTCCCACGGGATCCCACCAAAACGCGAAGTTAGAACCCCGGGTCTACCCCGGGTCTTTGTGTGGAGTTTGTTTTCCGACTCCTATGATACGTATCATACGAAGTACGTACGTTATATTTGTGACACCTCCCTCGAAGATGGAAAATAATGAATGTCTTGAATAATCTCGTCTGTTCTCATGGAGGGTGATGTCCTTAGTCCGGGAGGCGTCTTGTCGGACGGAGTCGAACACGTAGTTACACACCGTCGCTAGGGGATTCATGATGGACTCAAGTTATGATGAATGCTATGAGGGAATAGTCAAATGTATGCTCTCATAAAAACGTCCCAATTATGCTAGCATAATGGATATAACCATGGAAATAGTCTCGCCTGTTCTCATAGAGGGTTTTGTCCTTGACCCGGAAGGCGTCTTGTCGGAGGGAGTCAAACACGTAGTTGCACACTGTCGCCAGAGGATTCTTGACGGACCTAAGGTCCACCACCTTCCCCGACACCTGTCCATTTCACCGCAGAAAAAAAGCAAAAGCAAGAAATTCGTTACGGTGGGAACAAAGGGACGAACATGTTACAGCGTATCAGGTAGTGCTGTTCCTACTGCAGTTTTTTTGGTTTACGTTTTTATCCTCACTTCTTTTAGTTTCCAACTCAACTTGTGATACAGCACTTTTACCATCAGCGGTCTTCCGGACAAGCCGTGGTCACAGTAGAGATACAATAAATAACCCATACCAGGTAGGTACCAACCTCTCTACAAACATGCTGCAAACATAACCCCATTCCAATGGCAAGTAGGTTGTCTCGCAAACACCCTACGCATACAAACCGACCGTTTCGTGTACGACACTAACACAATAACCGACCGTTCACACAAAACCGACTGATTCGAATGCGACAAGATTCGGCCCATTTAATATCCTTTACAAACCGGTCGTTTCGTGGCGACAATGGGGTGTTTGCGAACTACCAACTTTGGTCGGGTAGGAGTTGTGTAGGAAAACATATAATAATCGTATTGAAACCGTCGAACGTCACCATCCAAGACCAACCCAACACATGAAAAAAACAGAGAAAAAATTAGTGAGAAATACGTTTTTCAACCATTTAAATATTTTCCAATCTAACTTTCTAGTGGGTTGGTTGGCCTTGGGTTATGACATTCGTCGGTTTCAACACTATTTTTACATTTTTTCCAACCCAGCAGAGGTTGGAAATCGCAAACACCCTACATAACCGATCGTTTTATGCCCTTCCGCAATGACACGAACCGACCGTTTACCCAGACCGACAGTTTCGCATGCGACCACAACCGACCGTTATATATCATAACCTTCTCCAATGATTCAAACGGACCGATTTGAGCGCGATAATGACCGACCGTTCACACGAACCGACCGTGTTGTATGCGACAGTAACCGACAGATAAAATACCATTCTCCAATGACACGGACCAAACCTGTTTCGCGTGAGATAAAAACTGACCCTTCACACGAACCGACCGTTTCGTACACGACAAGAACCGGCCGTTGAAAATCCTTCCGAAATGACAATTAGCAGCCAGCAAACAGGCCAACCATCCAACATTCATCATCCATGAACTCACAAAAAATGCCAACGATGCATGAAGCATTGCGGGCGAAAGTTGGCGCGGGAGGGGGGGGGGGGAGACGAAGATAAGGAGGGGCAACGCGTGCCGCGATAAGGGTACTGTACCTCTTTGAGGGCAAACTATTTCTGACCGTCGGGGCTCATCCACTGAGGAACTACGCGTGATAAGGATACTGTACCTCTTTCTGGCCAAACTATTTCTGTCTGGCGGGCTCCTCCACTGAGGAACTACGCGTGCCACGATAAGGGTACTGTACCTCTTTGTGGCCAAACTATTTATCACTGGTGGGGCTCCTCCACTGAGGAAGTACGCGTGATAAGGGTACTGTACCTCTTTCTGGCCAAACTAGTTCTGACTGGCGGGGCTCCTCCACCGAGGAACTACGCGTGCCGCGATAAGGGTACTGTACCTCTTTTTGTCCAAACTACTTCTGACTGGTGGGGCTCCTCCACTGAGGAACTACGCGTGCCGCGATACGGGTACTGTACCTCTTTCTGGCCAAACTATTTCTGTCTGGCGGGGCTCCTCCACTGAGGAACTACGCGTGCCGCGATAAGGGTACTGTACCTCTTTTTGGCCAAACCATTTCTGACTGGCGGGGCTCCTTTACTGAGGAACTACTTAATAATAGTATCGTTGGAATGCCATTTTGTGTTTTTACGAGATCACTGTTTACATACCTAGACCGTGGGATTATTCATCGGTTTTTTTCACTTTGATAGCTTCTCAAGCTCACTTTTTCAGTGAGGTACGAACAGAGCTCCTCAGGTGAGGAACCTCAGAAAAAAAATGCTACACCCCCATCGTTGCCTGCGTTAGGGTCGGATAGGGCTTTTGCTTTGTTTCTTTCATTTTCAATTGTCTCGGGTCTTTCGTGCGCATGCGTATTGATAGCGCTGGCTGGTTGGTTGGTCGATATTTTCCGCCACACCCTCCCTGCTGGCGAGCTCACGTATTCACTTACTACGTGTAATACGTGGTTGCCTTATTTTGTTTGCTTATATCGGACGCGTACTTTTGTTTTTTCGTAGCGCTGTGTGGCTCGCCTTTACCTCGCTACACCCCCCCCTGCTGGCGAGTCTGCGTATCTTCTTACGTGCGTATTACCTTCCTTGCTTCGTTTTCTATTTCTCTCGTTTTTCTTTCTTTCTTCCTTTCGTTTTTTTGTTTTCCTCCTCGGATTTGTACACTATTTGGTTTTCTTGGTGGAATGCGGTGTGGTCGGTTTCAGTTGCGAGTCTTGAAACGTATGTACCAGCATGGGCTTGATACGTACGTACGCTAACTTCCGATTTCACTTTTTTATGTCTTTTTTGGCGGATGTACGACTTGCTTCAGCTGTGATATATACGTGTACCACTGTTGGTTTGTTCATTTTTTTCCTGCTGTAGGGTATTCTTCCACTCCAGAGTGACTGGAGCCTGTCCTGTGACCACGGACTTGATTATGAGAGTTGATGTAAAAACAAGTACGGTAGGGGGGTGACGGGACTCGCCTGGAAAAGGACCTCGCTGGGTGGGTTCGGATCTTCCGCATCCAAAAGAGCCACCTGCATGCAAGAAGGGGGCACAATAGTGAGGAAAGGTCTTGCCAAAAAAAAAAATGCGCTCACAGAGCCAACACAGAGCTCGACACCACAGAACTTCACGTCTCGCCCACAAAATGTGTTCATAGAGCCAGCAAAGAGCTCGACACCGTTGCAGCTGCACCAACGTGTTTGGGAGCAAACTACAGTATCAGGAAATTAGTGTCGGATTTTGTTAGAGATACTTTCTATTAGAGATACGAAGACACGGGTTATCGACGATATCCCAGGCGCCACGCATACACGCTAAAAAAAACAGTTCGGAACTAAGTACGACTAAAGCAGTTAACGCCAAAACATTAATTTCGTGTCCTCGAAGACGAAAATTAATTAATAAACTCTCTTCTCAGTATAAAATAGATAAATTTCTTCTTCTTTTTTTGCTATGCGCGCCATGTCAGAACGTATCGACGCAGGCGGACGCCCTGGACAAGCTCGTGTTTGGCGAGGCGTGCCACTAGGCATTCGACATCGCCCTCCGCATCGAAAACTACACCGGGGTCAAGACCAGTCGGTGGCTGGTCAACGCTATGGGCTATGTCTAGCGCAACAAACCTGGTATTAAAAAACCGCTTGCTCACCTCCAATACGCCTTCGTCTAGGAAAGCTTGCATCGAGGAGTGAGACCGAACGTAGTCCAGCGTGCCCTTTGCCAGAAAAACAAAGGTCGAAGGTGGGGGGGCGCCGGCGAGACTGTCACTTCATTCAGTCAACAACACCAAAACGCCGTTTGTATCAACCATTCAGTCCATCCAACCGCCGTCTGCATCGACCATTTAATCCACGATCCAACCACCATTTCTATCAACCATTAGGGTGCTTGCGATTTCCAAACTCTATTGGGTCGGAAAAAATGTAAAAGTAGTATTTTAACCGACGAATTTCGTAGCCCAAGGCCAACCAACCCACGAAAAAAATACAGTAGGTGAGAAATTAAAAAAATGGTACGAAACAAAAAAAACTAACCTAACTTTTCGCTGATATTTCGTGAGTTGGGTTGCCTTGGATTGTGATTTCGACGGTTTCAATATTATTATTATTATTCTTGGATCGTGATTTCGACGGTTTCAATACCATTATTATATGTTTCCGACCCAACTCCTACTCAACCAAAGTTGGTACCAGGTACATCGCAAACACGCTATTCAGTGCACCATCCAACCGTCATGTGTATCAACCAATCAACCGAGGAGATATTCAGCGTGAAACCGTCACCTACATCCAACCAAATACGTCCAATATAGGCCCGTCGCCACAAAATGAGCACCGTTCACGGGCGAAGCGGCCGACGTGTGTTCTACACGAAACTCTACTGTAAGAGTTACGGTATTAGCAATCATCCGTTACGGGAGGATAGGGTGTTGGGTTGGAAAACAAAACGAAACCGTAAAACATCAAAACCTGATTGGGTGTTTCTCAATTTCGGTGAAATGTGCTGGTGAGTTGGGTTGGGGTTATCCCGACCAACCCAACCAACAAAAACAATGAGAGCTGTGGGTAAAAAGGGTCCTTTTGGCCGTTT
This sequence comes from Laminaria ephemera, assembly GCA_036873875.1. Classification (NCBI taxonomy): domain Eukaryota; class Phaeophyceae; order Laminariales; family Laminariaceae; genus Laminaria; species Laminaria ephemera. The sequence continues at coordinate 1,661,442 of JAYJMJ010000552.1, read as the reverse complement.
TTAGCTAACTTTTCGTGGGTAGGGTTGGCCTTGGGTTTTAACATTCGTCGGTTTCAATGCTATTACTCTATGTTTTCCTACCCAACCAAATTTCGTATCCCGCAAAACACCATAATAGGGTGTTGGCGATTTCAAAACTCTTTTGACCCACGAAAGAAATAGGTTGGAAATTGAAAAAATTGTAGGAAAAAAAAAAAACTAACCTAATTTTATCTGATTTTTCTTGGGTTGCGTTGGCCTTGGATTGTGATTTTGACGGTTTCAATACTGTTGTTATATGTTTCCTACCCAACTCCTACCCAACCAAAGTTGGTACATCGCAAACACGCTAATATTTTGGAACATTGCCGTCCGTCACACCCCTAGGGCCCTTGCTAAACCGCCGTCATTAGCCAAATTTGACATCAACCATCGACGCCTGGTACGGTAGAGGTACCCCATTATTTTTAGGAGGCTCCTTACTTGAGGAGCTCTATCCTCCTCCCCAAAACTGATTAGGGGAAAAAGTAGAAGTACTACCCGATGAACAATCAAATGACCTAGGTATGCAATGAAAAATTACAGCAAAAAAAAGACTTATCCTCCTCCCCAAAACTGATTTGGGGAAAAAATAGAAGTACTACCCGATGAACAATCAAATGACCTAGGCATGGAATGGAAAATTTGCAGCAAAAAAAAGAGTGAAATTCCGACGATTTAGGGCTAAGGAGCCTCGTCGTTCAGAAAACGTCTCAGGCAAAACGTCCTACCTCTATCGTAGCATGCATTCAGCGTCCAACGCGTCACTTACGTCAACCATTTGGACCGTCACTTCAGCCAACCATCTCCCGAGAAGTCACTCTGCGCCCAACGCATCATTTCAGTCCCGCATCACTCCAAAAAAGTAAAAAAAACCACTGAGCGTCCATCACGTTCCTGAAGCCTCGACTCTAGACCATCACTTCAGCCAACCACAAAAACAAGCGAAAAATTATCGTGCAAACCCGCCCGCTCACCTGCGCCACATCTGTCATCACATAACGGAACGGAAGCCCCTTCGCCATCCCCGTCCCCGCCCCACCACCGCCACCATTATTAGCCCCTCCCCCCTCCCCCGCCGCCACCTCCGCCGCCGCACCAAGGCCTCCCTCGAGCGTTTCGCTTTCATTGGTGTTACCGTTTCCAGCACCGCTAGCGGCGGCGCCTCCCTCGTTTGGAACCCCCCCGTTAGCGTCTTCGCTCTTTTGGGAGAGGATTGGGAGAAACTCTCGCATTTCCATAAGGTGCTGGAGAACTAGGCAGGTGAACTTCCCGTGGCCCGCGCCGATCTGATAAATAATACAAAGATAACAGGTATCAGCAGTAAATTATACCCAAGGTAGAAAACAAAACTAAACGTACACAGTAAAAACCAAACAAAACAAATAAAGCAAACAAAACAAGAGCACGAAACAAAATATTAAAACACAAAGCAAAGCACTAACTGCTGAAGAGTACGTAAAATGAACCAAAACCAAAGGAAACAACAAAAAATCTACTAATAGAAGTACGTGAAGAGATGCCCGGGGCACACACGTACCTCCTTCCAGGTTTGTCTGTCAACCCCGTTAGAACTCCGCCGGAGTTTTTGGAGTTTTGGGGACAAACTACTTGGACTAAGTATGGTTTTTGTTTAGGCAGTGGGAAAAGTCCCGCTTTGTCACTCCCGTGCGCGTCGTTAGAAGAGCGTCGACACATGCTACGATAAAAAAAAAAAAAAAAAAAAAAAATCTGAGACTCTTCACTTGAGAAGCTCTGTACTTCGCCCACAAACTGATTCTGAGCAGACTACAAGCGCAACCCGATCAACAAACCCACGGCCTACGCTATATACAAAATAATAACATTGCAAAAACAACAATTGACATCCCGACAATTTTTTGGGTTATTAAGGAGTCCCGTTATTCAGAAACAAGAACGTTATTCAGAAACAAAAACGTTATTCAGAAACAAAGAACGCCAAACAGTGCTACCTCTATAGTATCACGCGTCTGTCGTTGTATTATCTAATTCCGACAGACGCAAGGCCTCTGGTCAGAGGGCGGACTCATCTCTTTGGCTCTTCCCCTGTTTTCCGATACGCACATGCCATCCAAGTACTATGTCGCCCATTTCCCCGTTTTCCCAGATCCTAGATCCTGGGCCTTAACAGGCTTCCCAGAACAAATACCACAACAAAAATTACGAAAATAAAGAACTAAATCACGAGGTTCTGCCGTCGTGAGAACATGACAAAAAAAACGCTCACCTCCAAGATAAGCATGGGTTCTGATTGGTTCGCCTGGCCGCTGAACAGGAACCAATCACGCATGAAACCGACCAGGATTCTGGCAAAACAATACCGGCAGCAAGCAACCAAATATGTCAGGACACAGTTCGTCATTCTCGAAAAACAATGGCAGATAACCAAAAAAGTCACGAGACCTGTTCGTCATTCTGGCAAAATAATACCAGTAGCAAGCAACCAAAGATGTCAGGACACATGTTCGTCATTCTCGAAAAACAATACCGGTAGCAAGCAACCGAAGATGTGAGGACACATGTTCGTCATTCTCGAAAAACAATACCGGTAGCAAGCAGCCAAAGATGCCAGGACACATGTTCGTCATTCTCGAAAAACAATACCAGGTAGCACACAACCAAAACTGTCACGAGGCCTGTTCGTCATCCTGGCAAAACAACAACAAAACAACCAAAGATGCCAATAGACACGTTCGTCATCCTAGCAAAACAATACCGGTAGGAAGCAACCAAAGACGTCAGGACACATGTTCGTCATTCTCGAAAAACAATACCAGGTAGCAGACAACCAAAAATGTCAATACGTAGACATGTTCGTCATTCTGGCAAAACAATAGCAAACAACCAAAGATGCCAGAAAAGTGACGTGCCACGACAGAGGTACCACATTCTGGCTGAAACCTTTTCTGGATGACGGGACTCCTCAACCCAAAAATCGTCGGAATCCCATCGTTATCTTTGCAAACATTTCGTATTTTGTAACGAGGACATGGCATTGATCATCCATCGGATAGCACTTTTGTTTCTCTCCGAAAATGAGGGTCTTGGAGAGGTACAGGGCTCCTCAAGTGAGGGGCCTCAGAAAACAAAATGGTGCACCTCTACCGTGCCGTGCCATGCGTAACATAAGGAGGCATGTTCGTTATTCTCGCAAAAACAATACCAGGTAGCAAAACAACCAAAGATGCAGGAGGCATCTCCGCCACGGGAAATCGTACCCCGTCAAGGGCATAATAGGGCCCCGAGTATCCCATACTAAACCCAAGTAAACAGGACGTACGCTACGGTAAGAGATACGCCCGAACATTCCTTGGGTCCTTTTATGAGGAGACCTCTGTGCAGTACCTCACCCGAAACACCTCATTTTCAGAAAAAAAAAAAAAACGACAAAGTGCTACGATAGAGGTAGCACTTTTCGGCCAAAATATTTTCTGAATGACGGGGGCTCCTTAACCCAGAATCGTCGGAAGTTCACTATTTTTTTTGCAACAACGTCCGTTGTATGTATACCTAGGACACATGCTACGATAGAGGTGCATGATCACATTGTTTTTCTTGAGTCTCATCGCCTTGAGGAGCTCTGTGCTTCACCCACAAAAAAACTGATTTTTTTGTAAAACTAAAAGTGCAACCCGATGAACAAACCGATGGCCTAGGTATACAAAAAACTTCTGAATGCAAAACAGGAATGACATCCCGACGACCTTGGGTTGAGGAGCCCTGTCACTCAGAAACATTACTCAACCAAAACGTGCTATCTCTATCGGAGCACGCGTCCTAGGCCATGGGATTGTTCATCGGGTAGCACTTTATTTTTCCCCAAATCATTTTTTTGGGAGAGGTATAGACCTCCTCAACCAAAAGGAGCCTCAGAAAAAAAATGGCGCATCTCTATCGTAGCAAGCGTAGGGATGACAATAGCGTGTTTGCGATGTACCAACTTTGGTTGGGTAGGAGTTGGGTAGGAAAACACATACCTGATATATTTATACAATTAACAGTATTGAAACCGTCGAACGTCACAATCCAAGGCCAACCCAACCCACGAAAAAATCAGCGAAAAAGTAGGTTAGAACTACGTTTTCCTACCATTCATTTTTTTTTCAAACCTATTTTTCTCGTGGCTTGGGTTGACCGTGGGTTATGACGTTCGCCGGTTTCAATACTATTGTGATATGTTTTCCAACCCAAACAGAATTTGGAAATCGCAAACGCCCTATTGGAAAACGCAAATGAAGTTCCAATGATGACGCGTGCTACGATAGACGTAGCACATTTCGGCTTTTTTTGTTTCTGAATGACGGGGCTCCTTAACCCAAAAATCGTCGGAATGCCATTCTTGTTTTGCAATGTGATTTTTTTTGTATACCCAGGCCATAGGTTTGTTCATCGGGTTGCACTTTTCATTCTTCTCATAATCATTTTTTGGGTGAGGTTTAGAGTTCCTCAAGTGAGGCGCCCGAGAAACAAAATAATGGTACTACACCTCTATCGTAGCATGTGTCCCAAAAAATTGGAAATCGCAAACGCCCTGTTGGAAAACGCAAATGGAGTTCCAATGATGACGCGTGCCGCGATAGACGTAGCACATTTCGGCTTTTTTGCTTCTGAATGACGGGGCTCCTTAACCCCAAAAATCGTCGGAATGCCATCCTTGTTTTGCAATGTTATTTTTTTTGTATACCCAGAGGCCATAGGTTTGTTCATCGGGTTGCACTTTTCATTCTTCTCAAAATCATTTTTTGGGTGAGATACAGAGCTCCTCAAGTGAACAGCCCGAGAAACAAAATAATGGTACTACACCTCTATCGTAGCATGTGTCCCAAAAATTTGGAAATCGCAAACGCCCTATTGGAAAACGCAAACGGAGTTCCAATGATGACGCGTGCTACGATAGAGGTAGCACATTTGGACAATTTTGTTCCTGAATGACGGGGCTCCTTAACCCCAAAAATCGTCGGAATGTCATTCTTGTTTTGCAATATGATTTTTTGGTATACCCAGGCCATAGGTTTGTTCATCGGGTTGCACTTTTCATTCTTCTCAAAATCATTTTTTTGGGTGAGATACAGAGGTCCTCAAGTGAGAAGCCCGAGAAACAAAAAAATGGTACTACACCTCTATCGTAGCATGTGTCTCAAAAAATTGGAAATCGCAAACGCCCTATTGGAAAACGCAAATGGAGTTCCAACGTTGTTGGGGAGTCTCGCACCAGTCAGAAAATATTTTGCTAAAACGTGCTCGTGACGCATGCTAATGGTCCTTACTTGAGGAGCTCTATACCTCTCCCAAAAAATTACAAAAGTGGTACATACCTGATGAACAATCCCATGGCCTAGGTATACAACGAAAATTGTTGCCAAAAAAAAATAGTGAAATTCCGACGATTCTGGGTTAAGGGGCCCCGTCAACTCACAAAATATTTTGGCCCAAAAGTGCTACCTCTATCGTACTATTAGTACTACTATTAGTAGTACGAGTCTCGTCAAAATTTGATGTCTGACAAGGGGTGAAAGTGCTGCTGTCTTTGTCGTCCGACAACTTTGCAAAAACAAAGGCAGACGCATATCACCCAACACAAAGGATCCCACAAAAATACGACACAGACAAACAATACGACCCAACAAAACTGCCCAAACAAGAAAAAAAGTTATGATACATGAACAGTCGTAACTGTTAGGCCTTAGGCTGTCACCCCCGCCAGCGGGAAATGCGGGGGTTCAAAACCCCGGACTAACCGTGAACATTTTCGTCGTTCCTCTCGCTGAAAGCCACGAGAGCGTGGCTTGGCCAAACTCGACGCAAATCAACGACGAGACACATGCGACGATAAAGGTGCACCGTTTTGTTTCTCGGGCTCCTCACTTGAGGAGCTCCAAACCTCACCCAAAAACTGACTTTGAGAAGAATGAAAGGGCAACCCGATGGACACACCTATGGCCTAGGTATACAAAAAAATCATATTGCAGAACAAGAATGACATTCCGAAAATTTTGGGTTAAGGAGCCCCGTCATTCAGAAACAAAAAAGCGAAAAGTGCTACCTCTATCACAGCACGCGTCACGTGAAAAATGCCGAACCCCATGGGCGGCAAAAAGCAAGGCATGTACCCGGGGGGGAAGGTGAACACTGGCACACGTCGGACAGATCACGATCTAGATCACGATCTAGATCCTATATCAGTCGTTCTGAATACGTTGTGCAGGATCTGTGTAGTACAGATTCAACCGAGGAAAACGTGTGCTAGATCGTTCAGATCGTCCAGCTCTTACCGGACAACATGATCTAGACCATGCACATCATATAGACCAGGGGTCTGTCTGCCGTGAAAGACACCGATCATGAAAAAGGATCTGATCTCTCCGACGTGTGAACACTTGTGACCACGGCTTGTCCAGAAGGTTGCATTTTGTGAAAAAAAAAGATAAAAACTCCTGCGAGTCAAGCAGAAAAGAAACAGCGATGACAACACAAAACCGCGCCCAAACGTTACCTCAAGGACAAAAAAAAAAAACGCAAGACTGCGCTCAAGCATTACAGCGACGACCAGAAGCAACGCAAAATTGCGTTAAAATATTACACCGACGACTAAATCTTACACACATCACACATCGAACAGATCACCACATAGATCATCTAGATTATATATATGTCGTATTGGCATGTCGTGCAGGATCTGTGCAGTACAGGTCCAACCCAGGATGCAGGGAATACCGTTCCAACCCGGCAACATGATCTATAGGCCATGCAGATCATATAGACCAGGGATCCACCTGCTTTGAAAGACACCGATCATGAATGGGGATCTGATGTGTCCGATTTGTGAAATGTTACCTTGCGTAGGCCCGTGCGATGAAGGAGTTGGACGTGACGAAGCACGGCACCACCATTTTCTCCCAGCACTGCACGTGGTGGGCCGTGTAGTACTCCCTGCCGTCCGTCCATCAGGTGGCAAGAGGCAACATACACCGAAGAAACACAAACGCGCATTTTTAGAGAGCAATACATATCAAAACATGATACCAGGTACATTGTATTTATTGTTGTATATTACGCTTTGGTAGTGATTAATACACCTGAAATTGAAACATAATACTCGCACGCGGGTCGTGTATACTCTCTGCAGTCCGCCCACCAGGTGATAATCGGTAACATGTACAGACAGGAGAACACACGCACGCTTCTTCGGTGAGCAATACAGCGGGGGTCTCCCTATAGTGCCGGTTGAATAGTTCCTATTGCCGGCATAGTGCCGGTGAAATCGCGTGGCAAGACTGGAACCCGCTATACTAGTACAAGTATCGGTACTGTATCCAATCGTGCCGGTGTCCGGCAAACTGCCGGTGTTGTTGGCTGGCACATACCGGCACTATAGCGAGACCACCACTACTGTACATCGCCACATTAACATTAACATAGACAGGAAGAACACACACGTGTTTCTTCAGCGAGCAAGACATCAAAACATTGTCCGTAACATACACAGACAGGAGAACACATAGGCCCGTTTCTTCGGTGAGCAATACAGCGGGGCTCTCCCTATAGCGCTGGTTGAATAGTGCCTACTACCGGTATAGTGCCGGTGAAATCGCTTGGCACGATTGGAACCCGCCATACAAGTACTAGTATCGGTACTGTATTCAATAGTGCCGGTGTCCGGTATACTGCCGGCATTGTTGGCTGGCACATACCGGAACTATAGGGAGACCACCACTGTGCATGGCAACATTCTCGGCAACATAAACAGACAGGAGGAAAACACACGCGCTTCTCCAGTGAGCAAGATATCAAAACATTCTCGGTAACATACGAAGACACGCGGTTCTCCAGTGAGCAATCCATCATACCTGGTAACCAGGAATCTGGTATTGATACTGTACATAATACTGGTCTAGTAAGATTACGTTTGGCTGGACAACAACAACTACTACAACTAGTACTAATACTACTCCCTTCCGTCCATCAGGGGGAAAGCGACAACATACACAGACAGGAGGAACACACACGCGCTTCTTTGGTGCGAAATGCATCAAAACATTATCCGTAACATACGTAGACGGGAAAAACGCAAACGCGCTTCTTCAGTGAGCAATGTGTGTGTGTTGTTCACATTAAACTGATATTTCCACTCATCTACACCCAGCACAACCAGTGTCCGTGCCGATGCCTCCTTCTAGAGAGACGAGTTATGTGGTCACAAAGTACAAGACAGAGGTACACGTCGCAAATACAGTAACGTTATCTGGCCATGCAATGCCAACCGCAATGACTACGAGCAATACATCAAAATAGTATACCTGGTGTTGACAGTGTATAAAACATTCGTACAGTATTATCATACGTTGGGCAAGAACACAACAACAACAACTCCCTGCCGTCCGTCCATCAGGTGTCAAGCGGTAACATACACACACAGTAGAAACACACACGCGCGCTTCTTGTTTAGAGACGCCATAACCACTGAGCCATCGGACAGCGCTGACAAAAAGGATTGCAACCGTAGGATCAAATCTGATAGTCCGGGCTAGCCCTTTGAGAACTGCAATAATTATCCTACACTAGCTTCAAGTAAGTAGGGTGTTAGCGATTTCCAAACTCTGTCGGGTTGGAAAAAATGTAAAAATAGTATTGAAACCGACGACTTTCATATGCCCATGGCCAACCAACCCACGAAAAAATTAGGTTGAAAATTAAAAAAAAAAAGGTAGGAAAAAAAAAAAACTAACCCAACTTTTCGCTGGTTTTTCGTGGGTTGGGTTGGCCTTGGATATAATTTCGACGGTTTCAATACTATTACTATATGTTCCTTACCCAACTCCTACCCAACCAAAGTTGGTACATCGCAAACACCCTACAAACTCCAAGTACAACGTCCAAAAACGTGGGTGCAGATCTTAACCCTCTTAGCACCCCCTCGGAAACCGCAAAACAGAAATCAACAACGACCATATCAAAAGAGCCCGGACTCTTTGGGCCCACCACAGCAGACAGTACATCACTTCTCAAAGCTTTGGCACGGTAAACGGGACATTCAAAGTCCACTCCAAGAGCACGCCTCTAAAACCACGTAATACCACATAAATTTGGGCCCATTTCATAAGCCCGATAGCGTTCTATTAATAGTGCTAAGAGTCAACAGCCAGACGGGCCCCAGATCATGCTTTCGTTGGAAGTACACCATAACCGCCAAGCCTACAGTCAGCAGCTGCCTGACGCCCCAGGACGGGCGCTACGGTCGGGGAAACACCTGGCTTTCTGCGACTCCTCACCTGAGCTCTACGAGTATAGCGTGTTTGCGATGCACTAGGGTGTTTGCGATTTCCAAACTCTCTTGGGTTGGAAAAAAATGTAAAAAAATAGTATTGAAACCGACGAATTCGACAAATAGCCCAAGGCCAACCAACCCAAGAAAAAATTAGGGTGGAAAATGAAAAAATGTTAGGAAAAAAAAAAAACTAACCTAATTTTTATCTGATTTTTCTTGGGTTGGGTTGGCCTTGGATTGTGATTTCGACGGTTTCAATACTATTATTATGTGTTTCTGGACCCAACTCCTATCCAACCAAATTTGGTATCTTAAACCGGCGAAATCACAATCCAAGGCCAACCCAGCCCACAAAAAATCAGCGAAAAGTTAGGTTGGTTTTTTTTTTTCCTACCATTTTTTTTTAATTTCTCACCATTTTTTTTCGTGGGTTGGTTGGCCTTGGGCAATGAAATTCGTCGATTTCAATACTAGTTTTTACATTTTTTCCAACCCAACAGGGTTTTGGAAATCGCAAACAATATCTCACCCAAAAACTGACTGTGAGAAAAAGTGTACGAGTAACCCGATAAATAACCCCGTGGCCAAGGTATATCGCATACCACAACTGAGATTTATTGCAATAATGCTGGGTAGTTCCTCACTTCAGGAGACCCGTCAGCGAGCACAGAGTTTGGCCAAAATATGCTACCCGTGTTGTAGCATGCGTCCCAGATTAGTTTCCAGCATGACGTGGACATCGCCCTATATGTCGATCGTGTCCCCCACGTACCCCTGCACGGACGCCTCTTGCATCGATGCCGGGCGGCCCCCGCAGACCGTCTGTCACAGCCGGGTCATGGGGTTGCTCCACGATGTCACGGCGCGGTTGGTCATGATTTTGTTCACCTACTTTCCCGTGGTGAAGGGGCGCCGGCGTTGCCGTACTACCACTATCACTACTACTACTACTACTACTACTACTACTACTGCTGCTGCTGCTGCTGCTACTGCTGCTCTGCTCCTTTAGAGTGTCTAACTGAGAGCTGGTTTGTTGTTTGTGTGTGTTGTTGTGTTGTTGTTAACGTGCTCTAATATATGATACGAGTACGGTAGAGGTCCCTCTATAGAGCCGGTTGAGTAGTGCCGGTTGCCCGCTATAGTAGTGCCTGTGAAATTGTTCGGGACAAGTAAAGTAGAGGCCCCGCTATAGAGCCGGTTGAGTAGTGCCGGTTGCATGCTATAGTGACTGATATTGTTTGGCACAGATAGATGGGAACAACCACTAGTGTCAGTATGCGGAGTAGTGTGCCGGTTACCTCTGTAGTGTCAGTGTTTCCGGCTGGCACATAATGGCACTATACGAGACCACTACTGTACAAACGTACCAGGTATTATTTACCATTTGCCCGCATTCAATCGTCACTGCGTATGTACGTACCAGGCATTTCGAAACTCTCGACACGATGTGGACAAGGCAACACAGCATCACATGAAGACAAAAGTATACGGGGGCGAGGGGAAAGGTCCTCCTGCTTTGCTCTGCCTGCCTGCTGCTGCTTGCTGCTGTTGCTCCTGCTGCTCTGTTCCTTTAGAGTGTCTAACTGAGTGCTGCTCTGTTGTTTGTGTGTGTCGTGTCTTGTGTGTTGCCGTTTACGGGCATAGTCGTACTCTATCTGTATTTATGTATGATACGAGTACAACAGTAGAGGTCCCTCTATAGAGCCGGTTGAGCAGTGCCGGTTGCACCCTTGTTATGGAGTGATGTTCGTATCTAGCTATAGATATGAGGATAGGTCCCTAGAACGGTCCTTGTGGACCTGATATAGTATGTGGCTGTTCCAGGATTGTGTTCTTTAGCTCTTAAAGCGGTCACCTGTAGATGTGACGGGACATGATGGTATTTACGAGCGGAGGGGGATTGAGAGAATCCACCGCCCATTGAATCACTTGGAGTTCCGACTTATCTCATGATTACTGGTCTATCGAAGGAGCAACTAATAAGAACAAGCTAAACAACGCGAAGCGGTGCTTCCCAGTACCGTCACCTCCTGTGCCCCTACCACCAAGAGTACCTTCAGAGATGGCGTTGTCGGCACCTTACGAGAGGCGTCTTAGCCTCATTTACGAGGTGTGGGGGTATATCTATAGTCTCTTTTCAGTTGTTTCGAATAGCCGCATCTTCGACCCCCCTCTTTCCGATTTCGGGATGGTATCATTGTTACCATCCTTCGATCGTCGTGTGATCTGCATCTACGACTATTCAGGGTGGGCTAATGTTATGGAGTGATGTACGTATCTAGCTATAGATATGAAGACAGGTCCCTAGAACGGTCCTTGTGGACCTGATATAGTATGTGGCTGTTCCAGGATTGTGTTCTTTAGGTCCTAAAGTGGTCACTTATAGATGTGACGGGACATGATGATATTTACGAGCGGCGGGGGATTGGGAGAATCCACCGCCCATTGAATCACTTGGAGTTCCGACTTGTCTCACGACTGCTGGTCTATCGAAGGAGCAACCAATAAGAACAAGCTAAACAACGCGAAGCGGTGCCTCCCAGTACCGTCACCTCCTGTGCCCCTAACACCCAGAGTAGCTTCAGACGCTATAGTGCCTGTGAAATCGTTTGGCACAGACGGGAACAACCATTAATGTCAGCATGCGGTAGTGCCGGTTGCTGCTGTACTGTTGGTGTTTCCAGCTGGCACATACCGGGACTATAGGGGGACCACAACGGTACGGACGTACTATATGTCAATGTATAATGTTTGGCCGTACGAGAGGATCCACATTTTTTTCGTTTTGTTTTTGGCTCTCATCACACGCACTGACTACTGTTTTTTGTTTTTTTAGCTCTCTCCAGACTGCTCTCATTGCTGCTGTAGCTGTATGCTCATGGTAGCTATTTTCGTTCGTTCCCGCTCCGTTGACGAAAACGTTTTGGGTGCTTTAGCTTTTTACCTTTTCGGCACTTTTCTTGCTTTCCTGCTGCTGCTGCTGTGATCTGCCCGTAACAGCAACTAAGTAAATGTGCTATGTTATCATACTTTGGTGCTTTTTAATGCTTCCCGCCAGTTCCTCTACTCGGTATTTTTTTTGTTTTCTGTGTAACTACCGCTACTATCACACGTCCCCAGCGCTATAATGTCAACCGTGTCCTATACCAACCAAATACAAAAAATATAAGCGTGTTTGCGATGTAGCAACTTTGGTTGGGTAGAAGTTGGGTAGGAAACATATAGTATTTAATAGTATTCAAACCGTCGAAATCACAATCCAAGGCCAACCCAACCAAAGAAAACCCAGAAAAATTAGGTTAGATTTTTTTTTTCCTACCATTTTTTCAATTTCCAACCTAATTTTTTCTCGGGTTGGTTGGCCATGGGCTATGAAATTCGTGGGTTTCAATACTAGTTTTACATTTTATTCAACCCAAAAGAGTTTTGAGATCGCAAATACCCTATCGATACACGAATATTCAGTCAGGCTTATTTGGGCCTTCTTATATCTTGCGTCACCCCCGTTGTTGTAACACGACTCCGAAGGGAAATCTTGTACGTAACCTAACTTTGCACGGGTTGGGTTGGCCTTGGGTTATGTCATTCATCGGTTTCAATACTAATATTTTATGTTTTCCTACCCAACCAACCAAAATTTGGTATCCCGCGAACACCCTAGATTAGTCTAGAGGGTATTATTTCATAGGCCTGCTGGTAAAAGGTTGACCAACTACCTACCCAAACTAAGACCTTATCCTTACATCGCTCTCCCTCCACGTTTGTCCCGCCGTCGACGCCATTTATTAAGGTATTAAAGGGTATTAGTCGGGAGTGTCTATAACCCGCAACCGGTTTAAACCGGTACGGAACTCGCTGGGTAGGTTATTCGGAAAACGGTGGATAGTTTTTGGTCTCCCCTATCCCTAACATACAAACGCCTCCATATCCAATGGAAGCCCTGCATTTTTTCCTTATATATTACGTAGTCCGCTTTAGGGTTTGATCCAATAAGTGAATGAAATCGGGATTTTCTGCGACTTTTTTCGGGGTCGCTTAAGCGACAAAGAGATGATTATGCGGGCAAGTTAAACGATTTTCCCATGATTATTTGACCACGATGCGATCCAAATCCGCCTTGTTTTGGCCTCATTTCAGTTTTGTTTTCTATGATTATGATCGATTTATGGCAATGTTAGTACCATGTATGTCTGTTTCTTTAAACATCTCATTTTTGTTTGAAAAAGTCCACACCTCGGACAGATCAGATCCCTATTTGATGATCTAGATCTTTTTGGACAGATAGATCCTTGATCTGTATGATCT
>JAYJMJ010000552.1:1607049-1617517 GCA_036873875.1 Laminaria ephemera | reverse complement strand
TCGACTCGCATCGAATTGTGCTTACCCACGCTATAAAGCGCTCTCGGCAGTTGGTGTCTCAGAAAAAGAAACCCCGAAACCGAGATTCGAACCCGTGACTCCAACCTTAGTGGTAATCGAGGTTAACCACTTTGACCACCGGGGCGACCAGTATGATCTGATATGTAACATGCTCGCTCGTATAGATACTGCTGTACGTACGTATAGGAACTCAAAACGTGCACCTACAGCAGCAGTTAATTAAGAGTCCGGTCGGCGTTGTACTTTCTAGTGGTTAGTTAACCTCGAATACTACTTAGGTTGGAGTCAATGGTTCAAATCTCGGTATGGAGATTTTCTTTTTTATTTCTAGAGGCACCAACTGCCGAGAGCGCTTTATAGCGTGAGTAAGCACAATTCGACGCGGAAGAAAGTGCTGAATTCTTCTCGCGATAAAGATGAAGGCGGGTACCGTAGTGGGGAGGGGGAGAAGAGCCTGCTAAGCAAAATGGCAAAGTGGCCCCGGATCTGAGTTACAACTACTAGGGAGGGAGAAGGAGAAATAAAAAGCGCGAAGATAATATTAGTAGATGAGATGAGCAAAAAAAAAAAGAAAGAGTACCTTACCTCTGCTCTCTGCTGCAAGTACAGCAGCAGTATGATACGAGGCAACATGTTCGAAAGAAGAAATAAGCAATTTGAAGTTGGGAGGCTGATGAAGGAAGGATTGCACGTGAAGGATGAGGATGAGCATATTGTCTAAGGCAATGACTCCTTCTCTGCCCCCCCCCTACACAGCAGTAGCCCCTCCCTACACAGTAGAGGGCCCCCAGAAAGGCGGTGGTGTGCCAGAGCAATATGACCGCGTAATTGGGGGAAGCCGCCTTATTCATGCCAGGTTATGAGTGCAATTCCCCAGTCGCGCCAAGCGATTTTGAATTTTGACATTTTACCACCATTATATCGGGATACCGCCTTACTCAGACGGCCTTATTAGGAGACCCCTACTGCTGTATACTCTCCCTTGCTCCGCAACGCAACTCAGGGAACGCTAGACTCGTCGATCCTGACCGAGCAGGGGATATTGCAAGCCTTGGAGGCCGGGAAGACGCTTGCATCGACGGTTGATCTTGACCTGGGGCCTACGGTGATAGTGTCGCCCATGGGCAGGGCGCAACAGACGCTCGCGTGCGTGCGGGAGGAGCTCTGCAAGGGAGAGAGGGACTTCGAGACGGTCGAGATCGTTCCTAACATCAGGGAGATCGAGCTGTTCGAGTGGTGAGTTTCAGCCGTACAGAGTATCAGATCATGTTACTAAAAGTATACTCGTACCACACTACTGTTGTATACTGACAATACTCTATACAGGTATTGGCTGTACTTGCTGCTGTTTTACCGGCTGCGGCAAAACTATTCCAGATGTTCTGCTGCTGATGTGCTGCTGTGTGTTCAATTGGCTATGTTAAGGCGTGTAATGTGGAACAAGATCGCAATGGAGATAATATGAGCCGTTTCAGAAAGAGCAGTAGGGCGAAGGGCGAGGTGCAACTTCCGGTTCGGTCCACACAAACCCACACAGCGCGGAGATCGAGAGAGGGTTTGACTGCAGCTGCTGCTGTTCACTGTCTATTTGCTTTTTCGCCTTCACGCCTTTTTTATTTACACGTTACACCTACGTAGTAGCTACGATGTTATTGCCGTTAATAAAATTGCGCGTTGCCTGGAACCGGTTTGATTTTCGGTTCGGTTCAGTGTTGAGCGAGACGGGGCTGAACGAGTTCCTAAAGATATTGAAGCGGCGCGCCCTCGAGAACGCAGTAGCCGTGGGCCATGTACCACCGCCGATCTCGGTATACTCGGTATACATACTATTTAATAGCCGTTTTCGCGTTTTACCCATGCGGCACATACGGCTTGCGGTTTGAGTATGAGTTTGAATTCCGACCCCGCTTTGAACCCATTGATGATCGTGAACACCGCTTAGGCAAGGAGAGTTGAAGGAAGACATCATGAAAAACAGCCCAGAGGAATACTCGGCGTGGGTGGCAGATCCGTCAAACTTCAATTTTTCTGGGAGGTGAGACGTTTGCCATGATAGAGGTGGCACTTTTGTCTGAAACGGTTTCTGAGTGACCCGTCGGGGCTCCTTAACCCAAAATCGTCGGAACTTCATTTTTTTTTTAGAATGATTTTTCGTTGTAGGCCATGGGATTGTCCATCGGGTACGTAGCGCTTACCGTTTTCCCCAACACCGTTTTAGGGAGAGGTATCGAGCTCCTCAAGTGAGGAGCCTCAGAAAAATAATGGTGCACCCATACCATACCGTGGCACGCGTGGTGAGATCATCTATTGTACAGTAGTACACGCACAACACCTTGGAAACTGAACACGTTGTAAATACCACTCTCGACGGAAATATAAGGACGGTTTTGTTGTTGATATTTATGCACAAACGGTCCTCATATTTCCGTCCAGATTGGTAAGTTTTATCCTCTGCCAACGGCTGTCTTACCGAATCCATGTATTTTTCCGTCTGTGTTTTCCGTGTGCACGCATAGCCAGCCAACCAAGCGCCCTCGGAGCGCGCGAGAGTTGGATGGCTGGAATGTTCGTTGGAAGGAACTATTAATACCTGTTTGGCTACTTGAGTCACGTGACTGAGGTGGCATAATAGGTACCAGGTAGTTCCTTGTTATGGACAACATGTATTGTAGGGTTCGAATCCTCTCTCGTCACCGATCTCCGGGGCGAACCCCTCGCCACGTACTCTCATATCATAGCATCTGTAATAGGATGGCCTACTTGAGGCACGTGACTGCAGTACAAGTAGGCACCTGGCTCGTAGTTCTTTCTAATTTCTAACGCACACTGGAAGCTTCTAAGAGTCGAGGAGATAGGGGGGTCGATTTGGGTGCTTGGTTTGGCTGGCACACTTAACTGTACCTCCCGGTCTCGACATTCTAAGTTGATTTCATTGTGGGGTGGAATGCAGTGCAGGACACCTGAAGTACTGCTGTAGAGTACTGCTGTGTGAAGAAGCAGGAATGTTGGCCCAGGCTGGATTTATTACGTAACGAAAGAGTTATTCTACACTATTAATAACTTCATTATTAAACGGGTTCAAAATTCTTGAATGCCTGTCAATCTCAGCTTGTCTTTCTTCGAGCTCATTTTCTTACTATTTTTGCATGATTTATGTATGTTCTGTAATAGGCTCCGAGCGTTTGTTTGGCCGGCTATCACCCCTTCGCGGTTTATTCGCAAGATTTTTGCTGCGCGCAAGACCTGAATGCGCCCTCCCGGTATGCCCCCCGCTGCCTCTTTCTGCACGGCCAAGCACCAGTATTACCAGAATTTTACCCTTTTTAGCCCATTGCATATGGCATTTCGAGCGTGGGTGGGTGTCCACGGCCGTATCATATGTTTCAACATATGTTTTCCAAAATATTGCCGTCAGCTGTGAGTTCCGCCAATTGTCTTCGATGCTCATATTTGCAAGCTGCGTGATATCGCGCGTCGGTTGCGACACTTTTCTCAGATTTTCGTTGTCGTGTCTTGAATGTTTGCCCCCTCGTTGCCCGCTTCCCTCCCCCCCGCCTCATGCCGCTGTTGTGTCATCGAAGGTACCCCGCGAGGGACCTGTGGGAGCGGGCGGAAAAGGCTTGGGAGGAGATGCGCTCGCTCGAGTCGATTCAAGGCCAACATCGGACCCTTATCGTGGCGCACAACGCTATCAACCAAGCTCTGCTGTGGACGGCGCTCGGTTGCGATACGTCGTACTTCAGAAAGCTCTCCTGGCCCAACTGCGCGGTTTTGGAGTTGCAATGGAGGCGGGGGGAGGCGCGGGCCGAGCGCTACCGCTGGGTTATCCCCGAACCGTCACCGTATGTTGAAGCTGAGGACGCGGCTCGGCTGCTGAAAACTAGTGTGGATGACACACTTTACACCCTTTGATGTTTTTCGGTGCAGCATCAGTAGGAAGGAAGAAGCGATGCGCGTTGCTGCTGAGGATGTCCCGCGACACAGAACGCAAGGCGGCGCGCAGCTTGTTATCATATGTTTGTGGCATCCTATCGGGAGATACCGGGTAGGTATTATGCAGCAAATAATGAGTCGTTTTTTGTTTTTTTTGTGTGTGAGGGGAGGCTGGCTGCTCGGGAATTTTTGCCGCTGCACGGGAAACTGTCGCGTTTTTTTTCTTTCTCGGCAGGCCGCTGAAAGAGAGAAATGGACCCGAGTGCGGGGGGGGCCAAAGAGCGCCGCTCAGTTTGAGGGATTTTGCTGCCTGTCGCGGCGTTTGCTACGCAATATTCTTCTGGGTTCGCGGGGTTTCTTTGTGTTTTTTGCCGCCATTGACAGTTGCTGGCGGTCGGGTTTTTTTGCGTTGGGCGTTTTTGGGGGGGGCGCGATTCGAGAGCGTGCGCTACCTAACGTACGTCGGAATGCTTGAAAAACGCGCAGCAGTAAGTGAAGGGTTCATCATTGGTTGGCGTCCGGAACCTTTCACACATGGGATAGATCAGATCCCCGTTTCATTACCTAGATCGTTCACGGCATATAGGCCCCTGATCTATATGAGCTGCTTGATCTAGATCATTTTGCCGGGTGGGAGCTGTACGACGTGCATGGTCTATTAATATTTAGCACATGTGTAGTATAGATCCTGCACAGCACCTCATAACGGCAGATATAATATATAGATGATCTAGATCGTGATCTGCCCGTGATCTGCCCGATGTGTGCAACCTTTCACCGTGTACATGGCAGCAACCCTGACAGAGGGGACGATATTCACTCGAAAAGAGCGTTTGGTGGACGTGCACCTATATGTTAGCCGTGATGGTGCGCCTAGTGTGTAGACGCAGCTGTCATCCAAGCAGATAGAGCGGGGCGGGGCTCGTCTTGTCGGCCTGTGTCTATCGGCTGTTGCTGTGCAGTGTGTGTCCGGTAGATTTTGTTTTGGGGTGTGTGTTTGTGTGTCGCGTGTTTGTTTTTCCTCGCGCGTTTGTTTTTAGAGCCGCCTGGGAGTGGCTATTTGCTTCGCAAGTACGAGTAGGCACACCGAATCGACACAATGTAGGGACGGGGCAGGGCGTGTTGTGGCCATCAAGGCGCGTTTTTGAGTGCAGTGTCGTTCGAACTCGTCGGCACGGTAGACCATAGATATATTTTTCGGTATTGGTACCGCAGTACTAAAGGAGGGTATTGGAAACCGCTTTCACCGTCTTTGTAGGGCTAAGGCTTCTCGCCATCCGAGCATTGCTTCGATTGCAGGAGGTGTCGAGGCTTGTGTAGTGCTAGAGATGAGGTGGGCACCACGTCGGTGCGTAAACGTTTTATGTGTATTCAGATGGGTTAACACGTTGAAATTTGAGGACCACAAAATAAAGCGACGGCGGTTTCCTCGTGAGGGGCGCATTAAGCGAGTCGTCCCATCAAGGGTTTTTCCAGAATCTATTGGAGGCGTGTTTTATCAAATGTGACTTCTGGTATGTGTGGTGGATTGACCAAGGAGGTAAGGATCGGGGTTGCAAAGCTTTCGATGCACAATTATTGGTTGCTGTATTGATTATTTGCTTGCTCTCCGGCGACTCCACCGTGCGCGTCGTGTTTTGGACGTGGCATTGTGGAACCAAGCAATTAAAATTAGTGAAGTACCCACAACAACCCACGCCATTTTGGTGATGTATATATACACCTTCCGTTTCGTCTCGAAAAAGTACGAAAATCGTGTGGTTTACTCAAATTTGTGTGGAATCCAGCGCCAGTTCCAGGTGCAAGGACAGGAATTTTCACCAAAATACAGACTTCCCGTACAGTAGTACCAGGCACGGTTGTTGCTGGTTCTCACATTTATAACTCATGGTCATAGTCCCGAGTACGTGGTCGCAAGGCATACTCGAACATTCTGGAAGGAAACGATTACATTTTTCCGATTCGAAACTTTGGTGCTACACACCCGTCCTGCAAGAAATAGTCCTGGCGTGCTGGGTGGCCTGGCGTGTTCCTCAGGTGAAAAGTGCGTGATGAAAATGATGCGTCCATTTAGAGTGTTTGGTTTTGTGTGCCTCATCCCTCTGCCCTTAGCCCCACATAGCCATGACCACGATAGCTCTTGTGCGAGATGCCTAACGAGCGCACCGAGTCGCGTAGGCCAGCGGACGCATATCATAGGATATTTCTCCTCGACCACACGGCAGCCAACAGAAACAACCATGATGCGATGTACTCGGGAGCTCGGGAAGCCCCCCAGAGGGCAGTTGGGAATACAGATGTTGTCGCACACCCTGCACCACTGATATTGATACTTGCCGAGGTCGATGATACGTGTCACGTTGTCGAGGGATGCAAAAAACGTCGCGATGCTGCCGCTGTAGCCGAAGAATGGGCTTTTGAGAGTCAAGGGAACAAAGGATATGCCGCAGAATGGGCACGTTTTGCTGTTGACCGATAGTGATGCTTCACAAAAAGACGATTTTGATGCTTCACAAAACCATTTTCCATCTGTGAGCTTCCAGGCCATCAGGTCAGAGCACCAGTCCCAGCAGTCCTCGGGACCCAGTGAATGATTCGCGCGTGCCGGTCATTTTGGAGGACCCAGTCCAGTGAGTCCCAACGGTACGAGAGGCTGAAATGGCTGGGAACGGCATGACTGACTGTGGTTCTCTGATGGCGTAGTAATTAAAAAATACACTCTAGGGAATAGCTCAGCAATGCCTGCCGAGCACTGCAATACTAGAAGAGTGCCCTTATGGGTGTTCAGCATGCTGAAGCAACGAAAAATACAGGGTCCTCTAGCTAGCGGGATGGCGCAGATCAAGCTTCTGCACGCATTTATAGTACTGTCGCGATTCTCCGTCCTCGTCTATCACTGCCTCTTCTCGTTCTAGCATGCTCGACAACTCGACGGCTAGTGGACTGTGGCTGCCGAAAACCGAATCTTGATGCCGGCTATAACAGCTAGGCGGGATCAGTGTACGCCTGTGTTTTAGCTTGGAGGTCTTCATGACCGTTAGGTGGGGCTGAAAGTCAAACGGCCGATCTTCCCCGACGCGCCCGCTTCTAGACGGCGCCGAATTTACAAGACGCGCCTCTGAGAACCGAGCATGTAGCGCGGAGGCCAGGCTTCGAAGCCTCGCGGCTTGCTCGTCCTCCACCAGATGCGCATACAGCACCTTGTCGTTGAATGTGTCAAGGCCTCGAAATGACAGCGACATCGTCGACACTGCTCCTTCTTCTGTTGCTGACGATGGTGCAGATGGCGGTGATGTCTCACTCTCCAGAGCACCGCTGGGGGCGCCGCCATCCACGCCACCGAGTAGATTCGTCTCATTGGGAGCGCTTGGAGTTTTCACATCGCCGACTGTCGGTGCCACGAGCCCGCTGCCGCCACCACCGCCGCCGCCGCTACCACCACCGCCGTCGCCGTCACCACTGTCGCCTCCACCATCGACGCCGCCCCCAGTGCGCCGTACGCCGCGGCGGTCGGAGAGACTGGTCGCGCCAATCGCGTCCTCGAGAGCCGCGGGTAGCCCGTCGCCGCAGGCTAAGCTCAGCCCTGTTGGTGTGAGTCTGAGCTCCTCTCCCTGCGCAGTGGTCTTAGCTGAGTTCCAGATTGCGCCAGAACCCTCCGGCGAAAGGCCATGCTCTTGCAGGATGTCTCCAGCGCTTTGTAGGGCCTCCTTTGCGCGCTGTGCGAGGAGCGGTGTCGGGGGGTGCTGTGTCAGTTGTCGAGGTGCTACCGGGCACAACTGGAAGCAACGAAAGAGAATATTCGCAAAGTGCCGGATTACCCCGCACTCTCTTGGGGTTTTTTGCTTGAAATTTCCGACTAGATCAGCTGGCGTCAGTATAGAGTCTGTTATGGTGTTGCCCTGGAAAGCCTGTAAAGGTCCAGGATCTAGGATTTAGGAATATCGGGAAGAGGTGACGTTTGAATGTTACTTGGAAGGCCTGCATCCCGAAAGGTCCGTACAAGTACGGCTGTTTCGAGAAAAGAGGTTTGCACACTCTCAGCTTCGCGGTTACATGTTTGGGCAGAAGAGTCTGCTCGGTGTTCTCTGGCCTTTCACAGGTCATTCGCCGCTAGAATCGGTATACTGTACCCCCGGCTTTACCTCAACGGTCTTGCATACCAGGTACACACGGTGCGAGTTTAGCGACGGTGTTTTCGTTAGGTATCCACCTGCAGGCTGCCGTCTTGCTCGTGCAAGGTGGCCACGAAGAGCGTCAGGTGCAAGTCTTGCACGGGTATCGCCGCTTCTTTTAGATGGGGCTGGCTGTGCACTATGTCTTCTTGGACCGCCAACACCTTCATTCAGATGCCGCAATCGAGGAGGAATATAAGTGCGACGCGGTCATCATGTGGCATGCCAAAATAAGGTCGTTGACTTGGTACGTCGGCCGCGAGTGATGTACAATTCCTCGAGAAGGATGTATATTTAGATGCAGATGCGCTACAGGTTATGGTAGGCCAGCAAGTCCCCTGTTTAGCTGAAAGCCCCGGGATCAACAGGACGTACGGCAGCCGAGCTCTCGTACTTCATACTTCATACAATACTCCACATTCATGACAGGGGTACTTACAATGCGCAATCGTGCGCCAGGCGATCGACCAATCAATCCTCCGCGCCGCAACGGACAGACGCATTTTGTATTCAGTACATGGATTCTCTAACCCCTGCCATGGGTACGGAAAGGTCTCACAATCAACGCGTGCAAGACTCGGACTCACGTTTTTCCAAATCCTAGCGTCGTCAATGCGCACGGAGAGGAAGTGGTTAGGTCGGGCGGGTGGTCTTTTGCATCGCCCCCCTCTTCCCGGAACACCATGCGCCCTCAATGATTTGGTGTTTTCACGCACTCCTCCTCCTGATGATAATGACCCGCGTCCTGTACTGTGAGAGAGATATCCTTCGCTGCCTGGGTTTCTTGCTGCTGCCATCGTGAAGATAGCAAAGCCCGCAAGCATCGAGCATCCAGATGCCTCCTGCAGTTATATAGGTAGGGCAGTGTAGTGCGAGTAAAAGCGCAAGGAAGCTCATCAAAAATATTGAATTCATACAATGTGACAATGAAAACAAACCGGATCGCAGTGATCACAAGACATAGGCAAAAAATATATATATATATTGTTTCACTTGGTTTTAGTGAGCCCCCCCCTGTCCAGAGCCGCAGACAGGGAGGGTTTTTTCTTTTTTTCGCTCAATTCGTCCTGTGACCACAGCGATCCGATTTGTTTTTCATTCCGACCTTTTTCAGTGTGTGGTGTCGTTTTCTCTTGTGTCGCTTGCCCCTGCGGTGGCGATGAATATCTCGAAGAAACCGAAAAGCAAAAAAGCGTAAGACTCCAAAGGAATAGGGTAGCCACTCGCGAAAAGCCCTACCAGGTAAAAGTGACCCCCCTACCGTAGCGTTGGTCCATGTTCCCCTCAACAGCGCAGTTACCGCCCTATTGGCAGAACATGTCAACCTCAACAAGGCGGTAGCCGCCCATTTAGCGAATATTATGGCGGCTGCCCCCAACAACGCGATATTTGGGGTTTCCCACACCACCGCCTCATTCGGGGACTAATACTACTTCGAAGTATTACTGCCAATTTCAGAGAGAGGGAGAATTGCACTGGGCAACGGAAGTAACGATAATTTCATATAAAAAGAGGGGGTAATGTAATTAATTAATAATTACTTTTAATTTTTGGAGGGGGGTGCTTAATTAATTTTGCAAAAGAGGGACGCGATACAACACCGCAATTGATTAGTTAATTAACTATTATTTATTTATTTATTTTGGCGGGGGGGTTAACGTAATTTATATATATATTTCGGGGGGGGGTGGGGTGATAATTAATTATTTTTTGCGGAACAGGGACGCAATATGATGTCGCTCACACAGCTTCTCTCGACCAGCTACCGGAGACAGCACGCCCGCCGGGACCGGACGACCCGCTGGGGGGAAGGGAAACCAAAGCCTTTGCCAAGGCTCGCTACAGGAGTCTGCAAGCGGCAGGAGCCACTGCATGTCTTCGTGCGCGGCCAACGGACTCGCTACGGGTCATACCCGCCGCAGAGTTCGTCGGGCTTGGAAGGAGGTTTGTGGGGATCGAGGAGCACCTAGCGATGAGGTGCCCCTGCTGCGATCCAGTCGACGTGGACACGCGGCACGCACGCATCTGTCCCCGAGCAGGAGCGCAGGTGAATCAGCACCAGCCGCTTCTCCACGCGATCTCCCGCACGCTTAAGCGACTTGGGATTCCCCACCAAGTTGAAAGCGGGGAACCCTTTCTGGCGGATCGGAACCGAAGGATGGATACTGTCGTCAGGAGAGGAGGTCTTCGGGACACCCCCAAAAGGGAATATCGGGACAAGTCCATCCTGCTGGATGTCACCCACGCAGATCCGCAAGCCCAGGTACACCTGCGAGGAGGCAGCGCTGACCACGATGGATCAGCTGCCTCTACCTCCGAGGCGCGCAAGCGCCAACACTACG
>JAYJMJ010000552.1:1486439-1502319 GCA_036873875.1 Laminaria ephemera | reverse complement strand
ACACAGCTTGCAAAGATGAGTTTCGACGAAATCCTAGATCTCACAGCTGTTGTGTATTTTTAATTTTTTATAAAAACTACTATCGTGATTCTATCTTGAACGGTGTGTTGTGGGCGGTCAAAGTGTGAACGCGCTTCCAGTCATTGAACAGCAGCAAGCGAATGTCCTAGAATTGTTGGCAACAGACGCTACCAGCTACATGGACTTCCTGTCTGTCCTAAAAAAGTCACCACGTTGCGAGCACATCTTCAGTAAATTGGCCTGTGGTGCGAGGCAACGGGGGGCTTCTCCCCAGCGCGACGTACGCCGATGACCTAGGGCGGCGCGTGGGAGCATCACTTCAATTTTCAAGGTGCCATTTCTTCGTCAAAATGTAGGAAATGTTTTTGTTGGAGAAAGGAACACCCGAAACCGTCGGATAGCTGTCTCCGACACGCGATACCTACCCTGGTGCTTGGACGGATCACAGCAGGCATAACATTAAGGCTCTGTTGTCAGCGGGTGCACTGACTCTAAAAACAAAAAGTTTTAACCCTTTATATAGGGTCTGGGACTAGAGAGGGAAAATTTGCCGAAGAAAAGTGACGACTTCAGCATCGGCCATTCGAAGCAACGCGAGCCGCTTGGCCATGGGTTTGGTGCATTTCGTGTCCGAACTGCAAAACTGCGACGTTAGCAGGAAATAATGTTTTCTACGCATATATTTAGGATTCGACATGAACCACACGATCGCCAAGAGTGTGCCAGGCGGCTGGGACAGCACGAGGAACCGGGCGAGGTTCTCCATCTCGAAAAGTTAACCAACACGAAAACTCCGGGCAACTAATGTCTTTTCTCTCTACGGCATGATCCTAGTCGTACTGCTGCCAACTCAGAGACGGTGGATAATACCGCACTTGCCACGTATTAGGTCGCTATACGCGGACCCCAAACGGGTTCAACAGAGATCTGTAAGAGTGAGTGGGGGGTGGGACATCATGAACAGACCAAGTATTAGAGAAGCAGCACTTCAGCAGCCAGTATCAAGAGACAGATTACGGCGTGCATAGGGGAGTTTTATGCAGCGACGCGGACAAGAGGTGCTAGCACGCGCTTCCCTGTTGAGGTGTGGATTCGACCTACGACAGTACTGTAAACGCAGGACGGTCCTGCAAAAAACTTCCAGCAGGACACCCTGCAAAAAAATCCTGCAGGACGCTCTGCAACAAACTTCCTGCGGGACATTGGTCTGATTGGTCGAGACTGGCCTTTCGGCCGCCCGGGTTGTTATGGAAGAACGCCACCAAAACACGCTGCGGAACCGCGCGACCGCCCCTGCCTGGGTTAGGTCTGGGGTCGGGTTAGTCTGGGGCGACGTGCAAGTTTGAAACTGACCACAGTTGAAATTGACCACAGGCAACAAGCAGGAGGTTTTTTTAAGGGCCGGCTTGCAATAAGGGCGAGCCTGGGGTTCGAGGCGTTCACTCAGTAAACGATGGCGTGAACATCGCTGCTACCAGCTGTACTTCGTACAGTACAATCACCGGAACATACTGGTAAGAATGCAAGATGTTGTATCATTTTCTGACATTAACTCATCTCCATCGTCTAGTCGGTGGTCGCGAGACAGGTATATTGTACAGCGAACGAGCCCGACACGGGTGCCTGAGCTCCGCGACAACACAGAAAAAGACAAGATGCGGCTCGCACAAAAAACAAAACGCCTCCGTATTAAAGTGTGTACAGAGGTGTTTCTCTGCGGCTGGTCATTCGCTGTATTAAGTTGCTCTACGGAAAGTACACCGAATGACGCCCTGACCAACAAAACCTGTCCAGAAACGTACCACAGTCAGCGACATACCGCTCGCTGTACAACAAGCTCTCGATTAAGAGAGTCGAACTCGGCACGTAATATGCGTCCTGTCTGTATTCGGTCGAGAAGTACGAGTCATGCCAACCTGTACTCGTAGCCTTGAGTGACACTAACACCAACCCAAAGAACAGCACACCAAAACTATCCTGGAAATCAGATACGATGTACCAAACCCAACAACTGCAGCACACTCTCATTCGTCCACCCATCCCCTCAACAAGTTCGCACAGAGCCGAAAACAAGGGCCACGAAGCACCCGCAAGCCCGTAAGCCGCACCGGAGCAAACACCAAACCAACAGCAGCAGCAGCAGCAACCGGCAGTTAGTTTCAACACTGCGACACAGAGGCAAAAAGCAGGGGAAAACGTACTGGTGAAGACAGAACAACTACAAACCGAAAGTCACGCCCTACTGATTACGCATCTGCGGTGCTGGTGCGGCTTACTGCTGCTGCTGCGAGCCAGCGCAATACCACAGCAATTTCGTGGAGCAGCGGTTGTTGTACGACGTAATGCTTCCACGTGCCTCCTACTTGGTAGCGTATCATAAACACAAGAAGAAAAAAACACAGAAAAAACGCCCCGATACGCGGATCTACCCATCACTACCTCCCTCCAACCGTGGTGTGCGGCATCGGAGTATTTCGTGGTTCCTCAACTCCAGCTGGTATCCACGCTTCCCATGCAAGACGTCCCTCCCTCCTCTCATGCTCTGCTCCCCGCTCCACGAGCTCCTGCTCCTGTCCCTCCCCAAGTTCCGCTCTACTCTGTGACTAGGAGGCGTGCTGCTGCTGTCCTGTGCTGTGCTGACTGTCTCCTTGCGTGCACAAATGGCTTGCCTTCCTATGCATATATTGTAGCAGAACTTTGTTCCGGACTATCCACCACCGCCCACTGCTGTCCTCGTTCCTCCCAGCTCCCACCCCAAGTGCCTCGCCAGCTCCTTCTCCCAGTTGCCACCCCCCCCCCGTCATGACAGCGGCACAAGCTTGAAGTACCTGTCGATTTCCTCGACGTAGTGCAGCTTGCCGGCGGCCAGGGGGAACCAGTACATGGCGTGCGACTCCGGGTGTTCGAAGCCCACGACTCGCTCCTGGTGTTCCGAGGGCACCTCAAACGGCATCGCCTTGGTACCGCCACCCTTGGGGGGGTGGATGGGTTCGCGGTTGAAGCCGCCCCCCTCTCGCTCCTCCCTTTGCCGGCCGGTGTCGTGGGTGTCCACTATCTTCCCATCCCCGACTGTATCGCTGAAGCATGCCGCCTGCTGTCGGAACGCCTGCGAGGCAGCCAGCCGGGGTCGCATGGCTGCGGCACTAGCGGCCACTCCCGCGCGTCTCGCCACCGCAGAAAACATGCTTAGAATGATTGGGATACACTGCTGTGCACTACTCCGTCGCCTGTGCTGTCAAGCGCGCTGTGCGAGTGCAGTAGCAGGCAGCAGATAGCAGCTACGATGGTGCAAGGAGGTCTGGAATTGAGCGATTTTCGTCCCCTGTCCCCGCCCAGGCAAGGCAAAAAAAATACAAGAGCTTCTACGAAACGTTTCGTTGGTGGGATTGTGGGATTTACGTAGAGCGTGATATGTATCATACGCACACCCAGAGCATCGCACATTCCTCTGCTGCTGCTGCTGCTGCCTGCTGCTGCCCTACGCTTGAGGGGCGAGACTACGCCCGCACATGAGCCAGGGCTTCGGCGGAGATACGCGTGGACAGAATGGAATTGTCGCATACCGCCAAGATAGGTCAGTTGGTGACCTGAGATATGGCGTAGATTCGCCACAGAGTCTGGAGCAGCAGACAGAGTGTAGGAGTGACATGATCCTGTTGTACGATGATTACCGGTCGATAATCGTATCCTTCGATAGGAACCTAGCTACAGGAACTGCCAAATGTCCAAACTTCCATTCCACTTACACCTTAGGCTTAGCGATGGCTTGCTCTTTATGAAGTCAGATGTAACCCAGTGCATGGGAGGGTAAACGCGCAACTTGTCTGTGCTGCTGGATACTCGCGAGATGCGTACTGCTGCACGCTGTTCGCGAAATGCGGTGGGTTAAATCAACCCCCGACAATTTGCCTGTTCAATTAGATAAGATTATGCAACAAAAGAACACCACATCCTCGCTATACCCTGCTCTTCGTACTCCACACAGTTTGTGCGCAATTATATATCACTCCTACGTGGTATCACGACCCACCATGTTAACTGTTCTCGTACTTTTGCCAGGAATAGACGCGAGCCGCGAAGACCGCCATCGTCGAGGCCTGGACCACAGCAATGGATGGGGTGAAACGGATATACCTTCGTGGCCTCCTCATCGTCATGATCAGCAAAACATTCGAAAGTCGCCGAGAACCTTGGACGAGATACCTCCGAAGGGGTACGGCCCCCGCCAGCCAAGCGCAGAGAACAAGCGACGTGCGCGGTCGCCACCACAACTTCCTCAACCACCCCCGCCTTCAACTCCCCCTCTTTACCCCTCTTTACATTTTCGTGATCCTCTTCCTCCCACTCCTCTTCCTCCTCCTCCTGTCATAACCTGGCACGAAATTTTCTCAGAGTTTCACGGGAAATACTATTTTTGCAACCTCAACTCCGGCGAGACCTGCTGGGAACATCCAAAATCAAACAGGGCGGGAGTCCCTGGCCTACCCGCTGCTCACAACGACAATAGCAAGCGAGGAGCTTCACCGCGGAAGTCAAGGCCCGCCACGATTATCTCGAAAAACGGCAAGGTACAAGATACTATGCCTATCGCCGCTTCATGTCGATGCCGCCGAAGGGAGAAGACCGCAGCCGTCAAGCCTGCCGCCGACACCTCACGTTCACAAGCGGCTGTGCTTGGGAACGAATGCGGTGGCAATCCCCATTGTGAAACAAATCCATGCTATACAAGAGCCAAGCTAGCGTGCCGCGGCAAGACGGCAAAGCCTGACGCGAATACCGGGCAGGGCGCCTGTCCAAAACCTTATGCAGCTTTGTTTACACGTTCAACCTCCGCTGTCCATTTCAAGCGTCCGTACGATCCGCCTGTGATGGTTGGGGGCTGCGGCAGGAAGGGCGGCCTCCGCCGGCAGACGTCCGGCAAGCACGTTAAGAGGCAAGCGAGGAGCAATCAACATATGTGCGGGAAAGAAGTGCCACTGGTGGCTTCTCCACAAGATGAGCAGACAGAACCAGTCCGATGGCAACCACTACGTCAAAGCACCGGTAAGAACTCTTCCGTGCCAAGAGGTGCACCTTCTCGGCGTGGCTCGTGCATAGCCGATTGCTTATTACTAGCGGAAGATTGGCTCGCGGAAAGCAAAAGAGAGCGTCTCCAAAGTCGGGCCGATGGCTCCAGTCAAAATGCCAACCCTCCGAAGCCGGCACACCCCCTTAGGGATACCGCGTTGTGCCAATCAACGACCTCCCTCGGCGGCCAGACTCGAACCCTGGGGCTCGAAATGCAAGGCACCACGGCGCATGTTCGTGGCAAGGCAGCCGCTGAATGGGCAGCGGGCGAGGCACGACGTAGAGACGAAGAGCAAATGACGGGAACGCCGGAAATCACACAGCTCGGGCGAAGCAAGCGGCGCAGCGTGGACGACCTCTTCTTGTTTAAGCGCAACTTAGATACTGCTCGACGCCAAAATAAGGATGATAGAGAGGCCAAGGAGAATGCCTTTCATACTGGTCGGCCGGTGAGCAAACGTAACATTCACCATCCTTTTTGCGTAGTGACTCTAGCGCACGTCTCATACAACAATGATAGGCTCATCGTGTACGGAATTACAGCACGCGGCCCACCGCCATCGTTGTAGCATGTGCCAGATTTCATGTAGTAGTAGTAGTAGCAGCAGCAGT
The DNA here is from genome assembly GCA_036873875.1 of Laminaria ephemera. Lineage (NCBI taxonomy): Eukaryota > Phaeophyceae > Laminariales > Laminariaceae > Laminaria > Laminaria ephemera. The sequence continues at coordinate 1,496,619 of JAYJMJ010000552.1, read as the reverse complement.
AGTAGTAGTAGTAGTAGTAGCAGCAGCAGTAGTAGTAGTAGCAGTAGCAGTGGTTTCGTCTAAACAGTCTCGATGTCCCAATCAATTGTTACATTGACCGTCTGTCCAGGAGTTGAACACGAGGTCCAAACTCCTGGTGGAGCGCACGAGCCGGAACAGAAAGGGCGCCCCTCAGACAGCGTCGCAACGCCTACACTGTGAAGCCCTCGAACAACGTCAAAGGCAAGAGGATCGTCGGACGCGGGTCGAGATGGCCGCCTGCCGCCGTGCCAACCCCGAGCTCTCAGCCAGGTCGAAGGTGGTTTCACGCAACCGTGGGGATGTAGCGCGGCGCCTCTACAAACAGGCGGTTTCAGGTCGAGAGAACGCGCTCGAACGTGAGCGTGTGGCGCTGGCAGCTCCACAGGGGGGCACGTTTCGTCCCGTGATCACCCAAAGAAGCGTGCGCTTGGCCAGGAGAAGGAGAAGGAGGGAGGGGTGGAGCTTAGGTGGCGTTGAGGTATCGGGGAGAGGGGGGGGGATCGAGGAGGCGTTGCTTGCTGAAGGGATTGTTTATGAGCGGCGAAGGCAGGAGCGACAGGAGCGTCAGGAGCAGTTTGACGCGCTCCTACGACAGGGTGTTGTGCCCAGTCGCCACTCGAAACGACTTTTGCTCGAGATCGAACGGAGGAGCAACGCGAACGGAGCGCAACCTATTCTAGAGCAGGGGGGTACATCGCCAGATTTGGAGGAACCGGCCGCTGACGTCGGCGTGAACCAGACTGGCTTCAAACCGAATCTCGAAGCGCTAGGCGCATCCAAGAGGATGCTGGAGTCTCGGTGAGACTCAAAATTCGTTGAGACCGTTCGTTACCAACACGAGCGGACCGGGAGTTTTATCGTGATATCTTTTAGGAGCGGCTGAACAGCGGGTAAGATAGTATTGACAGCTCTTTTACCAGAAAGGGGGCGCGAAAAATGCAACATTTGGCTAGCTTAACCACGGCGGCAACTGACAACACACAGTTGTTTCGGGGCACCACGAACATAACGTAGTACGCTATGGCCTCCATGACTCAGTCTCGATTCTCACCACACGATGATACCCTCAGGTACGGAGGCTCAGTTCCCAGCATGGCACAGAGGGCCAAGGAACGAGAGATGAAACGCATGGAACGGCGGGCACAATCGGTCGAACAAGAAAAAGAAAACGACGGCTTCGCAGCGAAGCGTTCTATTAAGAAGTTCGGGGGAAGCCGGGTCTCAGGTTGTCGTCGACGCTCGGTGGGTGTTGCCGGAGATGTGGGCTGCGGTAGTGACATCTACGAGAGGACGACCGAAAACAACATGCGAAAGGAAAAACGGTGAGGCATCCCCTTTGGAGGTTTGTTGGTCTACCCCAGCATATTCATCATACGGGAAGGGCGGTTTGAAGTGCAGTCCAACCGTCAATGGGTTGCCCCACGAGGTCAGATAGTTGTAATTTGCAAAGGTTTGCTCTGACGCATAAAGCGCGCCTATCGCAGCCATGGATGCCTTCGGCTTACGTCAAAAGTATCGCGCCGAAGGTACCCAATGTTACAAAGGCACCGACGAGAGAGACCCCTGCAACCTACGCATAAGGCCGTACCCAGAAAACCACGACTTCTAGAGCAGGGTAGCATGGCGGATGTAACTGTTTCCGATATAAAGTAGTGTTGTAGACTTTGGGCGCATTATTGATCACGATCTTCGGTTTGACCGTTTCAATCGGCGCACTATGTGACGAACGAGGGGGTTGACCGAGCGCTAACAGACAAGCCCCGACATAGTTAAAAGCGAGCTGTTCAAAGCGGACTGCACTTCAAACCAAGGGATTTCAGTGATGTTGCTTGTAGTAGTTCCGTTGCGCGAGCACGCAATTACGCGCAACAATTCGCAGCGGGACGGACTACAAGACCGCCAAGATGCCAAGCAGCCAGTACACGGGCGTGCCAAAACGCCTCAGAGTTGCGAGGAAACAACTAGTGGCCTACACTCTACACATGGTACGTCAACATATCCTACGGCGAAAGCGAGAAAGCTGGTGACCGAACAGACGGAAAATTTCGCACCCGATGTCAACATGCCACGCCACCACCTTCGACCTCATCCGTACACCTCCAACACTTGCCCCAAAATTGAAGTTGTTTTCTCTCATCCGCACCTCTCCCTACGAATGTCGCTCGCACCCCTCTCCACGAACGAAGACGAGCCGTGGAACTCCAAGCTCGCCTCGAGGAGGAAATGTCTGGCTGCACCTTCGCGCCCGACCTAACCGCTAGACGCGGCGTGCGCTCGAGGCAGACCAAGGGCGCAGGCATTGGCGAGTCGGCGGTCCCCAGCAAAGAGCTCAGCATGGGAAAGGACGCTACTATTAATAGCGCCGATGTCTCTATCAGCGCGCGTGGCCGGTCGAGCAGGGGCAAAGCGTTACGGCGGCGAATTAACCAGCCCCAGTTGAGGGTTAACTGTGCCGGACGCGAATCCGAGGAGCATTCCAGGGAGTGCGGCGACGTCTATACAGTTGGTGACATACCGATGGCGGACGGCAGAGCGGCGACGAACGGCGTCGGCAGTTGGTCCCTTCCCGACAACTGGTCCGCTTTCGTTACCCCCGAGGGGCGAGAGTACTTCTTCGACGCGCGACGGGATGTGGTACAATGGGAGCGGCCCACCCGATAGGGTTATTGGTTATTGGCTGGCCACAGGCATGTTTGCATCGCGGCTCGTGACAGCAAGGCCTAAGAGCACCACAGGTGTTAATAAAGGCAATCAACCAACCTTGTTGCAGTGGTCGAGCATATTTCCTACATACCAGGCGTGTCTCTAGATCAGCGTCTCAGGCGGCGCACGGTGTCCATGGCATTAATATCGTCCGTAACCACGCGAGGACGGCGGTCTCGCTTCCAAACGGCTGGTTGACATATTCCTAAGAGTTTACTCTTTGGTGATATATACTGCAACACTTCGAGTGGACACACGCAACTTCTCTCAATGCTACGCACAGCCTGACAAGAGGCTGACACTACGGTAGGCTTACTGGATAATCCGTCGATTCCCACCCGCTTTTGACGAGTTGGTGATAAATAGTGAAAAATATCGTTACGCACGACCAAAAAAACGACGCCAGTCGACGTGCCATCCCCTTTTGAGACTTGAACGGGAAAAATGGATGACAAAAAATGACGAAGACAGCACCCGCCACTGCTTGGTTGAGGGGCGATAAATTTGGTGTCCGTATCACAACACCAGCAGTCGTGCCACACGGGCGCAGCATGGCCTTACTCGAGCTGCTGAGCGCTCACGCTGTTCGCAGACGGTTGATTAAACCAAGTTGATTTGTTTTTTGGTCGATATCTCTGGGTCACAAAACGGTTGACGGATGCCGAGCCGTGATTAATGGCGGCAACGCACAGACAAGAAACGAGACCGGTTGGGTGTGTGACCCACCGTTGACGGCATGGTCGAAAGAACTCCTGACCAGGTTTTGTTGAGCCATCGATCGATACCAACACCGACACTACTGAGCACGATTTGATAGTCCTATTGCTAACTACTGGAGACCTCAGAAGGCACTGCTATTTACCGCTGTACAATGCGCCTAATACCTCATACTTACAGACTAGAGGTAGACTTGATGTTCTCGCAAAAACTAAACGCAACAAGCAGCATAAAAAAGACGGAAACAACAATTAAATAAACAAATAAACAAAGTACAGAAACGCTACGTACTACTCCGAGAATCAAGCCCACAACGGACCATTCCAAATAAGAAAAACAAGCAACAGAAATGGCGCCCTCGGAAAGCACGCCGCCAGACCGTCTCCCAGCTCTCGCGCGCGAAGCGTACCGCCCCCCCCCGTACACCAAACGCCTTCCCACAACCAACACCGAGGAGTAAGACCTCAAGGTTATCGATGCAGGAACGAGCGACATAGCAGATTACACGCTGCAGCTGTACTACAGCGCGACACACAAATCCACACCCTCAAGATGCTGCTTTGCGTACTACGGCGCGACACACGCACCCACACCCTCAAGACGCTGGTTTCTCGAGCAGCAGCAGCAGCAGCAGCAGCAGCAGCAGCAGCAGCAGACTTCCTCCTCTTACTCAGAAGATGCCTCCTTTGTTTTATCCTTCGCCAATCCCTTGAGCCTTCGCTTGGCCTCGCGCCCCCACCACAGCTTAGCCACGCGCGGGGTTAGGGTCACCGTCATGAGGCCCCGTACCGGGCCGGTCACGGTAGTCAAAGCCCACGCGAGAGCGAGGTTACCGGCGCTCTTGTGGGGGAGATTATTGGCGATAACCGGGACGTTTTCGACAAGCGAAGCGACGTCTAGGCCGTAGTCGACGAGGGAGAAAAAGCATCCCAAGGTGGTGAGGAAGACGGACGCGTGGAACGAGACAGCGACCGGTCCGTAATCTTTCATGAGCCGTTTTAGCCCCGCCGCCGACACTTTTCTCTCCGTTTCGGTGGACTTGGCGGCGACGACCATGGTTTTAGTCGGTGTCGACGGAGCCGGTGACGCTGTCGTTGGCGTTGGTTCCTGAGAGGCGGTCGGTCGACCAGACACACGCAAAGGGATTATAAGATCAGAATCAGGAAGACATTGTTTATGAGCCCGCAAGAGTGAAGGTACGGGTGTGGTTGCGTTGGATGGGTTGAGCTACAGTAGTTATATTCATCTCCGCGCCGCATGAGCACAAAACAAAGTGACCCCCGAGTGTCGTTCTGTAAATAAAAAAATACCATTGTACTTGTGGCACAACCATTGTATGAATGATGCTCCCGGTGTACAAGTATCATACAGTTCCCCATTCTCCAGGCCCAAGGGGGCTGGAGACTCATAGACGGAAAATGTTTTTGTGAAGCGTCAAAATCGTTTACTTTTGTGAAGCATCAAATCGGCGATTTTGTGAAGCATCAAAACCGGCATTTTTAATAAGCATCAAAATCGGTCAAAAGCAAAACGGGCCCACTTTGCGGAATACCCCTTGTTCCCTAAACTCTCGAAAGCCCGTTCTCCAGCTACAACACCAGAATCGCGACAATTTTTGCATGCCTCGACAGCCCAACACAATATGTATTCCCCACTGCCTTCTGGGGGTATCCCGAGCTCCTGAGTACAGCAGCGCATGCGAAACACCCGTTGTTCCCTTGACTCTCAAAGCCCGTTCTTCGGCTACAGCAGCGGCATGACGACAATGTCTGCATGCCTCGACAGCCTAATACATATCACAGGCCTCGGCCAAGTACCAGCATCAGCGGTGCAGGGTGTGCGACAAAAAATGTACCAGGTATTCCCAACTGCCCTCTCGAGCCTTCCCTTGCTCCCGAGTACAGCAGCAGCGCAGTTTTCGGCTTGCACCCATCGATCGATTCCGTGCGTCAGCGATTTCTTGATATCGGGTATACAGAATTCGACATGGATCGGCATTGGGTGTCAGCCTGTCCAAGGCCAACAACTGTGTGTGATACATATGGATAACAGCAGCGGTTTGCCAGCCCTCTCCACCGCTCTACCAGAAAGGCTATCAAGTCTGGGAAATCCACATAGATGATGAGGTCCGTCAAAACGGGGAGTGGAGTAGAATATCCAACCGTCGTCCCGCGACGCTTCTCATTCCAGATCTGCTCTACTATTGCCGGCTGCTGCTGCGGGCAATGCTACACTTCTCAACTATCTGCTGGTGCGCCACGCTCTTGTCTGTGTGTCAGGTATGTATTTCTCATACGTTCTTATTCCTTGGGCTTGTCGTGCATTGTTCGGCGATGGCGAACGACAGCAATGGCAGCAGAAACGACATACTCCTGCAGCACAGCGATCCCAGCGACGGGGTCGTCGTGATGGCAGTGGTGCCCCCGGGGACGTAACACCGTGGATGGCTTGTCCGAACGACAGTATATTTGCACTATGTTCACCGTTTGCTGTACGTTCGTGCGGCGACTAGAAATCTCTTCCAGGTGCGTCAACTGCGACACGTGCATGTCTACAACTTACAGCGACGATAAGTCTCGCACGCTTCCCTGCCTCGCCTGCACCAAAAAGCTCATCAAGGGCTCCAAGTACGTGCGGCTGCCGGATCCCGCGGGCGGCAAAACGAAAAAGGGCACACCCACCATGCTGTACCTGCACGGTGACGGCACGGCTTGCCTGCTGGCCCTGGCAGACTCTGCGTCGGTGCACCCAAGACGTCCGAACACGTCGCATACCCACACGCATCGAGCCCCTATTGTGCACCTTTTCCCAACTACTGTCGCCGTTTTCCTCCTCGCCATCGCAATCGTGTCTGTTCCTCTACCCCACAGGCTGCCCTCATCCATGTGGTTTGTCTCCCGGCCCCGGCAGACTCTGTGTCGGTGCACCCGCGCCACCGGTGCAAGAAGACATTCGAAGACGTTGAGCTCCTCGAGTAGTCCGGGGACGACTCCGCGATATCCATCCGCTGCGCTGACTGCTTCTACCAGGAGCGCTCGAACCTCATGGTGGGCGTCCGCGCCCTGTTGGCGACGAGCAGGGCGCGACGTCCACCACGAGGTCTCAGCGCTCCTGGTAAAACCAGTCAGTGCACCCGTGCCACCGGTGCAAGAAGACATCCGAAGACGTTGAGCTTCTCGACTTGTCCGGGGACGACTCCGCGATATTCAGCCACTGCGCTGACTTCTCCTGTCAGGAACGCTCGGACCCCATGGTAGACGTCCGCGCCCTGTTGGCGACGAGCAGAGCGCGACGTTCACCACGAAGTCCGAGCGCTCCTGACTCTGCGCCGGTGCACCCGCGCCACCGGTGCAAGAAGACATCCGACGATGTCGAGCTACTCGACTTTTCCGGGGACGACTCCGCGATCTTCATCCACTGCGCCGACCGCTTCTGCCAGGAACGCTCGGACCTCATGGTGGACGCGACGAGCAGAGCGCGGACGTCGACTTATGAGGTCCGAGCGCTCCTGGTGGAAGCAGTCCGTGCGGTGGATGAAGCTCGAGAGTCGTTCATCGGACGAGTCGAGTAGCCCGACGTCTATGGATGTCTTCTTGCACCGATGGCACGGGTGCACCTACGCAGAGTCTGCCAGGGCCGGCGCCGACTGCTTCTAATAGTACCACCCGTCGTAACACAAGCCGTCGCTGTAAAACACTCTCGTACTGGAAGCGAGTTGCTAATTTACACGGCCGCCGAAAAACAAGGGGCCCCTTTTGAGGTTTTGAGCTGGGTGAAGCCCGAGATCCGCGCCGTCCCACCGACAATCTCCGATTCTTGTTCTTTGTTTTTTCTATGCCTTCTCACACAAATGACGACAGTTACATACACCCACCAGCGCGAGTTCCAAGCGAGAGCGATGACACGAGTACCCTTCGGACGTATGATATGATTATTTTAATATTAGGTTAACACACTCATGTGGCCGTACGAGCATCGTAGCAGGTCATCGCTCTCATGCTCGACACATGTTCTCCGCGATCCTCGACACTCAGTCCAATCAGCTAACCCAAGACATACCCCACTAATCACTCACAATCGCTACGTACTCACGATCTCATGTGGGGCACAGCCAGCCCGACGTCGCATGCACGGTGAACATATTTCACTTGACTACAAGGTATGATGTAGCTTCATAATACCAGGTACACCGCCGTCGTGTATGTAATTTTACCAAGCTACCACGATACGCTACAAGGTATGATATGCACATGCACACCAAGAAAACACTCAGCTATAAACCAGGCATGGCCACAACGCGAGACAGCAGCAGTACTGCATGTACTGATACTCTGTACTGCTGTTTTAGCACCGGGTGCCTGATATAACGAGTACCCCGTACGCAGCAGTCAGTTCGGTAAATAAGTGGAGTAGAAGTTCGTACGTAGGGGGTTTCACGTGCAAGCATGCAATAATAACCAGTCATTCCCACCAATCGCTTACCTGTTTCTCCCACTGCCGAACCGCCCGATCAAGGTTCATATCCATATCCATGTCTATATCCACCCTACTGCGCGCCCGCCTGTCCAACACTGGATCATTTTTGACGAGGATCTGTGACCGCTGAGAGGCTCGCACAGGTATGTCAGTAGCCTCGCGCCGATGCGGCTGATCTGCTAGTTGGTGCCGACATCCGATCGAAGCAACACCTAGAGGTCCCACACGTCGCCAACGCCGTGCTGCAGCCCTATGGTAACGCCCGAGAGAAGGGGTAAGACGAGAGGACATCAGTAGTCAGTAGCAGCCCCACATGACAGCTCATGAGCTATGCATAGCTCGTCATCAACGTCGTACCGGCGGGACGAATATTGCAGAGCGTGGGGGCGGGTGGAACATTCTTCAAGTTTTTACGTACTCTGACTGGAAAAACGGAGACGCTCGGTCCGCGGCTCGCAAGTGCCTCCTACTTATCGCAATCTCGGAACAGAGCGAGACAACCCTCACCTGAGGCTGCTACAGATGATGATGGACATGACCTATCAGCAGCGAGACATCCGAGCAAGCCGCCGCGAACCGTCAACGCATAATATGTTTTGTATCACAAACCGAGAAACCGAGAGCCAGTCGCACGTCGAGCGGAACTGTCAAACTCCCAATATTTGGAGGCTTTTTTATGCCGGGGACCAACTAGGTCAAATGATGCCCCGACGCACCCTGTCCCACCAGCCCTGCAGGAGAGACACGCTTGAAATGTCTTCCGTCATGAGAAATCTCAGTCCATCGCGCCGATCTGCAGCGAATGAGCTCTGCTCTTTCGTAGGAGCAACCCAGATTCAGAGCGTGGCTCTGCTGGAAAGGTTCAACTGGGACGTAGCGGTAAGCGGAGGAAGAGCAGGTCTAAAAACTAAAAACAGGTTCAAACTTTGAACGACTTTACGATCATCATGACGTAGTTTGATCGGGATAGACTCGGCCACCGTGGCCGCTGTAAGCACCATGGACTCGCTTGCTTGTTGTGACCAAGAGGTACATGGCCGGGCGGGGTACTTGCACCACCCCCCTAGCACTTACACCTTTGGCATGATGGTGTATTCGGGGAGGTTCGAAAGTCGCAAAATCGACCAACATATCTAAAAGTCCCTACACTGAGAGGCATATCACGCCACACATGCCATGACTGCTTGTAGACAGCAGAGCAGTATGATGATACGAGTACGAGCCCTCCCCCGTCGACTCTTCCCTCTCTCTCCGAGGCCATCCCAGTTTGTTCCCGCGTCGACCCTCTGCCCCCTGCTTTAGGCGGGCTTTACGGGTTTGGTGTGGGTTTGTCCGCAACTCGGGCGCAGAAATAAATGTTGATTTTTTTCAAGGATGGGCCTTCCATCTACGTATTATTATACTCTTGAAAACAGCTTACCTGGTAATTGGCAAAAATGAAACCTGAACGCCAACCCCCAAAAGCTGACACTCATCCGTCCCTTTCCCTGTGCCGCGAGCTGATAGACTATTATTTAATAATAGGCTATCATACTGCTCCGTACCTGGTAGGCTATACCTGGTAGTATAGACTACCGGTATAGACTACCGGTACCTGGTTAAGCAGTACCGCATCTTATCAGCTGTTTCTTACAGTTTCAGCACGCAGAACGATTATTCCGGCCGAGATCGTCCTTGAACCTCGAGTACTGCTGTAACACAACATCAGAAGCAGTACGTAACGCTAACAATCGTACATGAACATGCTCACTTACAGCAACATGGTTGCTGTCTCCGACGTTGGTTGGGTGGTGTCATCTGCTTGCTGCTACTTGTAGTTGCTGGGTAACTGCTGTTTTTTGCTTCGTTTTTATTTTTGTCGTGCCGTTTTGTTTCACTCTTTTTTTTGTTTTTCTTCCTGAGTACCTCTTCTCTCGTTCCTGCGTTCCCTTCTTCCCTTTTTCTTTTCATTTTTCTTTTTTCCTTCTTTGTTTTTTCTTCTATCTCGAGTGTTTGCGATAGAAAACTTCACCCTAAAATCCGATCAATAATTCCCCCGAACGAACTTTGAAGGAAGCATTTAACCCAAAACGGCCTGGAAATTCCTATCTGAGCGAACGTTTTGGACCGAATTTCTGCAAAAGTTTAATCGATCTCCAGCAGCCCATCCGTTGGTCTACACGTACCTATTTAATAGCTTTACCCCGACGCTCTTCGTGCACAACGGCAGAAGAACCGGAGGCCACGAGGGCACAACCTACACAGCAGCACACAACAGACACTG
>JAYJMJ010000552.1:1442965-1453099 GCA_036873875.1 Laminaria ephemera | reverse complement strand
AAACGCAAAAAAATACGTCTAAGAAAAGCTGAGGAGCGCTCACAGCACACCGCCAAGAATATCGTACTTGTATTTATATTTACGAAAGAAAAAACACAGATGGCAGCACCGCACAGCACCGCACAGCAGCACCGCACAGCACCGCACAGCAGCGCCGCACAGCACCGCACAGCGGGGCGGGGCACGGCACCGCACGGCACCGCATGGCGCTGCGCTGCCGAGCTGAGCTGAGCTTGCTGTGACTTTTTGTGCGAAAAAACGAGAAAAAAAATGAAAAAATAGAGCGTCAAGAGCAATCAATAAAGAAAGCAAAGAAATGCAGGAAGGTTCCCCAAAAAATAATTTGTTCGTCGGCAATTAAGAGCTGAGGATGGCTGAGAGGTGGGAGAGTGTGCCGACGGCAACTTTCCGATGGCCAACTATTTAGTTTAGTAAGTTTATGATAAAAGAGCTATGCAAGTTCATCGCTCTACTGTCCGCCGCTTTTTCCTCAGGCTGTAATTGCTTCAGGCTGCATGTCACCACTACTACTGTTATTGTAACGTCTGCAAGCAGATGATACAGCCCGCACCAACATCCAAGCGCTTCGTTTGTACACTTGTACACTCTCGTATCTTGTACTCCCGTTGTCTGTTGCCCAAGTGGGTTGTTGACGTTGTTCCAACGTTCAATGTTCCTATCGCCTATACATACAGGTATGGCAATGTTCTTCCTTACAACATATAGACAAATCGATAATTCTGCAGATAGACGTGTACCCCAATGTCCGATATTCCTATCCCCCATGGCGATGTTCCGTATGACAAATCGATCATTCTCTGCAGGTCTGTGTCTGGGTAGATAGCACCACTGACGTCACAAAAGCTACCGACGGCACTAACGGCGGTACCAAAGTTACCGACGGCAAACAAAAAACGCCGAGCTCGAGGTCAGGGCCGTTCTGCTTCGAGGGGGAGCAGGGAGAGCTTCCCATGAATGGCTTGGCCGTGGGGTCGCATAGGTACGTGCCGCGCGTTCGCAGGTTCGCTTTCGTTACGTACTCCTGCTCTAGCAGGAGTCTACGTGTGTTACTTTTATTACGAGCGAATGCGAGTTTCCAGTTTACGCGGCGCCTAAAAGTTCACAGCGATGGGGCTGTATTCGTAGGAGGCAGGAGGCAGTATTGGAGCTTGTCTTGTGACCACGGAGTAAATGATGCATGTGGATGAGACAACGACAGCTGCCGTCCGCCATCCACCAACGCGCACAACTTGACGATAGTTACAAATATCCTGCTGCGTGAGTTCCTAGCGGCAGCTATACTATCTTGTCGTTATTTAGTTATTTTACGTTGGGTCGACCAGACACGCGGAGGCGCGAAACGGTGGACACCTGTCAAGCTTTTTGCTTTTTGCACGATGGTGATTGGAGCCAGAAATACCATCCTTCATTTTATTGGTTTACATCCTTACTACCTCCCTTGATGTGTCCTGTCTTAGCCGTCAACTGTCAGCTAACTGTCAACAACCTGGCAAGTAGCTGCTGACAACGGTCCAGAAGCCATGTGTCATGGGTTATCGCACGAGTAAACGAGAAGGGTGTCCGCCAGTGATACATAGACTGGTGTATGTTGGGATTGAATTGCCCTGAAAATGTTTCAATCTTTGCTCAAATCTCGATATATAATTTTGGCGATTTTGGCGGCCGATATTGTAATCAGGACTTGATAATTGGAGATTGGGCAATTCAATCTCATGTTCAATGTTTTTACTCCTCGCTTGAATAACGCGCTTACCATAATACTTGAAACCGTTAAGTATGACAGGTAAAGGTATCGGTTGACGATCTACTCCGTCAAGACTTCAGAGTTTATACACTATTTTGGCGTTGGGAGTTCCTTGACGGCTGTCCGTCAAGGGGCAAAAATACCAGGGCTTTTGACGGGTCATGACCCAACCCGCGGGTCGTGCCAGGAGATTTTTTAGCTCTCGCGGGTCGAGTATGGTCGGGTCAGGAGGTGTTCGAAATCTCACGGGTCGGGTCGGGTCGGGTCAGCAGGTTTTCAAATCTCACGGGTCGGGTCGGGTCACCCCGACCCGAGCCGATCTGCGAGGAGTGACCCGCCCCGTGAAACGCCCTGAAAAATACCGTCAATCGACATCTTACTATATTCGTTTTGGTGTGGGTAGAACCTTGACGGCCGGCCGTGAAGGGGCAAGAGGTAAGCGTGCCGTCAACCGACATCGGTACAACTGCAAGCAACACCATATTTCGGCTACTATCTACTTCGACATGGTGTCAGATAGCGTTTGCGCAGTATCATGAGTAAAATAGTTTCATTTGACGCTCGGTCGCATTACCCAAACATCGCAACCGCTTGAAGCTTAGCGAGATGGAGATTGAGATTGAGATCGAATTGAGATTCGTCGCTTTCAGCCAAGAATGACGAAAAGATCAAGGTTTGCTTTTGTCGGGCGATCTTTCTGATCTTTTCAAGATTTGATTGGCACTGACTGCTGCTTTCGGAGGCAATCTCCATTACTGGTTTTCGCTCGTACCAGGTGTAACATAATATGATGCGATTTTTTTCGTTCTTGTTGGGTGTATGATATGATATATCGATCGGTACGTAGCTTTGGTTTATGTACCGACTTTTCGTCCCGGCGCTGAGCTGTGCGCTATGTGCAATATTATAGCACCCGTGCGGTGGGCATCAACCCGCAGGCGCACGGCTATCTTGTTCGAGGCGCTGTATGCTTTCGGCCCACAGAGCCCTCCTATGATCGTTACCGTTTGTACATTTTTTGCCAGGTGCACGCCTTGTGTGATTCCCGCTGCTGTCGTAGTCGTACTCTGCTCCTGATATTTAACTTGTACCAATACCAGGTATCACCATGTCCTATACCTGGTACCGGTATACCGGTACGTGGTCGTACTGCTGGTATTGACCGTTTTGAAGCCCAAGTATCTGGTGGGACGATAAAAACACAATGGAACTTGCAGTCTTACCATCTCTCTTGTATGAGGGCAGCAGTACGAGTAGTGTCATGCATGGTGCATGTGGTACGATTCATCAATTGATTTCTTGCATCGAACCCTTGGAAAAAAACAGCATCTCCTAACCTATTTTAATATTGTATAATAGCAGCCCGCGTTGCTTCGTGTAGGCACTAAAACCGCTATTTTAGTTTTCCTTGTTTTCGTATTGTATTCCTTCTGAGTTGCCCAGAGGGTTAATATTTAATATAATATGTTAATAGTTAATATAATATACCAGGTACCAGGTAGTAGATTTGCGCTCGAATTCAAAAGTTTGGGTGTATTTAAAAGGGTTAGTATAATCGGAGTATCACACACAGCTTGCAAAGATGAGTTTCGACGAAATCCTCGATCTCACAGCTGTAGTGTATTTTAAATATATTTATAAAAAATATATGGCAAGCTGTAAGCTGTAGTACCGCGTAGACGACCAAGCCCGCTCCGATGACAAGATGACAACCTGCCAGAGACCAAGGCCATGGTAGGGGGTTCTCTTTCAGGATCTCTATTTGACGCGTGCTACGATCATTTTTTGGCAGGAACGTTATCTGAATGCCGGGGGCTCCTTAAACCCAAACCAGATTTTGGGAGAGGCATACAGTAGAACTCCTCAAGTGAGGAGCCCCAGAGCAAAACACGGCGAACCTCTACCTACCGTAGCATGGCGAACCTCTACCTACCGTAGCATGGCGAACCTCTACCTACAACGAATGGCATCGTCAAACCCCAGCGATATTGGGCAGTTTATCCGTGTCAGCAAGTAGCCCCGTCACTCAGGAATACTTTCGCCAGAAACTGCTACCTCTAGACGCATTTTACTGTAGGGGTGGGACGCATGCTAGCAGTAGTACGGTATCGGTGCACCGATTTTTTTCTGCGGCTCCTCACATGAGCTCTATACCTCACACGAACGATGCACGCTACGGCGGTAGAGGTGCACCTTTCCTCTTTCTGAGGTTCCTCAATTGTGGAGGTCTATACTTCTCCAAAAAACAAAAACTGATATTGTGGGGAAAATAAAAGTGCTACCCGATAGAACGATCCCATGGCCTAGGTATACACCGAAAGTTATTGAAAAATAAAAAAATGAAATTCCGACGATTTTGGGTTAAGGAGCCCCGTCATTCAGAAACCGTTTCTGCCGAAAAGTGCCACCTCTGTCGTAGCACGCGTCAAACAATCGATTTGGGGAAAAACAAAAGTGTTGCCCGAGGAACAATCCCATGGCCTAGGTATACCTTGATATATATTGATTGCTAAAAATGGACGAAATTCCGACGAGTCTTGGCACCCACTCGGAAACCGCAAAAAAAATAATCAACTACGACCATGTCAAAAGAGCCCACACTTTTTGGGCCCACCACAGCAGACAGTGTTGTATCACTTTTCAAAGCTTTGGCGTGGTAAACGGGGCATTCAATATCCACTCAAAGAGCACGCTTCTAAAACCAAGTAATACCACAATAAATTTGGGCCCATTTCATGGGCCCTATAGCGTTTTAGTGCTACTAATAAGAGGTTTAAAGGAGCCTCGTCATTCAGAGAACGTGTCAGCCAGAAACTGCTACCTCTAGACGCATGGTACGATAAGGGTGGCACCATTTGTGTTCTGGGGCTCTTCACTTGAGGAGCCTCTCCACCTCACCCAGACACCGACTTTGAAAAGAATAGAAAGTGAAACCCGATGAACAACCGCACGGCCTAGGTATACAACGAACATTGTATGCGACAAGTAGTATGTTGTCTGCGACAGGGGTATACGATAAAACCGTGTCTACGCGAGTTAAGCAACCAACTTAGTGGGGACACTGCACTTTTGCACACAAACCGTGCAGAAACCGTCATTTGAACCGTACGAAACCGTGACCCTTTAGCACGGTTCTACGGCGGATGGGACCGCGGTTTGTCTACGGTTTCAAGTTAACCGCACCGTTAAATATCCGATTGAACGGTTTCTGGCACCCTACCTTGGTGCACACGGTGCGGCGCGGTTTCGATGGCATTCCTACGGTGCGGTTCTGTGCGGTTTTCACAAATCGTAAAAACCGCGGTGCGGTTCGGTGCGGTTTTTCAGGTGTGAACCCTATGGTGCTGTTCAGTGCCGATTAATGTCCTACGGTGCGGTTCGATGCGGTTCGGTTCGGTGCTGTTTGCAGATGTCCCTACGGTGTGGTTCGATGCTATTTTATGTCCTACGGTGCGGTTCGGTGTCGGTTTCCTATATCGTAAAACCTACCGTGCGGTGCGGTGCGGTGCGGTTTTCAAGAGGACAACAATCCTACGGTGCGGTGCGGTGTGGTTAACCGCACGCAACCGCACCGAACCGATAGGAATAACCACATCGAACATAACCCTGGTAATTGCCACCAAGAACATTGAGAGACATGGTACGGAAACTGAACTTATGATGCGTGCAACGATAGAGGTAGAAGGTTTTGGCTGAAACGTTTTCTGAATGTCGTGCCTCCTTAACCCAAAGTCGTCGGAAATTCGTCCATTTTCTGAAATATGGTTCGTTGTATTACTAGGCCATGACATTCATTGTTCATTGAGGAGCACTTCTGATTTTCTCCAAATAAGTTTTTGGGTGAGGTATAGGGCTCCTCAAGTGAGGAGTCACCGAAAAACAAGCATGAACCTCTACCGTAGCGTACGTGTTATGGCCCTATCGTAGACTTGGTCTCGTTTGTAAGTTGCATCGTGTCCATCATGGTGCCCCAGCCTAGCCCTGACAAGTCGGGTGTGCTGGAAGCCCAGAGAAGAGGCGCCTCTCTGAAACCTATGATGATCGTCTCCTCCCTGCCGTTACATGATTAAGATAGTATAATAGCTGTCGCTAGGAACTCGCGGCAGCAGCGTATTGTTGTATTTTTTAACTGTCGTCAACTTTTTTTGTGTGCTCGTGTTCGGCGGACGGTAGTTGTTGTTGTTGTTGTTGTTGTTGTTGTTGTTGTTGTTGTTGAGGTTGTTGAGGTTGTTGTTGTACAGTAACATAATGTCTGGCCTGAATTGAGGCAATACGATCGATTGTGTTTCTGAACCAAAATGAAAAATGATGTAAACCATGCTTTTCGAGTATTCGATTTTAACACCAACACTTTGGCCAATATTTATTCCACTTTGAATAAAATCCGCCTTGTGCAGAAAATTCTAAGCTTTCAGTTTCTTAACTCGAGTTTTTTAGTCCGATACCTAAACCAAGTACCAGGTAAGTACCAGGTAAGAGTTATTTTTTTTTGTGCTGGTCATCTTCATTTTCATTTTCGTTTTTCTTTGTTTTTTCGGAAATATATTCGATTTAATACAGTACTCTTACTTTGTTTGGATGCTGGTCATCTTTATTTTCGATTGTTTTTGTTTTTCGGAAATAAATTCGATTTAATACCCTTACTTTGTCGTACATTAAGTCCGCTTTGAATATAATCTGGATCATTACATTAAAACCACATTTTGCAGAAAACTCTCAGCTTTGCGGTTCTTAACTCGAGTTTTTTTGTCTCATACCGAACCCAAGTATATATAAATTGTTATTTTGGATGCTGGTCATCTTTATTTTCGATTGTTTTTGTTTTTCGGAAATAAATTCGACTTAATACCCTTACTTTGTCGTATATTAACTCCACTTTGAATCAAATCTGGATCATTACCTTAAAACCACCTTACGCAGAAAATTCTCTGCTTTCCGTTTATTAACACGAGTTTTTTTGTGCTATACTGAACTCAAGTAAGCAAGATTTACTGTTTTGGATGCCGGTCAACTTTATTTTCGATGTTCTTTTCGTAATTTCGATCTAATTTCACATTCTTGACCTTTTTTTTTTGTCCTATACAAAAATCAAGTAATATTGTGGTCCCTATCCTGAGTTTAGTGTGGTAGCCGCTATCTCGCTCAATTTTTACTGCTTTTCGATTCTGAGTCGAGTATCGGAAATCCATTTTTTTGATATTTTTCGATTTTGTTTTCTCGGATTATTATTTTGATCTTAGAGTTGACTTTTTTTTCTTGAAATCAGTGTGGGATTTTTTATTTTGAAGTTGGAGTGGAATTTTTTATATCAAGTTATTAGTAGTGTGAGAGCGACCCCGGGCGGGAAATGGGGATGGTTGTGTGGTATAGTGTGGTATGGTATGTGGTACGGTATGGAATGGTATAGTGTGGTGTGGTACGATATGTGATTGAAATGGGATGGTTTGGTATACCTTGTATAGTATATGGTATGGTCCGGTATGGTATATGGTACGGTATGGAATGGTATAGTACGGCGGGGTACGGTATGTGATGTGGTATGTTATGGTGTGTATGCATCACTTGGAAATCGTACTCTAAAATCAGGTTGGTCGCGTCGTAACTCTAAAATCGAGTTAAATTTCCGAACAAGTTCTCGTCGGTCTATAAACCAAGGTGTTATTCCGGTCGAAAAGGCCTATATAACCGAGTGATTTGGATTTCAGCCATTTTTGGATAGCACCCTGTACTGAACGTTAAGATTCGAAATATGATCTAGATGATCTAGATGATCTAGATCGTGATCTGTCCGACGTGTAAATCGTTTGATACCTTGCCAATCTCGATGGTGCCCCAGCCCAGTCCTCCCGCATCGGGTGTACTGAGCGCCCAGAGAGGGAATGCCTCTTCGAAACCGATGATCAGCGCCTGGGGTTACACAAACAACAGCAAGCAGCGGAAGCAACTGTTTGGTATGGAAGCATTATATCTTCGGGAAATAGGGGGTTTAGGGTTGTAATTTACAAATTTAACGAGCTCTCAAAGCGCACTTTGCGATGCTGCAGTAAGGCATCAAGCAGCCTATACGTCTCCCGCGTCAGGGTATTGAACACCCAAAGAGCAAACGCCTCTTCGAAGCAGATGATACACCGAGATGAGATCAGCATCGGCACAGAAAAAATGCGACGTTTTCTTGTGTGTATCTCGTAGAGCTGTGAGTCGGCACGACTTAAAGTCACCAACAGTAGAGCAGGTATAGTTTATGTCGGACACCACTAAAGTTTGCGAGGACGGCGTCCCACTCCACGATGAGCATAGGACGCTGGCGAAGCCTCTGATCACCGATTGAGAGGCACATGATGTGCCGTCCTTGCCACCTGGTCTGACCAAAGACACAGTAGCGGGAGCAATTTTATGGCTATATTTTTCGGGGGTTTAGGGCCACTCGCACAAGTGGACATAAATGTTTTCTGAACGACGGGGCTCTTTCACCCCAAATCGTCGGAAGTTCGTTCTTTTTTTGTGCAATAACTTTCTTCGTTGTATACCTAGGCCATGGGATTTTTCATCGTGTAGCACTTTAATTTTTCACCCGAATCCGGTTTTTGGAGAGGTATAGAGCTCCACAAGTGAATGAGGAGTGTCAGAGGTAGCACGTTTAGTTAGGCGAACATGTTTTCTGAATGACGGGAGTTCCTTAACCCAAAATCGTCGGAATGTCTCATTCTTGTTTTGCTATATATATCAATATTTGTTAATACCTAGGCCATGGGATTGGTCGTCGCGTTACACTTTCAGTTTACTCCAAATATGTTCTTGTGTGAGGTATGGAGCTCCTCAAGTAAGGCGACTCAGAAAAAACAATGGCGCGCCTTTACCGCAGTACCGGTAGCATGTGTCTGCTGCACCTCTAACGTAGCATGTATGACACACGCTATACGATAGAGCACCAGCTTTTTTCTGAGCCTCATCACTTGAGGAGCTCTGTGTTTCACCCACAAAAACTGGTTTTGTGTAAACTACAAGTGCAACCCGACGAACAAACCCCATGGCCGAGGTATTACACAAAAAATTCAGATTGCAAAAAAAACAAGAACGACATCCCGACGATTTTGGGTTGAGGAATCCCGTCATTCAGAAACAAAAACGCCAAAAAAAGTGCTACCTCTAATATCAGCCTTCATTTGTTTTGTTCGCTGTTACATCTCACCTGCACCAAGCTCGCGAGAAACAGGACCATCTTCACGTGAGGTACCGCCAGTATTCCGTTCGATCCAAACAAACAGGGCTGCTTGTCTTCGTTTATCACGTGACAACCACCACCACCACCACCACCACCACCACCACCACCGTCGTGTCCGTTTTTTGTGTTCACGCCGTCTCTTCCGTTCGTCTCAAGTGGGCCGAAGCCAGGCGAACATGTCCTTAGTTGAGGTTGATCCTCCCAGTCTCTGCCATTCGTCACCACCTGTTGGTATGTGAAACCGCCGGTCGGTGTGGCTTAGGATACTGGAAACAGTTTTTATAAAAAATTAAAAAAAAACACGACAGCTGTGAATCTAGGATTTCGTCGAAGCTCATCTTTGCAAGCTGTGTGTGATACTCCGATCGCGCGTGTTACGTTTTAAAGTAGGCATTGCCGATCATTCGACACTGCTATAGTTGACGGACACTGTGTACGAGGCGAAGATGACTAACCCTGAACATTGGCTGATTGGGTTGTGGTTGTAGTAGGGTTCCAGTGATATCCGTATCGCAAACAGTGACCCCTCAACCATAGTGACGAATACGTGGTAAAAGGTGCCCTGACGCGTGCAACTGCACGGGTGGGCGTAGTTAAACTATTGTAAGGCTACTGTAAGGCTACTGTAAGGCTACTGTAAGGCTACTGTAAGGCTACTGTAAGGTGACAGTTTTTTTTGGCTGAAACGTTTTCTGGATGACGGGGGCTCCTAATTAACCCCTACATCGTCGGAATTTCATCGTTTTTCTGCAGGTATGTTTCGTTGTATACCTACAGTAGGCCATAGGATTGTTCATTGAGGAGCGGTTCAAATTTTTTCCTCCAAAAATCAGTTTTTGGGAGAGGTATAGAGCTCCTCAAGTGAGGAAAGGAGCCTCAGAAAAACAAGCATGCACCTCTACCGTAGCAAGAATGCGTGTTACTCGAGGAGGAGCTCCACAGCTCACACCCCGAAGCCGATGAATGCGACATAAAAACACGAAAGAAAGCGTAGTAACCGGATGAACAATCTCATGGCCGAGATATCTAACATAAAACAGTGACCCGGTCAGAAAAACAGTTAGGAATTAAACACCATTGACTAACACTCAGAACTTCCCGAAACATGCGAACAATTAATGCGACTTAAACACGACTTTCAACAACC
>JAYJMJ010000552.1:1357894-1374094 GCA_036873875.1 Laminaria ephemera | reverse complement strand
CTCACTCCCTCCCCTGGTGCATTCAGGCCTGGTAACTGGGAACGGGAGACAAATGTCCCCGGCCGCCGCCTGCGCGTCGGGTGCAGCGCTGCGCGCGACGGCGGACTGCCTAGAAGGAATCGGGGGACGAATATTCCTCTTGGCGCAATCTCCTGCCGACACCGGCGCCGGTAAGGTTAGCCGAGGGCGGGAGGATGCCGGGCTCTACGGGGGGGAGAAGGAGTTCCGGATGTATCAGGCGGCAGGGGATGCGGGGAAGGATGTGGCGGCTGTGGCCTCGGGCGTGTTCTATAAGGCGCTGGCGAAGGATTGCGCTACTCGCCAGGTGCGAAGAGGGGGGCGGGGTGCACTGTTGGTGGTAGGGTAAAGGTATAAACCGGTGGTCTCTGGGTACCGGTGCTCTCGATAGCAGTGTTGGGCAGCAGGGATGGGTAGCAGAGATGGGTAGTAGTGCTAGGTACGTAGAAGGGATGGGTAGCAATGCCGGTAGCAGTGCTGGCAGCATTGCAGTACCAAGTATCAAGTTTTGGGTAGCAGAGTGCTGGGTAGCATTGCTGGGTATGTACAGTACTATTACATGTATCAAGTATTAGGGTAATGATACCGGTGCTGGGTACCTGTGCTGGGTACTGGTAGGCGCTTGAATCCGATTTTGCAGGGGTTCGGATTCGCATGCGTCACTTTTCCCGAACGCCTCGAGCATCGAGATACCATGGTACCCAACCCTGTTAGAGCCACGAAACCCCTCCCTATACTATTTACGGAGGACCATAGTAATAAGGACCTACGATGCACACAAAAACCTATATATTCCACTGTATTTACTAACCACATTTGGTCCTGATTACTATGGTCCCCCGTAATATAATAAGGCCAAGCACTTTTTCCTCAAAAACGAGTTTCTGGTTGTAAAGGGATTTACCGTTTTCCAACTCGTACAAAATATCCTACACTAATGCCAAGTGGTGTGTCCCCAAAAACTTTGGTGCAGTGCTAAAAGGGTTATATAACAACGACGTGTCGTGTCTTTTTTTTTGCAGGTGTGCGTGGACCTGATGCTGTGGTCGAGCCAAGAAGTTAGAGAGTATTACGACGTGGGAACCATTGGGATGGTGCCCAAGGCAACGGGCGGGCGAGTGACCTACCTCAGGGGTGGGGAGGCGGGGGGTGCTGAGACGGCATCGCACTTGCGGAAGCAGCTGAAGGGGGCTTTGCGCGACCACGCCCGCAGCGCCAGCGAGTCTGTCCTAAAGGTGGATGGTTACTACTTGACCCTTTTAGCACCCACTCGGAAACCGCAACAAAAAAAAATAATCAACTACGACCATGTCAAACGAGCCCGGACGCTTTGGGCCCACCACGGCTGACAGTACATCACTTTTCAAAGCTTCGGCGTGGTAAACGGGGCATTCAAAGTCCACTCAAAGAGCATGCCTCTAAAACCAAGTAATACCACATAAATTTGGGCCCATTTCATGGGCCCTTCGTACGCGTTCTAGTGCGAAGGTTAACCCAAAAGTAACACATTCTGCGATTGTACTTTTAATAGCATATGCCCTACACACACAAGTTAGTATCATACAGCAGCGGTAAAATTCTCCTACCTGGTACCTTGCTTGGGTAGGTAGATGTACGTACTGCAAGCGATCAGCACCTCGTGTGAAGGTTTGGTTACTCGTTCGCTGTTTTGGTGTGACGTGTGCATCGCTTCTGCATATTATTCCGCAGTCTACGTTACGTTAAGCGCGTGCCCACCTCAACACGTCACTCGTTTCCAAACACGCTGCCCCGTTGCCTGCTGCCTGTTACGGTTGGGTTTTGGGTCGATTGGTCCCACGTGCGCATTGTGCCCTACTAACTGGGTGCGCGCGCTAGGCCTACGTGGCGTGCTCACTTTTGGTGATACTGCAGTGCGTGCCTATTGTATTATTGTATGCGTCGTACGTTAGTTTGAGCGGCACTACGAGCGCCCATCTATAGAACACGATGACATGTCGGTGGCGTGCTTGTGTTCCGATTACTTCAATTCAAGACTACAGACAGATAGTAGGGCTTGAGGTGTGGCGATGGGGACTCCAGTTGCAGTCGCTTTGCTTATGCCTTGTTACCGCTGTTATCGTACTAGTAGGTCTTTGCGTACCACTTCCTGGCCTGGTATATACCTGGTACCTGGTACCTGGTATGGCCTTACGTGATGGAAATATCATTTGAGTCCAATGCCCGTGTCCTCTTTTACCTGGTATAGTGATACTCCCTGTGGACAGACAGACTCATCTTATGGACGTGCCTGGTACCAGTACACGATAAGGCTTCTCTTATGTTATGATGATCTGATAGGTTCTAAAAGAGACCCCTCTTGTCATGTTTGCCTCTGTCTCCTTGAGCCATAATGTTGAATTTTGTTGGACAAGCAGTCAGTACTCGTAGTACGAAGTACCAGTAGTTTCGTGCTTTTTTTTTTTTTTTTTTTTTTCTTTTGCTCATTCCATCTACTATCTCCGCACTTTTTCTTTCTCCTTCTCCCTCCCTAGTAGTTGTATAACTCAGATCCGGGGCCACTTAGCAGGCTCTTCTCCCCCCTCCCCACTACGGTACGCGCCTTCAGTTTTATCGCGAGAAGGGTTCAGCGCTTTCTTCCCTCGTCGACTCGCGTCGAATTGTGCTTACCCACGATATAAAGCGCTCTCGGAAGTTGTGGTGTCTAGACGTAAAAATCACCATACCGAGATTTGAGCCCCTGACTCCAACCTCATTAGAATTCGAGGTTAACCACTAGACCACCGGGGCGACCGGATATTAATACCTGACTACACATACTAAAATGACTAAAATATTACGAGCCAAGATAGGAGTCCTGTACTCCCGGCGCTAGGCCCCTCGCGCCCCCGGCACGTCGCTGCGTACTGCCTATTTTGCTGGGTCGCTAAAAGAAGGATGAGGCATCGTGTAATTTCCTGGATTCAACAACCGGTTGGTGGGCATGTTGGATTTTCATTCTCACACGTCCGTCCTAGCGCGACCGCAAAACCGGCCCTACATTTCTGAGGCGCAAACTTTTGAAATACCAGAGTATGAAATATTGACGCAAACGGACCTGTTTTAACATCCCTATATATACCAGTAATACAGAAAACACATCTGAGTGGCAATGTAACGACCATCTGGCCTCTTTTATTTAAACTCGAACAGTCCCTATATTCCCGATCAGAGTGATTTGTTCCTACTATCTTGAAGACAAAACATGTCATCATGGTCTCGCGACTAAGAGCGTTTCAGCCCCGCCTTGCCGCGTGGATAGGGAAGGTGGGGGATACAACCCCTGCAAAACTGGGTCTCACGTCTCGCCGAGTCGTGGCCGTCGCGTGCTGAGCTCATAATTTGAATTACGATTCTGACAGTTGATTGGTTGGCCGAATCCATGCCAGAGGCCGCTGGCTCTTTCTAGAAGGTTGGAGCTGAATACGTAGAGGCATCGAGGTTCAATACATACAGACGGCAGCAGTAGGTACGCGCAACAGACAGCAGCAGTAGGTGCCCGCAGTAGGTATACCAGTATACGACAGAAGTACGTGTCATATACATACCTGGTACCAGGCAGCAGCGGTACATCGTTGATAATATCAGGTACGTATTTTATGTACAACATACAATACCAGGTACGTACGCACGTGCCAAGCCACCTCAGCCACCATGCCTACAGCATTCTCGGCCGGCCGGTGGCCCTGTCAGCGAGAACACCAGAAGGAACGTACCGTACGTAGATAATATCAGGTATATACGTACGTACCCACGTGCCGACCCCCATCATTCTCGACCGGCCTCTGGCCCTGTGAGTGGATTTTCGGTCGTGCTTCCCCTCACACCAGCGCCCCTCCTTTTCGGAGATTCGGGAGCGTGCGGGCCAGGCTCATGAATCAATCAGTGTCTTACGTCATACCTTGTATATGTTCTGGAGTGATCCTGTGTCCCGCCCGTTTGCTTGCTTATCACTATGGACAAAGCAGATCTAGCGAGATCTAGCGCCACGGGCGGAGCCGTGGCCTTACCGCTGGTACTACCATATTTTGAACGTCTGAAAAAATGGCGGCCGCTCTACGCCGCACAAAAAGAATATAGCATGACATCGGTTGACAAGTGTTAATATCTGTGGTTTATTGGCTGTCAAACCGCCTCCGTGTAGGAGTACGGCTTGGCCTGTTTTTGTCTCAACCACGGGAGAGGCAGGTTGTGCTGCTCTCGACGCATTCCCGCGTGAGTGCCTTGATGACGCCGACCCTACATGCCAGCAGCGCATGTGTCATGTTGACACCATTACCATCCCACTGACCCCAGTCCCCCACCCCCTCCATCCTAAAAAAACGCCTTTTTTTATACGCGAACAGTTACGGTGACGACATGACGGGCACCACGACCACCCTCTGCGTGCGCCGCGCAACCTACTGGGACGAGGAGATGGGCGCCGAGGACCCGGCCAAGAAGGGTGTCTGCTCCAACTACCTGTGCGACGCCACCCCCGGCACCAAGCTGAAGCTCACCGGCCCCTCGGGCAAGGTCATGCTCATGCCCGAGGACCAGCCGAAGGCCGACCTCATCATGATCGCCACCGGTACCGGAATCGCCCCCTACCGTGCTTTCGTGCGCCGCCTCTTTTCCGAGCAAACCCCCGCCCGCGACGCATACAAGGGGCAGGCGTGGCTCTTCCTTGGAGTGGCCAACTCGGACTCGCTCCTTTACGATGCGGAGTGGCAGACAGTGCTCAAGCAGTTCCCGGACAACTTCCGCCTCGACTACGCGCTCTCGCGTGAGTCTAACAACAAGGCGGGCGGAAAGATGTACATCCAGGACAAGGTGCGTGTGTCGAAGGGTGACTGAAACTAGTGAAATGGCTTTTTTATTTCTTTCGCCATCTGTTTTTTTCGATGAGGAAATCCTGCTGCTGTTTATAACATAAAAACGCCGTCGAAATTATCGAAACCCTGTGCCCCCCCTCCCCCACAGTTGTTTTTTTCACGTTTTGTAAGTCCTGCTGTTTATGACGCAAAAGGGCCGTCAGAACTATCGCAACCCTGTGCCCCCCCCTCCCCCCCAGTTGTTTTTTAAGCGATGTGTACCGGTATATAGACTAAATTTGTAGCCGTTTTGCATGTGATGAAGACTATCGGCACCCGATTAGCCCAGTTTCCCTGCCACTCTATCCCATATTTGGGGACTGTAACAGTGGATTTAGAGCACGTACAGAGTTATAGGCACGGCTCCCCCGTTTATGGTACAAACTTAATAATAGAATGGATTGATTTTCGTTGGCGTAAGCGGGTTAATGGTACCTTGTACCAGGTACCTGGTATTTTTTTTATGTGTGGAAGGATCAATCGGTTTTGTTCGTAAGGAGTGGTTATCGTTTTCCCGTGTTTTGGGCATCTCTGCGATTTGACACTCACGCTGCACGTTGTCGGATGGCAAACATATTCATCGTACCATTACGCAACGTGGAAAAAGACACACTTCAGTCTAGTTGTAGTTATTTGTTTATTTATTTACCAATATTATTATTTTTTTCAAAATTGAGAATGTTTATGGGCTGTGCTGTGCATCTTTACACTGTCCGGAAGCCAAAGTAAATAATATTGTTAACAATAAATCAATGAACGATGGGAGGCAGGTGGAGGAGTACGGTGACGAGGTATTCCAGAAGCTGAGCGATGGCGCCCACATCTACTTCTGTGGACTGAAGGGAATGATGCCCGGCATCCTGAAGATGCTCGAGGGCGTCGCCGGGAAGAAGAAGATCGAGTGGGATGGCTTCCTCAAGGACCTCAAGCACAAGGGTAAGTTCTTATTATTTTCGGCTATTATTTTCGGCTATTATTTTCGGCTATTATTTTCGGCAGGTTGTTACTATTTTCGGTGGTATGGGTAATTTCTTATTGTTACGATGGGCAAGTCCTTAATTCTCATGGGTACGTTCTTATTATTTCTCAAGCAGGGTACCAGGAGCTGGTAAGTCAGCTAAACGTGAAGTTTTTCCACCGCTCGCCCTCAATAGTGTATGGTATCCTGTTGCAGATACCTGGTTCGTTGTCTGTTTTTCTTGTTTACTGTAAGTAGTTTGATGTTTTTGGTTCTGGATCTTGGTTTTGTGTGTTCTGATCTGTTTTAAGAACTACTTTGTTGGCTGAGGTTATTTAAATTGCCGCTTGGGGGGGGGGGGGTTGAGATGTGAGCGTCAGCAGGAAAAGTCCGGACACATCCGTTTTATCTCGAACCTCAGATGTAGCAAACGGGTCATGGGACAGACGGGTCCTTCCAAGAGCGGAGATGAAAACTTTGCTATTAATATCAAGTTTTGCTTCTCTTGCTAAGAGCTGTGCTGAGCATAGGCACAGTGAAATCGTGACCAATATTATCCCTGTAATCGAACCATTCCTCTCTCCCCCCCTCCCTTCTCCCTCTCCCGAAACCGTCTTTTTTGTTCTTGTTCGTTGTTTTCGTCTTTCGCGCAAACAGGCCAGTGGCACGTGGAGGTGTACTAGGTTTTTGATAAGAAAGCGGGCGGTCTTAGACCGGCGGCTAGCGGGGGAGTATCCTCATTCCTATCATCTCTTCCACTTTTGGCTGGACACGCAAGATCTACAGCGGCGGCTTATACCGCCGTTAGATTTTGTCGTATACCAACCCCTCCCCGTAGCACGCGGCAGGTAGTTAATGTCGGCCGGGTGGATGGATGGATTCCTCAGCAGACCTCCCGCACGGCACCGGAACCGCCTTTCTTGGGTATGGCTGGTCGTTAGTTTTTGCCGATCTCGCGTTGGGTCGCGGGAAGGTGTTGTGTCCTTGGGGAGGGGGGGGAGATTGAGGAGAGAGAAGGGAGGGGGTGGGGGGAGAAGATAGGGTTAAGCCTTTTGTTTTACAAACTGCGCCCACGTTTTTTAGGGATAAAATTGCTTGGAATTCGTGTGATATTATCGCAGTAGTGAAAGGGTTAACGTTTAGAAATGCTGTCTTTGCGTGGAACTGTTTTGTTTCCCGCTGTTTAGGTCGCAAAAACTTCGTTGTTGCGCTCTCGCGAGGCATAGTATAGACGGCAGGAAATGGGCCCGTTCTTTTGTTGACGCTCTTTTATCGAGGCGGTGTGTTTAGCTTCGCCGCGATGGCTGTACTGCCCGAGAAGCGGCGGCAGCAAAAAAATACATAAAAAACAAGCATTAACAAAAAATAAAATATAAAATGGGCAGCCTTTACGACGGAGTGGATGGAGACTGCATTCTGCTTTTTGCTTTTCCTCACTCAATTATGGCTTTTTTAGAAAGATTTTTTGTTTGGTGTGTTTTGTGTCGCCTTTTTATCGCTTTTCCTTTGTCACCGACGGGGAAAAGAAGAGACGGACGGGTCACAGTGGGTGGGGGTGTGTGTCGAATTGGAACGCGCATCGTGTTCTTACTCTCAGCACCCACTCTTGCTCTCTTGTTACAAAGACGCCACGGTTTTGACGATGTTTTGCGTTACGGGGTGTATGTATAGATCATCGGTGCTACGGCGTGGCTGGACCGAGGGAGAAGGAGGGATTATAACACGATGCTACTACGTATGGACGTGGGAGGCATTTTTTATTGTTTGACTCCTGTTGCGGCTCGCGTACGTACTGTCCGCGCGACGCACTGAAAATCTTTTGTCTGACGCTGTCCGTGAAAACGGCCGACATATAATCGGTCTACCGAGACAGCCTTCTTTGGAAGATGCCGCCTACCAGGTATGTCGAAGTTATCGCTTGGTGAGCCGCGATTTATCGCCTGATCTGCCAATCCTCGCTATTTGTAGTCATGTGTGAGAGCAAAGTTTTGCCATACCATCCTCTTGTGTTCTCCGTTGGTGATTGTTGTGTTTCGACCCACTAATTTATTTATTACGGAAAGAGCCCGTTTATGGTGTTACCGGATCAAACAGCAACCTTCCCTCTCTCACAGGTGGCAAAATGCCCCCCTCGCGCAAGTTCCCACAAGGCCTCTCCGTATTATTGCGCAGCCTTCTTTCGTCTTACATAGTGCAACCTCGGCTTTTGTGGTAGTTTGTTTTTGCAGCACCCACTTGATGTGTCAGATTGTGAAACATTCCAGAATCACACAAGTTGCACAAAGGTTACCTGTGTGCATCTTGCTGATGGTGTACAGCCTCGTTTTACTCTTCACACTGTTCAACCTACTAGGCGTTTTATTTGTGGGGGGTACACGAAATTTTTGGACATTATGCACAATCTGGATTTGCTGTTGCTATTAATAGGTTGCACAACGGATATTCGTGGCAAACATGGCACATCGCATTTCGAGTCAAACGTAACACCACGCATTTCGAGGCAATAATCGTTCATCCAGACCAATATTCTCCAAAATATTCGTTGGTTCCTACGAGTCCGCTTAGTTCACGAGTAGGGGTCTTTTCGAATTTTCGATGCTCGGGATTATCGGTCCTGGCTACCCTACAACGCAAACGCCCACTCCATTGGCCATCTTGCGTCACGTCACTGGCCCTCACGACATTTATTTTAGCTCCTTCGGGGCCGCCTGTGTCTAGCTGTGTCGTTGGGTCGGCAGCAAGTGAACCTTCTTGGGTTCTCCGTTGCCGTGCAAGGAGATGTCAAAAGCTGGATTCATATATCATAATCCTTTTCAGGGGTTTAGCCCCGAAGAGGTTCTCATCCAGACCACGATTCCAAATTAATTGTGTTTGTTCGTTCGTGACCGCTTAGTTCACGAGTAGAAGGAACCCTCTCGAATTTTCGATTACCGGCATTCTCGGTGTTGGACACCCTGCGACGCAAACACCCACTCCATGGCCATCTTCCATCACCTTGCTGACCTCCACGACGTTTCAGCTCCTTTGGCGCCGCCCGTGGCTAGTAGCAGTGTCGTAGAGCCGGCAGCGTGGGAACCTTCTCGGGTTCTCCGCGCAAGGAGATGGATCAAAACGCATATACAGGTAGTTTCTACAGTAGTAGCCTGCCCCACCTTCTCGGGTTCTCCGCGCAAGGAGATGGATCAAAACGCATTTACAGGTAGTTTCTGCAGTAGTAGCCTGCCCAAACAGTGTCGTCGGAGGTCGCAGCCCCAATATTATTGATTATTAGTCCATGCGGTACGGAACGAGGGGGGGGGGGGGAGTCTGTTTTGAGCCACCCCCACCTTGCGCACTTCTGTTCTACTTTTTTATATATTTTTTTTTATCCTCTGGCGGATGGGGAAAACTAAAGCTTAAGCTCACCACACTTCCACGTATTTTCATACGTGTCGTGTGTCATTTTAACTCTAATGCATTCGCAATCCAGCGTTAGCTGTTTTCTACCCTGAGTCACCGTGGACATCGGGAAGAGCGCTATAGCAGCAAGCAGTGCGTGAAAGTTAACACCGATATCCCAGTGTCCCACATTCGTTAACC
Source organism: Laminaria ephemera (assembly GCA_036873875.1). Classification (NCBI taxonomy): domain Eukaryota; class Phaeophyceae; order Laminariales; family Laminariaceae; genus Laminaria; species Laminaria ephemera. The sequence continues at coordinate 1,364,668 of JAYJMJ010000552.1, read as the reverse complement.
CTTCCTTGTAGCGCTGCAAAAAGGATCCAACACTAATTCCAATTAGTTGGTTATCCGAAGCCTGGGTGCAGTTAGTTCTAAAGGGGGGTAACAAAAACCAGTAAACGGCTAGATACGTAATGCCATGCAAACTAAGGCACGCCTAACGGTACTATCTTAGCGGTACAGTAGAGGCCCCTCTGTAGCGCCGGTTGGCCGCTATAGTGCCTGTGAAACCGTTTGGAACAAATGGGAAAGACCAGTAGTGGCAGTATGCGGAGTACTGCCGGTTGCCGCTACATTGCCGGTATTTCCGGCTGGCACATACCGGCACTATAGAGGGACCACTACGGTATTGTACTGTCAATACAAGCTATCCCGTAATAGAAAGACATTACTCATGCCAAAGGAAGGTGCTGTGCTAGCGACGCATGCTCCAACCACACTCCCCTTCCTGCCTACACCAAGAGTCTACGACAGCCCGGGCTTGATACAGGCGCAAAACTATTGCCCGCGGGTATCACACGCGCGTCTCCAGGGCGTTAATCACCCCAAAACAATCCATGTCATGTGCCGTCCAGGGATTTTCCACCTATTCAGAACATTCCTATTTATAAGTGACCAATCAGAGCACGGCGGGCACGAAATCCCTTTCTCTCAAGAAAAACCAGGAAGAAGTGAGTATCGTTGTTCGATACGAACTATGGCACCCGTAACGGTACTCTCCTAACGGCACTGTCAATATGAGCTATCCGCTTACAGAAAGACAATACTGCTGCGACATTACTGTTACCAAAGGAGGGCGCGCTATCTGCGTCGCATGCTCCAACCACACCCACCTCCTTTCCTTCCTTCTACACCAAGAGAGGCTACGACAGCCCAGCCTTGATACAATCGCGAAACTTCTCCCCGCGGCTTTCGTACGCGTCTCCAGGGGGGGTTATCCACGGCATAGCAATCCATGGACAGAAACTGATGTCACCTTAAATGACGTCATGTGCAGTCCAGGGATTTTTCACCAATCAGAACACTTCTTCAAAATTATTGACCAATCACAAAACGGCGGGCACGAAATCTCTTGACAGAAACAAGAAAAAGCTAGTTCGTAATACGACACGAACTATGGCACGCCAAACGGTACTATCCTAGCGGTACCATCAACACAAAGCTACCCGGTTACAGAAATACATTACTCATGCCAAATGAGGGCGTTTTGCTTGCGTCGTATGCTCCAATCACACCCCTCTTCCTTCCTTCCTTTCTTCCTACACCAAGAGAGGCTACGACGGCCCGAGCTTGACACGAGCGCAAAATTGTTACCCGCCACTATCATACCCGCGTCTCCAGGGCGTTATCCACAGCGAAAACAATCCATAGACAGAAAGTGACGCGACCTTGAATGTCACGTGCCATCCAGAGATTTTCCACCAATCGAATCACTCCTCCTTTCAAAACTGTTGACCAATCAGGAAACAGCGGGCACAAAATACCTCTCATCGGGTGGGAAATTCTTCGCCTTCGTACAAGAATTTTTCCAATAGTAAGAGGCAGATTGGTCGCTTCAGATGATCACTAGCAGGTACTGGTATTCCTTACGCAAAGCTACGCAACAGCAACAACTAAACGCCTAATAGCAGCAACCAAACGCCTTGACAGATGCCACGATAGAGGTGCACCCGTTTTGTTTCTGAGGCTCCTCACCTGAGGAGCTCTATACTTCACCCACAAACCGATTTTGAGTAAACCTACAAGTGCAACCCGATGAACAAACAAACCCCTGGCCTAGGTATACAAAAAAAAAAATATCGCAAAACAAGAATGACACCCCGACGATTTTGGGGTAAGGAGCCCCGTCATTCAGAAACAAACACGCCAAAAAGGGCTACCTCTATCGTAGCACCCGTCCCTTATACGTAGCAACAACAAAAACGCCTGATAATAATAGCAAAAAACGAAACGCCGAAATGCCAATTGGGCCGCAATTTCCGTCAAGAAAGTATAGGCCTACCTTCCTTCGGACGATAATTCGGATTAGGATTCGGACGAAGATCCGGACGAGGATTCGGACTGGGATTCGGACGAGTTATACGATTCGCCGACACAACCGAGACGTTCTGACTGACTGGTGACGAACAGTAACAGGAGGTCTGGTCATCGTTCCTGGGTAGAGTGCCTGAACTGCTGCCAAATCAGAACAAAGACTTCTGCCGATTGATGATTGATGATCGTCTCGCATTTTACTCTCGCGCGATACGAAGCTCGTCGGTCTCGATCGGCCAGTCCGCGGGCACCAGACAGTAGTATTAGTTAGGCTCAACGTCCCTAACAATGGAAAACAATAAAACAATGATGGGACAGCCTGTGACAAAAAAAAAGGAAAAGAACGAGGCAAGCAAAAGAAAGCGCGCACCAAAAAAACACATACAACAAAAACAATGTAACGGGCAAGCAAAAGCGCGCACTAAAAAAACATATTACAAAACAAGTATCACAAAATTGGAAAATCAACACTAATTGTGGTTCCGTCGCCCATTAACACGGTCGCTACTCTTTCTAATCCAGCGCAAGCTGTCTCACTGAGTGCAATTAAACCTAAACTAACCCTGAAACGTAGATAAACTCCTCCCGACACGTGAAAGCAATTTTGCTATTTTGGGAACCAAGTAGCCGTGTATCGTGTACCAGGGAGAAAGGGATTTCGTGCCCGCAGTTGTCTGATTTTTTGCTCAAATGGCAACCAAACTTTATTTTTTTGTTACCAATCAGCACACTGTGGGCACGAAACCCTTGTCTCTACGTGCTTATTCTTCCGATCAAGGCTATTGACCAGCCGACCGGCCCTCACTATTTAAAGCTTTATACTTGCCGCCCTCTCCACGCACAAAAAACCAACGCACACGCGAGCGACCCAACGATAAGACGAGAAATAGGATCTCTTAACAGTTGTACATAGCAGATTCCCTCGAGCCCCATAAAAGAAGAAGCTGAGTTCTTCAAAGCTAATAGAAAACGATCGTATAATACGTACCAGCTATCTGGTAGACTAGACTATGTACGAAGTATACAGTATAAAGTACAGATACTTCGAAGAATGTGTTCTTCAAAGTTCAAACTAAGTATTCGTAAACATAAATAATGTGCAAAACTTCAAAAATTGGCAAGAAAAAATATACATTCTTCAAAATTCAAAACCGGAATAACCAAGTAATGGCCGCGCATCCCCCCAGCCAGAATAGAAGCGACAGAGGCGTGCCGAGCTTGGCGTAGTCGAAAAACTTGTAGCCTCCAGGAGCCCAGACAAGGGTGTTGGTAGGGGTTCCGATAGGAGTCAAGAAGGAGGAGGAAGAGGCGACCAAAACCGCCATGGCGAAGGGTTTATAGTTCACCTACAGCAGGCGGTTTAAAGGGGGGGGGGGAGGGGGGGGGCGTTAGCTCTTCGTGCAGTGGCGACCAAAACACCACGGTGAAGGGTTTATAGTGTGCCTACAAGAGGCGGTTCAAGAGGGGGGGGGGGGGAGTGGCGAGGGTTAGCTCTTGGTGTCTATGGAGCGGGGTGATCGTGGTGACAGCCTAAATGCAAGGGGCCGGGCTGGTCCCCCGAGAAGACAAACAACGAACTACAGAATTGGGAAGGACTTAAGAAAACTCAGCCATTCGTGCAGCAGTTTTCCGTTATTTTTCAAATATCTCCCTCTTCTCTACATCGTTCTCGACTGATCGATTCTGAACGGTGAGATTAGTCGGTTCGTCCCCACGTCCTCACCTCCATCTCCTGCGCCATGCTGAGCGCGACCGGAATATTCAAAGCTGCGGCAGCGTTGTTCGAGATAAGCTCCGTGCAGAGCTAAACAGAAGGATAACGCGGCGTGACGGGGATCGAGGATCGGGGTCTTTTAAAACTGGACCAAGGCCAAGGTCGGGGGGGTCTGATACTCCCATTTCTATCCAGAGCAGCGTAATCAGCAACTCGATGGCGGCGTATTTCACGAAAAAATAGAGCACAAAAGCTGCAAAAGGCTTGCAAAGCAGTCGGGTAACCGTAGCCACTCGCGCGAGTGGCCCTGGGTCGCTGACAAAAAAGGCCTCTGAATAAGTATAAATAGGAGCTATCCCAATCGTAGCGTTCCAATCTCTCACCATGGTGAACCCGAAAAGCAAGTACACGCTGGCGGACGGGCCCATGCCCGACTTTCGAATGGCCACGGCGGCGTACTCCGCGAGGCCGCTGTTAGACACGGCCTTACTGAACCCTAGGGCGGATCCGATCAGAACAAGCAGCCCCCAGTTGACGCGTCCTACCGCCCGCCGGGCGTCCACCCAGCCGCCGAGGATAATTACAGCGCAGGCCGCGAACACCGCGCGGATCTGAGAAGGCCCGTTGGCGTGCAACGACGGACGAGATTAGGAATCCATCGATCGATCAATCAATCAATCAATCAATCAATCAATCAATCAGCCAATCAACCAACCCAATCAATCAATCAATCAATCAATCAATCAATCAATCAATAAACAATCAATCGATCGGGGGCGACATTTGATATTTGCTTGAAAAAACAACCGATGCATTGATCGATCCATCGGCCGCTGAAGCGAACAGCTTCGTGCTAATTTGTTTTAGTCAACCTTCTTGCACCATGGCGGAATCCTGGCGACGAAAATACGAGCAGTGCGCTGGGTTGGCTGGGGTCCGGGGGGTCAAACACCTATACCCGTTGACTCGGCACACCGCTCATATCAGCCCCACATTTCCCGTAACCCTACGGAGCATATGGAGCCCTCTAGCAGACACGCAACGATATTCAACGACGCAACTCAGAGCTCGACCTCGCCTAGTCTTAAAGCGCTCTAATAGACCAAGAGGGGGCTAGGGTAGCCCGGTGGTCAGCTGAACTACCCCCTGCCCCCCCCCAAAAACAAAACACGACAAAAACAAACGCGCATAAAGTCTTGTACGGTACCGGCACAAAGCCTTGTACGGTAACGGCGTAAAGTCTTGTACGGTAACGGCACACAGCCTTGTACGGTAACGAAAACTTGCAAGAAACGTCACCGCCAGACCTTCTCAACTCACCATGTCCACACCCACTGCCAGCACCCACGCCAGCATGGCCACAAAAATAAGCATGGGAAAGTAGTGGAACCACTCGGTTGGTTCGGGCAGGCGACCCACCCTTCCCTCGCACAAAAACGCCTTTTTTGACGACGCCTCCTCCAAAAATCCTTCCGTCGCCAGAACCACCACCACGTCCCCTGGCGCTAACGCCTCCCCCTTCCGTCGCCGAGCCACAACCTTTGCCTCCTCGGGCGACCCCGCTCCCGCTCCCACGAACGGGCTGTCGCCGCCCGTTAGCGTCGGCGACGCTAGCGTCGGTGAAGCTGACGCCATCGACGTGGGGGACGTTACTGCGGAGAATCGATGCGGGCTTCTAACCGACGAGGGCGAACCGTTCCGGGATGTCACGAACGCGGTGCCAACCCCGTTGAGCCCGGAGGTGGCGGTGGTGGCAGTCTCGACGTTGGCCGTAGCTTCGTAACCACTTCGGCCCATCCCAGCGGTTGGACTGTTAAAATCAACTCCGCTGCCGCTGTCGATGCAATTTCTACCGCCACCGTCACCCCCGCCGCCGCCGCTATTATCGCAGCCACCGATGCTGCTTTCGCCGCTGCCGCCGTACCCCGCGCTTCCTTTCAAGCGGAAGGCGACGACGACGCAGCCGTAAGTCGCGGCGAAGTAGGCGTTGTCAAGGCGTGCGGTTCGGCCGAGGAAGTTATGGCTCGACCGCGACAGAACCAGTTCTAGCAAAACCGTCCCGTGCCGCGGCAGCTTAGCCGCACTCACGCCTAGCACCTTGAGTCCCCCCCCGCGCCGACTGGCCGCGGAGCCTAGCGCCCGGACCATCGTTTCTCGGTCGCAGCTGAGCACCAGCACGTCCCCCGGTTTCACAGAAGCTCTAGGAGACACGTCACAGATGTCTTCAAAGCTGATGACACCTCCGGAGAAATTGAGCGCGGCACCACCGCTGCTGGCACAGCTTGCCCCCTCTGTCGCGGGAGTTCCATCCCCATCCGCCACCGCTGCGTCGGCGACGCGACCCTTACGCATTGTGGGCATCTCGATACACGCCTCATCAACTTCCTCGAACGCCGGGGACAGCTCTCCGCTATCCCCGCCCTCCAGCCGCTGATACCAAAGGGGGCGTCTTCTTAAGGCGACAAGACCGATACCACCACCACCCCCAAGGGAAGGTCGCCCCCTAAGCGATGCCACGCCTGTCCCTATTCGGCTTCCCCAGCTCAACCGATTCGACTCCTCATCCCCCTCCTCGCTGAGCGCGTTGGCGGCGTCGCTATCGCCGTCGCCGCCAATGTCTGAACCGCCGGGGTCGGGGTTTCCCATCGGTGTAAGCGGCTTTCCTCCCCGAGGAGTAACCCCCCCAGGATGGCAACGTCGGCGCACCTTGACGAGCGTGTCTACTGGGAGACCGAGCGTCGCCAGCACCAGCGCGAATGGCTGGCCGATGAGCTCGAAGCTTTCGCTGACTTCCACCTACGTGAGCGACGGAGGAAGGAGGGCGTGGGTCGGGCGGGGAGCGGGGGGGTTGGCGATGTAGAATGTGAGGGAGTTGCTTGCTGTAGTCGGCATCTGGCGGTGCGTTTCTTGCAGACAAACGGCTGAACATGGTTCGGTTGAATGACGCAACATCGACGGCTGATATTATGTTTCTGTATAAAAAAATGGAGAAATTGTCAGATGTGGCAGGTGGCTGTTACTCCGTCAAGCCCCCCCCGCAC
>JAYJMJ010000552.1:1305165-1316354 GCA_036873875.1 Laminaria ephemera | reverse complement strand
CCCGTAACACGCGCGATCGGAGTATCACACACAGCTTGCAAAGATGAGTTTCGACGAAATCCTAGATCTCAGCTGTAGTGTAATTTTAATTTTGAATAAAAAAACGATCCCCTAATGCGGCATACGGTACATGATGACTCGCGTGTCACATGTGCTACTACACACTGTTGCAGGCAAAAAATAACTTCAATTGAAACCGTCACTTGACCAATCTGTGGGAAACCGGAGAATCTACAAAAAAACGGCATTCCCCACCTACCATATTGAGCTACACACACGCAATTCGGCGCGCCTTCTACTCGCTGTGTAACCCCTATAATAAGCCACTACCACCAACAACACGCCACTGCTTACCACTACTATTATGATACTGTCTGCAGGACAAAAGCAAACAGAAACGCCAAGCGATACCCAGCGATATTCACCAAACCATCCCGCGGTTGGAGCCTACAAAGTACAAACACACGACACATGTCATTCATGCACAACAAAACTACAAAAAAACGCCACCGTGAGATTGGAATGTCGTGACACACGAGTGAGTCCCACCATTAGCCACCACATAGCGAGCCTTTTGCGAATCTAACACTCCTTGGCTGACCAGCGTGTTTAGTCACCCTTCAATCCTATGATAGGTCTCCATTCAAAACTAAAAACCTTGTGACTGCGGGCTGGATTTGGCTGCAGGGGCGAGACACAGGCAGCATACTGCAACACTACTACTACTGTACTGTATACTACTGCTATTAGGATATACCACCCACACACACACCCACGCACCCCCCGACCCACCCACCCACTCACATCCCGACTCCCCCACCGCCCCCCCCCCACAAACCCACCCACCCACGTATCCACCCATCACTTGTTCGTGCACCACACCAACACACGCTCAACAACGCCTGCCCTCCCCTACTGCAAACCCTTCGCACCATTCAAAACTTCACAGTTTCCTTCTGCGTCCAACCCCACCCACCCTCACACATCGTCACCTGCCCCTATCCTAAGATCCTAACTGTAGTCATGCATGCAAGCCGGAAAACTTCGCAAAAAATACGACCGCTGTGCTCCTCAGCACGGCGAGACGCACAACCATGGCAGCCCCAAAGCAAACCACCCACCAAGAAACCACAGTACATAGGCGGAATCAATCGACCTATCCATCTATGATGCCGGTCGACAAATCTACTGTAGAGAGCCCTCTCACGAGAACTAGTCGAAGCTGGCGCCTCTCATAACCGCAAAACTTACCCCACACTAAATCCAACTAGTTTGTTCCCAAAAAATTGGGGCGCAGTTCTCAAGGGGCTAAGGTGGCTTCGCTCAGAACTGCATAAAATAACGCACACTAATTCCAAGTAGTTTGCGCAGTTCTAAAGGGGCTGCGCTGGCTTCTCTCAGAAAGGGAAGATTCGGGGCACGAGGAGGCACCCGAGCACGAGGTAGATGAGCGACAGCGGGGTCCCAATCTTTATGAAGTCGGTGAATCGGTAGCCGCCGGGGCCCCACACGAGGGTATTGGTCTGGTACCCTATCGGGGTGATAAAGGAGGAGGACGCGGCTAGCATCACCGTTAGGATGAAAGGTTTGTAGCTTACCTGGGAGGGGGGGAGGGAGGGAGCGAGGGAGGTGGGAGAGGGTCAAACAAGCGGCGAACACAATGGGAGCGCGCTTAGAGCACAGCAATACCTCACAACGCAAGCGTAACCCTCGTATCGAAAGTTTTGATATATCGAGATATCAAACTTTCGAAACATCGAAATATCGGAACGCAGTTTTCTTTCTATTCCCTAGCATCCCCGTGTTTTTTATGCTGTTACACTCAACGAATTTTTCCGACGTATCATATCGCCTATCGAAAAATCGTGTCGAATAGATTATTCATGTATCGATGTCGAATAGATGATTCATTTATCGATGTCGTATCGAATCGTATTGAACGCGTTTCGCTCTCCATCCCCCGGCATACCCGCATTTTTTATGCTGACATCGACCGAAAAGTTCCGACATTTGATATCGACTATCGAAAACTCGTATTTATCGATATCGTATCGAACTCCATCGAAACGATAGGCATTCCCCGCAATCGACCAGGCGCGTCGAAAAGCGTACTTACATCTAGCTCTCTTGAGATGCTGAAAGCGATCGGGGTGGCCAGGGCCGCGGCAGCATTGTTCGTGATCAGCTCCGTGCACGTCTGCGTTTTTTTACATATCGTTCCACGATAAGACGGAAAAAGACAACAGGCCGGGGAGGGAGAGGGGCGAGGGGGGGAAGGTCAAACAAAAAACGCGGGTAACCCCCTGGACACCCCCTTCGAAACCGCAAATATATACCAGGTACATGCCAACTACTTATGATCAAGCCAAATAGGCCCAAAACATTTGCGTCTGTTGCAGTTATTGGTTTTTACCGTTGGGATGTTGGGATCGGATCGGATGAGATGGGATGGGATGGGGTGGTGGGGGGGACAAAACGGAAGTAGGAACAAAACACACACGCCCGCGGCGAAAGGCACCAACCATTGGTGACCCGATCAACCATTATCCGCCGGTTTCCCTCTCATCCCAAACGCCCGCGCTTGCGCAAAGTCGCCCACAGGCTCGTTTCACCACTTTACCAAGAAAAAAGGAAATGCTTCCTTTATAACTGCACCCCACCCGCGTTTCGGGGGCAAACTACTTGGAGTTAGCGTGGTATCATTATTGCAGCAGTGAGGGAGCGGGTTATAGCCGCCTTGGGGATTCAGGGGGAAAGAAGTAGAAAAAACTTGATCAAATGACGATTACAGCATCGACCGCACGAAGCAGCCCGAGCGGACGAGGTGGGGGGTGTGTCTGAACTGCAACGCAGGGAGCTGTACGAGACGCGCGAAGCATGTTGATACTCATACCACGGCACGCTCTTCCTAGTCGCTTGGTAATATCGTACTCGTCGGGTTTTTGGTCGCTAGACATGGCTCCCAAAAGGGCTAATACACGCGCGACACACGCCAACTATATAAGCGGTTGTCCGGGCGCGGCCGCGATGCCCATACATATTCACGGCTGAGGACACCCCCCCCCCGCGCCGGTATCCTATGTATGTAGTTACGCCAGGGGACGGTTCAAGGGGGTCCCCACGGCAGAACAAGGACAAGAAAAGAGATACAAAATAAACGAAGGGGATATTGCAAGGACTTCTTCCGCGGGGTCACTCACCATGTTGAAGGCGTACTGCTGTATTTACGCCCAGGGATGGCTCGATGGCGTCTCCGCAGATTAACACGCACACTAACAATTACAAAAAAAATACGGGGGAAAATTGCAAGGAGTTCTGTACTTACAACGTTTTTTACGCCAAGGGGGGAATCAAGGGCGTCCCCGCGGCGAAACACGAACACGAAATGCGTTACAAAACAAATCGGGGGCAAAAGGACATAACAACAAAGAATTTCTCACCATTGTGAAGATGTATAAGACGAACAAGCTAGCATCCGCGCTTATCCCCGAGTCGCGAATTGCTCCCCCCACGTAGTTCGCCAGGCCGCTGTTTACGATGCCCTTGCTGAGCCCTAGCGCGCTCCCAATCAGAAGCAGGAGGGACCAGTCGATGTAACCCACCGTCTTCTTAGCGTCCACCCAGCCCCCCAAAATTAGGACGGCACCGGCCGCAAAAGACGCTTGCACCTGTGACAATTAGATACGATTAGCTTCAGTTATGTTATGTGTGTGTTTTACTGGGGCTTTCTTCTACTCTAAAGTTATTGGAGCCTGTCCTGTGATCACGGACTACAATATTGTGATGAATTAATGTGACAACAACAACAACAAGGGTTTACCCGCTACTCGTACGGGACCTATTATAGAAATAAGTGACAGGTTTGGTCTTCTCAACCGCCTACGAGCAGTGCGAGCGCGCAGCAGCATGAGCAGGATCAAGCTACGCCCGTGTCGTGCGAATCCTTGCATTGAAACTGGTTCGGACACCAATTCATCATTCTCCCACCAAGCAGTGTCGGATGCTTTAATCGACACCTTTGGTCGTCGCTTTTCCCCTCTGCAGTTCCAAAAAGGTTCATTTACCATTATAACACTGCCACTCCCGTCATAGGGATAAACTACTTGAAGTTAGACTAGGATAATTGCAGGAATAGGAAAAGGGTTATAAGAGGTCGGTTGGAACAGACCCGACCCGACCCGACCCGTACCAGAAAACAAAACCAAAGAGAAGCAGAGCAGAGGTCAGAGGCAAGCACCGAAGCGACTGACACACGTCTCGCGCATCATCAAAGAGGCTCACCATATCCGCGTCGAACAGGACCCAGATCAACATACCCAAGAACGCCAGGAGCGGGAGGTAGTCGTAGTACCGCACGGGCTTCGGCACCGAGCCCACCTTCGTCAACAGAAAAAAATCCTTTGACGGCGCGTACTTCTCCATGAACTCCTCCTTCGCTAAGACCAACACCACATCCCCCGCCTTGAACGACAGCCCCGTGACATCGTCGCCTTCCTGGGCGCTCGCTTCCTTCCGCAAGGAGCGGAGCGGCGAGCGCATCGACCTTACCCTTGATCGGGTCGCCCGCGGCGGCGACCTCGGGGAAGCCGCCGTCAACTTCTCCGGCACCCGCGCCGACGCCGGCGTCGGAGACCCGCTGCCAGGGTCGAACGCGGGCTCGGAAGAAATCCCCTCTTCTAGGAAAACTTCGGGGGCGTCCGTGACCCGCGAGGAGCCTCTACACGGTGCGGCGGAAGACGTCGAGTTACCGGCAGAGCCACCGCCGCCACCACCACCACCACCACCGCCACCGCCACTACCGGCGACACCACCGGCGACACTACCGGCGCCGCCGCCACAATCGCGCGAGGCGGTCGCCGGGGCGGAGGCAGCGGAGGGAGCGACGGCCCCGGAGTGGCCCCTTCGGCGGACGGCGACCACGCTGCACCCATAATAAGCGGCGAACTCCGAGTTGTCGCGGTCGGCGGAACGGCCCACGAAGTGGTTGTGGTCCGACAGCACGATCTCGAAGAACTCCGTCCCGTGCCCCGGGAGGTCGAGCGCACTCACGTCCAGGAACTTTAGGCCCCTGAGCCCCTGGCTGACCGTGACCGATTGAAAATCGATCATGGTTGCCTGCGCGCAGCTGAGAAAGAGGACGTCTCCCGCTTGGACTGGCTCGGCCGGAGAAACCGGGAATATATCAGTGTAAGTTTCTCCTTCGGAGCTTTCCGGGGCGGCGTCCTTATCGACGCCCGAGCCGTTAGCATCAACGCTAGCGTTAGCGTTGGCGTTAGCGTTAGCGATAGCGTTAGCGATAGCTTTAGCGCAAGCGTCAGCGTTGCCCGCTGCTGCCGCGGCGTTACCTTCAGTCGCGGCTCGGTCTCGGTCTGCGTCGCTCGCCCAGCGCTTGCGGGTGAAGCTTCCGGAGCGGCGGGCGGGTCGGGGGGCCGGGGTGACGCTCTTCTCTTCCGCGTCTTCCGCCGTGCCCCACAGACACTCCGATCGGAGGCGGTAGCTGTACATGCACTCCGCCCTCAAGGTCTTCTGGTTGGCCTCCATAAGGGCATTGGTGTCAGCGACGCTGCTGCTGCCGGCACCACCACCACCACCGGCATCCTTTACAGAGGCCGCCGATGGCGCTCCGGAAGGCTGGGACAGGTTCGCGTTCCCCTCCAATGTTACGCTCATCTGGCGCAGGATGCCCGACGGAATTCTCCGTCGAATCTTGATGAGGGTGTCTTGGGGAAGCCCCAGCCTGACCAGCACAAGTCCCGCCGGCTCGCCGATGTACGGAAAATCGTCCATCACTTGGACCTGTAATATCGGACGTGAAACCGAACACAGCAGTAGTACGCTTTAGGCGGTGGGTGGGAGGTGGGAATTGGGCGTCGAGACATCGCCGTTTTTGTTTTTGCCTACGTACTAATGATTGCTTGAAGGCGAGCAGGGTCAGGTTTTTAGAAACAGGTGTTTTCGTAGAAATTGGGGGGCAGACTGTTTTTCCGCCCGTTTCCTTCACCATCTACCTGATACCTGGTATATCGGTACACAGGAGTTCCACATACCTCGGTTAGCAGCTCTTTCGCGCGGTCCCGGACATACCGGAAGAGCCCTCCGCAGGACGGCAGCACTCTAGGGGCGAACACCACGAGGTACGCCATCCCCAATATCCCGAGAGGGACGCCTACATACCCTGGCTCGAAGAACCTGATGGCCTCGATCGTGGGGTCGGTCTTCGCCTCGTCTAACACGAGCCCCTGCACTACCAGGTTGGTCGAAGTCCCGATCACGGTGAGGAGTCCGCCCATGATGCACGAGTAGGACAGCGGGATGAGAAATGTGGACGGGGAGAAGCCTCTCGCGCGCGCCCAGTCCCTCGTGATGGGGATGAGCAGGGCCACCACAGGGGTGTTGTTTAAAAACGCCGAGAGCACGAAGCAGAGGGACATCATCCTGGCGAGGCCGGCCGAGAGGGATGTCCGGAGCCCGAACACCTGGCGCGCTGCTTTGTCCGCCAACTGGGACTTTTCTACCCCCTTGATGACGACGAATAAGGCACCTACCGCTAGCATCCCCGCGTTGCTGAAGCCTGATAACGCCTCAGTGGTTCCCACCAGACCGACGTTCCAAGTCAGCACCAGGCATAGGAACACCTGTATATATTGCGGACACAGCGTTATCGATTTTGGGTGGTCTAGGTGTTGTTCGTGTTGGTGTTGACGATGTTGATATTGTTGGTGGTGGTGATGTTGGTGTTATTGTGCACAACCGGGATGACTGCGGACAGATACAGCAGTGCAGTGTTGTACCATATGTATGGTTTGAAATCAAAGTGAAATCTTACAGTAGACTAATATTAGATGGAGCGGCGACGGTAGGGTAGTGCGAGGTCACTACGAGTACTCGTCGCGAGGTCACGCATTCTGGGCGTACGGGGTTTCAGCACGGCGGCGATGGGTGCGGGTTGTCGAGGTGTCACAACAACTGCACACGCAACATTGAAGTCGAGGGGGAGCAGGATAACACGTGCGACAATCAGCGGGGTGCTCTGGTTATTGCGCGGGTCGAGTACGACCAGAGTCAAGCTGACTGCTCAACGAGACTCGACTGCGTTCTGCTTCGTACTCGTAGTGGTACTTCCAACCTCTTTACGCAACGCAAGCAAGGGACACAGGGACATATTCAAAACGGACTATTGTTCAGTCAGTTGTGGCGTTTTGTGGCAAAAACCGTCCGTGCGAGAGCGAGGCCGAGGCCCTATCTACAACGCACCACAGTCTCCGGCGTCTTCCACCCGGTGAAGAGGCAGCCGAACATGACGAGGAGTACCACCGCCATGAAGGCTGACTCGCCTGGGCTGCCGGGGTCCGAGCTGTCAGAGGTGCTGCTGCTGCTGCCGCTGTCGGACATATTGGCAGCTTTTTTATAGTGAATTTCACCAGCAGTCAGTGCTGCCCAGCCAGCACCCTAGTCCCCTTCTGTAAGAATCTCCACCAGAGTACTGCAGCTGAAAGAACGCACGTGCGTAGGACGCAACGCTCTGGTCGGCGGGCAACCAGGAGGTGAGCTTGTTGGCGTCAACGAACCATATACAATTGATAAAAGCGAACGGGGCAAGCGGGCAAAAAGATCATTTTATCATTTTATGATCTCGGAGCTCGTTCCGGCGAGCGAGGAGTTTCAAATATTACGAAGGCGTTTTAAATACGGACTTTTGGTTTTCATACACCTGCGACAAAATCTCGCTCGCACCACCCCAGTCCCAAGCTTTACTTCATCTCTAGAAGCAAGATGAAGTTCGCGTGCATTGCGTTGTGTGTCCAGGCTGCCGGCGCGTTCATCGCACCGGCCGTGACCCAGTCCGGTGAGTCATGCGCGCTTGCGCGAGAGAGATAGGCGTAGGTTAGAACATGCGTCTGAGTGAGTGCGTGTGCGTCTTTTTTTTACCTTTATGGTCCCCGATCGCCCGCACCGAAGGCCGTTCATTGCCTCGTCTCGTGCCTGACAACAGCATGGGCACGAGCCACCACCACGATAGGCATCTTGTGATCCGCCTTCACCCCACATCCGCGCACGCTACGGCGAGCAGTCGCCTCAGCACGCGCATAAAGAGATGATGGCAGTAACTCAAGCCCTGAAATTCCGAGGTTTTCCCTCCCTCCCTCGTACGTATCACATTCTCATGACCTACCAATCATAGTGCGTCACACACACACGTCCTCCTTTATAGGGTCGTGTTTATGGTTGTTACACATACACCCACTCGCTTTCTCTTGGAAGAGACAAACAAAACAAGAGCACCAATTAAACTCCAGACTGAACCACACCACCTCCTCCTCCGCTCTCTCCCCACCACCAACCACTCCAGGCGTCTGCGCGTCGAAGTCATGGGCCCCCCAGTCCACTACCGCGCTGCAAATGTCCGCAGGGACCGAGACCGTGGTGAAGAAGCTCTCCGTGGGCGACCTCAAGGACGAGGACCTGAAGGGGAAGAAGGTGCTGGTACGGTGCGACCTCAACGTGCCCCTTGACGGCAAGACCATCGGGGACGACACCCGCATCCGCGCCTCCATCCCTACCGTGGAGTACCTCCTCAGCAAGGGCGCCCGCGTGGCTCTGTCCTCGCACTTGGGCAGGCCTAAGGACGGGCCGGAGGACAAGTTCTCCCTTGCCCCCGTGGCGGCGCGGCTGTCTGAGCTCCTCGGAAAGGACTGCAAGATGGCCCCCGACTGCATCGGGGATGAGGTGGCGAGCATCGCCAACGGGCTTGGGGATGGCGAGGTGATGCTCCTCGAGAACGTGCGGTTCTACAAGGAGGAGACCAAGAACGAGCCTGGTGAGAGAGAGAGAGAGAGAGAGAGACCCTTCCCACTACAGTAGTACTACTGTAGCATGTAGCATTTGTGCGCACTGCTTGTGCATGGTGTTGTACCTGGTAACAGGTGTAAGTGGCACATGAGCATCGTACGTGGTACATGTTCAGGAGTAGGAGTAATGCTGCACTATACGAATAGTATTCAGTCATTTTATATCATTGGTTTGATTATTTTTCGTTAATACGTACCTGGTACATGGTTATAATATCAACTATTAATAGTCAATACCCTGGTATTACGGTGTAGGTGATTATCGGACGTAATCATGATTAGTTGATTCTTTTTGGGTATAAAAAAATCATGATTAGGTGATTATCGGACGTAATCACGACTAGTTGATTCTTTTTGGGTATCAACTAATCATGATTAGGTGATTGTTGGACGTATGATTAATTGATTGTGTTTGGATAGAAAAAAGGCGATTCAGGCAGCTGGCGCCGGAACCTACTAGCAATGTTGCGGTTGAAACGAAAAAAAATCAAAATTATTGATACATCACATCATCGCCTTCTTGATGCCTTGATTTTAATCAACTAATCATGATTAAATCAACTCGGTTTGGGCCAAATAATCAAGAATCAAATCAACCCTGAAAAAGAGTTGATGGACAGCCCTAAGTTGCGATCTTAGTGCGCTGCTACCTCACCTGCCTTCTAACACTCGTAATAATGTGATGCCTTCGATATCATTCCTTTGTGGTTCATGGTCAATTTTGATTCGTTGGGATGATCTGCGAGTTTCTAATTTACACCGCGCCAAAATATAGAAACTCCGATCGAGATCGTGTCAACTTAAATCTACGACCGACCGCGGTATCCGACCAATCACGACAAACCAACAATCTACGGACCCTGGACAAACAAAAAGGATGAAGAATCAGCAAGGACACTGGGGGTAGTGTGCTGGAAGTTGGAAGTCGATAGAAAGAACACAACTTGCACCAGCACACAAAAGTTGACAACAGCAGTTGCAACTTTCCTGCTGCTCGAGTTCCTAGCGAAAAGCTTAGTTATGTTATCTACACGCGTCGACCGCTCCGGTTACGCTTTTTTTTTTCGTTCAATGACAACTCAGCACGTGGTCCCCCCACATGAACATCAGCATCCCCTCATGCACGATGCATACAGCACCAGCAGACAGTCGCCATTTTTTTTCTTGTTCTCTTCCGAGTCTGGTCTGTGTGGGGATCCTTGATAGGTTGAATTTTGTAACTGGTACCAGGTACGTATTTATGTTTTTTTACCGTAATTTATGAAATTTTGACGTACCAGGCAGGTGTCACGATATTTTAGCTCCAAGAGCTGGCTCTCTTAGCCCCAAATATGCAAGGAAGCCACGATGACGCTTGTTACCAATGTCTGCCCCCCCGGCTATTCCAATGGAGTTCCCAGCGCGCGAAGCATTGCACTGTACATGCCGATCAACTCGCAACGTCCATTCGAGAGTGGTTGACGTTTAAATGCAAGGCTTTATACTTCTAAGGTTTCCATTCGGTGGCGTGTATGATATGTGTGTTTCGAGATGTACGATATCTATGTTCCCCGCCCTTCCGCATAGTCTACATACACCCGCAGTTGTTTATCAGCGTTAACCTCACCAGAAGCTGTTACCTGTTGCTTCTGTCATGCTACTCGTATATTACCACGGACGACCCCCTCCCCGTTTACGACATGAAGAATATTAACTTCAAACCGCTGTTTTGTGTTTTGCCTTCAGTTTCTTTTCTCGTTGTTATTTTGTTCGCCCTGCATCGTCTTACTTGTTTATCGGCGTTAACCTCTCCAGAAGCTGTTACCTGTTGCTTCCGTCATGCTACTCGTATATTACCACGGGCGACCCCCTCCCCGTTTACGACATGAAGAATATTAGCTTCAAACCGCTGTTTTGTGTGCTGCCTTCAGTTTCTTTCTCGTTATTATTTTGTTCGCCCTGCATCGTCTTACTGCGCTTTTCTCCATCCTTCTCCCTCTCCCTCCTCCTCTTCCCCCTTCCCTCTCCCTCTCCTTCCCCCCCTCCCCAGGCTTCGCTGAGAAGCTCGCGGCGCCGTTCGACCTCTTCGTCAACGACGCTTTCGGGACCGCCCACCGCGCCCACGGCTCCACCGAGGGTGTGACCAAGTTCCTCTCCCCTTCCGTGGCCGGCTTCCTCCTCCAGAAGGAGCTCGACTACCTTGAGGGCGCCGTTAAGGAGCCCAAGAGGCCCTTCGCCGCCATCGTCGGAGGCTCCAAGGTTTCCTCCAAGATCGGTGAGAGAATAAAACTGCGCGGGGGGGGGGGGGGGGGGGGGGGGGGGGGGGGGGGGGGGGGGGGGGGGGGGGGGGGGGGGGGGGGG
>JAYJMJ010000552.1:1274836-1289249 GCA_036873875.1 Laminaria ephemera | reverse complement strand
GTGCTAACTAGTACTAAGGGGAGTCGCCGACCTATATCCTTCATGAGGACATACATAACCCGTAACACGCGCGATCGCAGTATCACACACAGCTTGCAAAGATGAGTTTCGATGAAATCCCAGATCTCACAGCTGTCGTGTATTTGTAATTTTTTATAAAAAACCCTCGGCCGCGGGAGAACAGCATGCCAAAAAAAAAAGTGCGTCGTGTACCTATACGTACGTTTACATGTATTGAAAGCCGAAGGGCGTCTCTTACGTCTTCGTCAAGTGGAGCCGACAACCTACAAGACCGTCCAGGTTCTCATCAAGGACAAAAGGGTGCTATTTGTTTTTGTACTATATTGCAAATACCTCGGCTGTGAGTTCGACTTGTTGAGTTTGCAATAGTCCACTTGTGATATTAAGTGGGTACCCCGATTTAAGAGCGCCCAAGATAAGAGCATTCAGGACTTAAGAGCGATCAAATCGGCATGTCTCGCCATACTAGAACCCGTATATTGCCCACTACAGATAAGAGCAATGTGTTGTTAAGAGCGCCTGCTTCGATTTGTCACGGCGTGCTCTTATATCGGGGTACCCACTTGTATGTAAAAGTGTACAGGTTTGTTCACCTGAGGAAGTCATTTTTTTTTTCCGGAAACTGTTTTGTTTCTTTTTTTTGTACGGGGCATCACATTAATTACGAATATACCAAAATGAAGACTAACATCTCCAGCGGTTCTATGATTCAAATAGTCGACCAACACATGTAATGGAAGCAAGGACAACAAGGTAGCAATGAAGGGATGCCGTCGCAGCTATCAACGACCCCATTGGATACTTGTGGCCCGCGCACTGGCGTTGGATCTGTCGGCGAGGCTCGTCTCTCGAATCTGCAAAAGAAATGAAAGTTGTTGTTCCAGCTGCGTTCGCCAGGAAAAATTTCGGCGGCTCCGGTCGCGTCTCCCATGTCTCAAATCTAGGTTGTGATACACCCCAGGTCCAAGGGCAAGAATTCCCGGGGAACAGAATTTGCTTATGACGCCCTCAGCGTCGGTCGCGGGTGTGTGGTGTTCTGTTCTCGGTTGTGCCAGGAATGCTGTCATTTTCAGTGTATTCTGCGTTAATGCCGCCACAGGCAGTAGCGAGGCGGTAAGGGAGTGAACTTTCGACGCGTTTGTGGCGCAACCCAGCACACAACACCACACATTCGCGACAATGGGAGAGATAAAAGCAATCTTTCCCGGGGAGTCCTTGCTGTGGGACCTGGGGTGTATCGCAACCCAGATTTGAGACGTGGGAGACGCGACCGGAGCCGCCGAAAGTTTTCCTGGCGAACGCATCTAGAACGACAATTTAATTTTCTTTTGCAGATTGGAGAGACGAGCCTCGCCGGCAGATCTAAGGCCAGTGCGCGGGCCACAAGTATTCAATGGGGTCGTTTATGGCTGCGACGGCACCCCTTCATTGTTACCTTGTTGTCCTTGCTTCCATGTTCATGTATTGGTCAACTATTTGAATCGTAGAACCCCTGGAGATCTGGGTCTTCATTTCGGTCTTTTCGTAATTTTTGTGATACCCCGTTAAAAAAAAAAGTAATGTCACAGTTTCCTGAATGACATCCTCAGATGAATACCCCTGTAGTATGCACACGTTTGCACATTTGCAAGCTCTTATCCGGTGACCGTGGGTCTTTTCTCGCGCTTTCGGCTGCGGAGCACACAGTGGGCCCGACGATACAATTCCATGTGCGCCCTTGAAAAACTGCAAGGGTACTTTAGAAAAGAATCGTATCAAGATTCCACATGCACCTTCCAGCAGCTACAAACGTTTCGCCATTTTTAAACATAATGTCTAAATATCCGACCTTCACCCTTACAACGCCTTACCCCCCCCCCCCCCATCTCTGGTGAAAACCTGGGGTGCTCCGTCCCAGCATGGTACCCCCCGTCTCTGGTGAAAACCTGGGGTGCTCCGTCCCAGCATGGTAGGGATGCGAGGGGCTGTGATCTCACAGACTACCGCCATGCACGACAACGATTATACCCCTCCCTCGCTCCCCCCCGCTTACCATGTACCGGTTGTTTTGCTCCTTTTTTTCATGTTTTGCCGCGTTTCAGTTCATGTCTCATTTTGATCTGACCATGACGTACGAGAGAAGCAGCGATGTCCCTCTGGGGTACGTGGGGAGCTCACCCACCTCCCGCTACTTCGCCTCACCCAAGGCCACGTTCAAGGTATGGAAGGCTTTCTGCGAACTTTGCCCCCCTCCCCCCCACCTTTCGGTGGCGGCGTTTTGTTTTGTTTGGCGATTATCTCGCCGATTCCTGACAGCCCGCGACCGCGTAGGAATTTTCTCGGAATGAGGTCGTAGTGAGAAGCTTGTGTGCACTGTCAGCCCTAATCGCAGTCCTATTCCTAACCTCGACCACCTGGGTTTTTTTCGTCGGAATGAAGCTGTAGCGAGGAGTTTGTACCTGGTAGTTTGTAAAGACTATCAACCATTTTTATAAAAACTAAAAAGTAAGCTACAGCTGTGAGATCGAGGATTTCGTCGAAACTGATCTTTGCAAGCTGTGTGTGATACTCCGATCGCGCGTGTTACGGGGTGTGTATGTTCTCATGAAGGATATAGGTCGGCGACTCCCCTAAGTGCTATCTAGTTCCAGGGTCAACAGGGTGATACGAAGATGTTCAGCCTTTAATCAGTCTGCGCAAGGAAGCTATATAACCCGTACTTGACTTGTCGTAAGAATAGCCAGCATGCTACGTCTACAATGATCATAATGAGGCAAGGCCGAGTGCATTTGGATACGGCGGGGTTCCATTCGTTTTTTTTTGTAGTTCGGACGCACACGGCCTACTGCAAGCATGAGATTTTTGTTTGCCTCATTTACCACTCTACTTCGTAGCAAGATAATAGCTGGTGGCCTCGCAATCCTGCACGCTGGAAATGGTTTTGTTGTGTCCGAGTCCCGGTGGACCATTATTTGGAGCTTCAAAAACAAAATCCTGTTGTGGGCACTTATGATATGAAGCCTAGACAGCGCTGGATACCATGATTTGGTTTTAGTGAGCGTAGAGCAAGACCCGTCCAAAAAACACTAAAATAAAGGGACAGGGGGTTAAAAGAATACCAGGTAGAAATGACATCTTTGGCTCGGGGAGGACAAGTCGAACAAAGCGCATTATTTCTATCACTTGTTTTTGGTTTTTGGTTGAGGTGGACGACGACGACGTGGTGGGTGGTCGTCCGCGAGAAAAAACAAAATGGGCACAACAGCAACAGCAGAGCTACCACGCCGCCACCGGAACGTCCGGGGACACCCCCACACGGTCCAGCACCGCCCCTGTAACTCCTGCTGGGGCGACGGCGACTATGGGGCATCCCATGGAGCGTTCCACAGGGTGTCCCACAGAAAACACTGTCCCATGGGACATTTTATGGGACAAGCCATGGAGCAGCGCCAGTAGCACCAGTGCTGCCCGATCACCAAGGGGTGCCAGAGGAGATGAACCGGCCGCAAGGAGTAAACGAGGTCGGCCGAGCGGGTTAGAGAGGGCATCACGAGCGGCGAGTTCTGGGAGACGGCCCGGCATGAATCAGGGGCGAGCTCCTCAGAGAGGGAACAGCGCGCTTCCTCTAGCTTCCGGCCAAAAGGGAGGGCGGCAACGGAGAGAGCGAACCTCGCAGGGAGCGGGGGGAGAGCGGAGGAGGGGGCGCGGCGGAACCCGGTTAGCCGCGGACAGGCGGATCAGGCGAGGTAGGGAGGGCGGGGAGCCAAAGACTCGATGGGAGAGGAGTCGTAGGGAACGGCGGGGGGCTTACACCACTGACCGGGGCGATACCAGGTGGAGGACCCCCTACGCGTCGGGCAAGGCGTCCGGGAACGCGACGCGACCCGGCACCTTCCTCGGCGGCATCTGAGACGATGTAGCGTGCTGGGTTTGTATTGAATTGCTTCAAAGAGGGCATCAGGCGGTACGCTTGATATGTGGAAACGGAGCCCACGTGCTACACGCGCGTTATGTGGTGGTGGCTTCCCGAGGGGCGCGGCACCGGCACCGCTCCGCTGCCCAGCAGCCGGTTGCGGAACCCAGTACACGAGACGGGACATATTAGAGCCGCTGGTTCGAAAGTGCCCGGTTTTTCGCATTCTGGCCGCACGGATGGGAGGGGAGGGGGGGTCACGGGCGACGCAGACCTGCGCATACGATGACCATGGTACGGATGGGATCATAATAGCCTGGGGGTGGGGCCGCCACTCGTCTCCGTTTCCCCGGAAAACCTGAAACAACCCTTCGCAACCGGGAAGACAGTACAGTCGCCGCTGGCTGCTACACACGCCCTTCTGGGCATTCACCTCCTAGGCCTCTTCAACCACGCCATGGAGGAGTACCGGCCGCACAGGGACTTAGCGACGCCGAATTCGCTCCTGCGGGCGAGCAAGCTGTGATATATGCTGGCAGTCTTTTCACACTAGCCGGACGACTGATTCAAGAGGCGGGAGAGGCTCGCGTTAGTCGAGGGCGGCGGCATAGTCTTCCTGCTCCCGTGGCAGATCGTGAACACCAGATAAAGGGATACAAGGCCGAAGAATGCCGCCCCAAAAAGCTTCCGAGGAAGCTAAGCGCGAAAGGATTTAAAGTCGCAGCACGCACCCTCTTGGAGGACTCACCCTCGGCCGGCAACGAGGAGACGTAGGCCACTCTGGTGGCCAAATTCCCGCTCGAAGACCACGCCGCTGTATCCGCAAAGGTGGTGGCGGTGGCGGTGCTGGCGAGCGCCGCCGAGGAAACAAAGGAAGTGCTTCGCCGTGGCGCCCGGACGACAAGTACACTCTTCAGGTGCTTTTCGACATTACCCGCTCACGCAGTGGCTCTAACCGGCCCCGGGCACGACGGTCAACATTTCGCGCACCTCCAATCCATCACCCACACCAACATCGGACGAGAGGATTTGGGCACTGGCATGACAGTCTTTTGGTGGAGAATTGCCGACAATCCTGACGCATTTCCCTGGAGTTTTGGAAGCTCTTCTTGCAGTCTACCCCCCACGCGCTGGGGGAAACGTGTCGACTGGTCTGCGTCGGGATGACTTCGAGGCGGCGCATTACCACAGAGGCAATGCGACAGTGGCGACCCCGGCTGGAGGAGGTCAAACGCGAGATGCAACAGTTTGAGTTCGCTGGGTCCGCGGGAATCAAGCACGTGGGGTGGAGGGCACGCGCGCAACACAAGACGGACAACGGGGTATTCTCACGGACTCCTCCAACGCGTTCAACACCGTCAACACGACGCCTGTTCTTGCGTAGGTAGCCACCTGTGCGTCGGAGCTCACGCCGTTTGTGGCCACGTGCTACAGCGAGAGACCAGCTGATGTGTTAATTCGGATGGATTCGGGGGAACACCGGATGATCGCTTGCTCCAGAGGGGTGTAAAAAGGGTATTCTCCTTCCGAGTGTTGCTGCGTGCTAGTGGTGGCGGGTGGTTGATGCGTGCTGCTGCTGCGTATTTTGGTGGTTGATGCTTGTGCTGCTGTAGTGTGTTCATTCTTCTGCTGTTTTGGTTAGTGGTGGATGCTAGCTGTAGCTTATGTACGTCTTGACTTCACTTGATACAGCGTTCGCAGTGTTTATTCCAGTAATTTGGTCCGACGGACACATTTGGACTTTCCGCCATAGAGAACCCCAGTGAATGGGGGAGTCAAGAAAAAAATGTCAAGTTGCTCAACAAAAACAATACGTGCCTCCCGTCACAGCCAAGGTAGTAACCAAGTTCTGGGCTGGCGAATTCCCCGAGATAGCGTCACTCTAGGAAGGTTTTAACGTGCAACGTATCTCGGGGTATCGAGATTAAGCCGACCTTTCACATGCTTCATATTTGCGCAAGGAAGCTGTTCACCTCAATTTGGGTGCGACAGAATTTGATAAATCGTATAATTCGAAGTGCCAGGTATACGAGTACTGCGTGCAAGCGTATGTTTTATGCCTGTTGGGCGTGATAATCTTATTGGGTGCTATAGTACAGACGGCTACTTGGACATACACCAGAAAAGTTGTTGGGGGAAAACTGAAAAGAGTGCGACTGCTATTACAGACAGTTCTATCAAAAGATCTGCGTAGAGCATGTTAAGAGTGTGTCACCCAAGCAAAATTGATCGGATGCTGCACAGAGGTGCACATTATTGTAGCATGGCAAACATAATAATCACATGAAAACAAAATTGTTCGTATTGATTTGTTTTGGGCGTCATCGGTAAATAAATACCTGGTACGACCAGGTACGAGACACATCATTATACAATGTGATTGTGTAGAGCCCCGTAGACGTGTCGCCTCTCGCTACCAAACTTCTTGACCTACTGTAAATTGTTTTATAAAAATATTAGCTCTACCGTAGAGACACACACCAGGCAACAGGCAACAAGGTCCGGTACAACACAAGCGCAGCTCGGGGCCTTATCGCAGCTACTCTCTCGGACCTCGAGCCACCGAGTTGCACAGCATGGCAAAGAAAGCCGTCTCGGAGAAGGAAGGTTCCCGTAAAAAAATACAAAAACGCACAATCACCCCACCCACCCACCCACGGCTGACTGTTTCGCTCAATTAAAGCAACAACAAAAAAAAAACAAGCACGTTTTGGCTTGGCTCTGACAAAAAAAAAAACTTCTGCTCCAACAGCAAAGGAAAACGTGACTACAGTAGAAACTCGGCAGAAACGGGCGAGAATTGAGACATTCTAGGCATTGACTACTATAAATACGAATGCTGTTTTCAAACCACTTTTTCAAACTACAGTATCAAAACTTCAAAAAGTGTGACCAAAATCGTTTCTTTCCAAAAAGGCCGAGACGGCGGCATGTAGGGGTGTATCCCTGTCAACCGTTTCGCTCCAAGCGTTACCACGTCGAACATCGACGGTGCTTGTTTGTTGACGACCTTCCACCCGCTGCGCCGCCGCATCTACAACTCCAACTAGTAAAGCTGTGTATTCATGCTAACATGTTTGTACATATACCGGTGTATTCGTACCAATACTTTTATGTATATATAGTGGCACAATTTATTTTTGGTCCTCACTTTTACTTTCCATCTAAACCCACACGATGTTTTACTTCTTTAATTTTTTTTTTTTAATCCTCCGGCGGATGGGAAAAACAAAGCTTAAGCTCACCACACTTCCACGTATTTTCACAACCACACTTCCACGTATTTTCACAAGTGTCGTGTGTCAATTTATCTCAAATGCATTCGCACTCCAGCGATTTTTTACGCTCGGCGAGCTTATGCCAACTACCTGGTAAAACATAATATCACAGACACTGTTTTTTTGGTGCCAATACATGGCAGCTCCATAATTTCGTCTCCCTCGAAAGTGGAAATAATTAATTATTTCAGCCCCACACTATACATAATATAGGTGGACAAAATCGTGGCATATAGAGCCATGCCACGATCAGATAATGGTCAGCCGCATGGAAGGGGTCAAGCGGGACTCAAAACGGGAACAGATGAGGCATCAACGTGCTTCCCACGACGAGGTAGATGAGAGACAGGGGCGTCCCGAGCTTGATAAAATCGCTAAACTTGTAGCCGCCAGGGGTCCAGACCATAGTGTTAGTCTGGTAGCCGATGGGCGTAATGAATGAGGAAGAGGCTGCCATCATGACCGTCAGCACAAATGGTTTGTAGCTTACCTGAGCGCAATGGGGAGGGGGGGAGGGAGGGAGGCAGGGAGGGAGGGAGGCAGGGAGGGAGGGAGTCGGACAAGCGTCGAATACAGGGGAGAACGTCCAGCATATATAGTGCCTCACAACGCTAAATAACGTACCCTACAACTCTATATTAGCGGGGTGTCCGCATTTCGTCTTGTGGTGCACTGCTGAGATACGATAGGCAGTCTTCAGGAGGCCATCACTGTCAGGCGGGGTCACCCGACTGGTTGCTGGGTGAGCGCCAGCTCGAAACAGATGACGAAAGTAATGGCGTTCCAAGGCCAGTTGTGTCGATTATCGATTTAGACGAAGAAATTAGTGAGAGAATGTGCGCATGAGGAACGGTCGATCACACTCGACAAAACAGAAAACAAAACGATCACGGAGACCAGCGAAACGCAGCGTGAATTCGAGCGGTTTATTGGGGTTCCGCCGCATGAAACATGAAACATGCGAACTGATTCCAAGTTCTGAAACCGCCAACACAGCTTATTACGCTGCTGCTGCCGTGTGTCAGACGACTGTGGTACCGACAGCGAATCGACAGGCTACTGACTACGACTGCGGTAGTGCATGACAATGCCTGACACGACCCCTCGATGGAGGAAGCACAGCCGCTGTACTGTCTTGACTTATCGATTTGAGTATTATACGTAAACCAACTTGGTCCTAAAGTACATTTGCTTGATACTTACTTCATGTGTCAACCGTAGCCTATTCCGTTGTGTTTTCTCGGAAAGTTCTAACCATCATTGCCTGGTTGGTGTTCGTACTCGTCTGTACTTGTCTGCACATTTACATATGGAATCCGTTGCTACATCGAAACAAAGCTTCGAAAATCCTTGCCTCGTCGAAACAAAATCAACCGTTCCTGTATGATTTGAAGACAGGTGAACAATATTTATACAGCTGACGCAACAACTGCAACGCATAACCTGGCAACGTAAAGGTATAAAACACTGCTGCTGCGACAGGTTTGAAGCATAGACGAGCATGAAAATCGAAAAAATATCACACACAGACCTTTGAACACGCACGCGTCTCGTATGCAAATACCAGACAAACAGACTACGTGCCTGCACGATATTACTCCGTACACTACATACTGCGCCGTTACTGGCCGTAGGTTTTACTTCTGAAAGGATACCGGTCGAACAACAGCAGGCTTAATTATCATAGGTTGCTTCTATAATAAAACACAATCCATACTATTAATACCATGGTGTTGTCGTGCGCCAATGGTGGATGAACACTTGAAAACAGGTATGTGTGACGTACGAGAGAGAGGCAAGATGTGCTAAAATTTACAACTGCATATAAAAAATGAACGATAGTTCTACGATCAGTTTGCTGGCGAAGAAAAACTAGAAAACCTAGCAGCCTGTCCCCTGTTCTGTTTCCGCCCCCCTCCCGTACAAAGAAGACCAGTGGTGCTAAGAAACAACAAATCTGAATCTTGCCATCAAGCTGGTGTCCCAGCGATGCAGATGTCCTCCTGGCGATCCAGATGATGGTTGTGCAGCGACGCAGAAACGACGTTCGCTCAGTCCCAAACGGCAATGATGCCCAGCGACCCCAGAAACGACGTCCAGCGTTTCTAAACGATCGATGAATATGAGGCAATTCCAGAAAACGTGTCCTCCCGGTAATGCCAAAAGAGGCCCGATCCCGAAAGACACCTCTCCGGCGACCCCGTGTTGCTGTTGCGGCGACTCTGGAAGCTCCGGCAGTCCCAAACGAACACTACTGTAACGGTTCCGGAAGATGTATTTCCAGCAGTCCCAAGAGATTATGTTCGCAGCGTTCCCGTCAAATGTCTTCCCGGCCACCCCGCGTTCATACGATGCTCCATCAGCCCATGACAATTTAGCTCCGGCGACCTCACGAAGGTGGTGATCCGGCGGCGTAGTTTCACGAGCTACCTGGTAATAATGAAAGTCCCGGTCGAAGTCGTCATCGAAACTAATTGTTGGTTCTCGTTGGCGTCAGTGGGGCGGGTTTGAGCGGTATCACGGTCAGTAGCCGTGTGTGCGCCACCCGTCTGTAGGCGCGGAGCTCTCGCATGTAGCACTCGGTGTCGCTGTGCGTGGTCGTCTTGTGCACAGTATAGCACTTTTCCGCAGCACCACCCCGTGATCCAGTCTCCTCCTATCCAGCGGGCTTGTTGCTTGTCCCGCAGGCATTGCCAGGCAAGTTGCAGCCGCTCCGGTAGTGTCCGGCCTTACCACAGCTGTGGCATATGCTAAAGTTGAGATCGTGTGCTGGCTCCGCCAACTTGGTCGTGCCACGCCCCGCGATAAGTCCACCCCTGCCACTGTTGCGCGACAAGTCGTCCAAATGCAAATGGAGCATGGTAGCCCGGATCTTCGACAGGTTGAAGTCGGTGTTCATGAATGTCGCCAGCTTGATGTGCCTGTACATACTTCTCCGGGTGGCCTTGAGCGATGATGTCCTTGAAGTGTCGCTTGGTGACGGGTTCCTTCACATTAACCAGTCAGCTGCGAAGGCGTTTTTCCTGAACTATGTAGTGGTCGAGGTCTTCGTCTGGTTCCGTGGGTTTAGCCGCACGGGCCACCGATATTCCGCGGGTGGGCTCGTTTGTGACCCTTAGGTACTTGGACTCGAGTTCCTTGATCGCCGTCTACCAGTCGCCGCTAGTGCCGCGTTCGCCGTAGGCGTGAGTGGCCACCAGGAGAGCCGCCGCCAACCAGGTATGGTATCCAGGTACCCCAGAGTATATACTCTACTAAACACAGCCTCGAAAAGTTTGCAGTGAAAAAAAAATGGTCAATATAGACTAGATTCCCGAGAGAACAAAACCAAAAACTGAACATAAACCATAAAACATCATGTGTCTGTGTACCGTCCACCCGCCGAAATCACAGCAGTCGAAAAAATAGTGCGCCTGAATGACACCACCCATTAGCGCGATGCATCGCAAGGCGCTTCTTGCGCAAAGCCTTGGCCGCTTCGCATCGCATCGCGTTGCATCAATCGCCCTCCCCAAAACGGCGATAATGACAATATTGCGCCGAACAGGGTCTCACCTCGAGCTCCTTGGCTATGCTAAGGGCCACCGGCACTGCTAGCGCCGCCGCCGCGTTGTTGGTGATGAGCTCCGTGCAAATCTGCGCGGAACGACCGAAGGAACAAGAACCGTATTAATAGTGTCGAAATGTCAACATCACGACGGGCTTGTTTCTTTTCTGTCGATACTCCATCCACTATACATAACGCTTACGTCCGAAGCACGTCCAACTCCACAAAATCGACAAGGCAAGAAGAGAAATAACAATCACGGTTTCGTCCAACATGTCCGAGGCACCACCAACCCCCAAAATGCAACGCCTCATGAAGCGAAACCTCAATGGTCGTGTCTAAAACGCCTCACCAACCATTCCGATACCGAAACCGGGGCTCTCCATACTCCATACCCTTGTGAACAAGCGTGGTCAACAACTCTGCACCCCCCCCCCAACAACAACGTGACCCTCCCCCCCAAACAAAAACGGGCAATATGTTTTCCTCTTTCTCTCTTCAACGACCTTTCACACAGCCGCACACAGTCAACCAACCAACCCCCATCTTTCGGCTGGAAACAAAAAGAAACCGCCAAAACAAAAATGAGCGCGTCCACCTTCCCGATTCCCCAACGCCGTCCATACCATGGTAAACCCGTAGAGGACGTACAGGCTGGTCGAGGCGCTCATGCCGGACTCTCTGATGGCATTCCCCGCGTAGCTTGCCAGCCCGCTGTTGGATATCGCCTTGCTAAGCCCGAGGGCCGATCCCACCAGCAGGAGCAAAGCCCAGTCTACGTAACCCACGCATTTTTTCGCGTCTACCCAGCCCCCCACTATTAAAACCCCGGCTGCGGCGAACGCCGCTCGCACCTGGAGAAGACGCGGTAAAGCGAGGACGCATTGAGGAAACCCAGACGAACGAACTAATATCACAGATGGTAGTGGCGGTGGTTCGCGCGGCCAAGGAAAATATCAATAATCAAACATCGATGAGATATTTTCGATTTCGGTATGGTTATGTTCGTATTCGTATTCCCTCAACCGTATGCTATGTAGAGATAAGCTGGGCGAGCAAGGTTGATGCGGTTTACAAACGAACGAAACGGAACGAATCTCCCCGCTGCTCAAAGCAAAAGAACAGGAGCGGTTGGCGCTAACAGGTGCAGCGCCGGTACCGTTCAGCGCACCTTATACACGATAGATAACCGCAAAAGCCTGACACAGAGCGCCTTGGCACGTCGCCCCCCACCCGCTCACCATAACAACGTCGGAGAACAGCACCCACCCCAGCATGCCTCCAAACACCAGCAGCGAAAAATAATCGTAAGTCCGCACGGGCTTCGGAACAGAGCCCACCAGAGTCACCAGATCAAAGTCCCGCGAATCCTTCCACTTCTTCACGAAACCCTCGTACGTCAGCACCAAAACTGTGTCCCCAGGGACCAGCACCCTCCGCGACGCGTCTACACCCCGCGAAAAATCTCGCCCCGTGGCGTCCTCCGGCTCCTGTGTTACCACGCCCAATTCCGCCGACGCCTTTTCGCCGCGTAGCGGTTGGTCGGCGTCCTCCTCGCCCGGCCCAACGGGGCCCAAATATCTGTCCGATATATTTCGACGAGAAACGCGAGCGTCTTCTCCCGAAGAGGTCAACGGCTCGCCCGCTGTTCTTCTGCCAATGAATGCAGCAGCAGGAGGAGCAGGAGAGGAAGAAGCAGCAGCAGCAGCAGCGGCCACAGTGGCATAAGCGCCAGCGGCGGCCCAAGTTTCAACAGAACCACCACCAGTGGCACAAGTTTCACCAGCAGTGGCATCATGACGCACGGCGACGATGCAGCAACCGTAGTAGCGCGAGGAGGAGGAGGAAGGGGGGGAGGAGGAGGAAAATGAGGCGTTTTCGATCCCGGGGGGGCGTCGTCCTACGAAACGGTTGCTGTCCGACAGGACGAGCTCCGCGAAGGAGTCCCCTCGCGCCATCAGCTGCGAGACATTCGAGCCCAAAATCTTGACCCCTTCTACGCCGTCGCTGAGCACCGACGCCTGAAAAGTGACCATGGTTGATCTGGGGCAGCTGAGGACAAGGATGTCTCCGTCACGCACCGGTTCCGACGAAGACACGGGAAATATGTCGGAGTAGCTGTTGTGTTCACCCTTCTCGTTATCGCCGTGGCTGGTACCGTCCGGCGTGTCGGAGCATCGCCCAGGGCTCATGTCGAAGCTGAGCGGACCGCGGCTTCTTCGCTGATCTGGCACAGACTGGGTCGAGAACATCGCTCCGGCGTCGCGCCCCAGGTCGTCGTCTGAGTCACTCAGGCGGCGGGTAGCGAACGGACGGACACCGCTACGTCGCGCAGCAGCAGTAGCACCAACAGTAGCAGCAGAAGTAGAGGTAGCGTTAGCGTTAGCCATGTCCCACCCCAACCCCAAACGCTTCCGACAACCAAGCGTACCGCTAGCAGTGGTCACATGCATGTCCACGTCCTTCTCCGAGAGCGTCTTCTCCCTGTCCCCTATTCCCCCAGAAACGCCACCACCATCGCGGTGTTGGTCGTACAAGTCTCCGCGAATCAGCGTTTCATGCGGCGGAACTATGCCTCCTGCCTCCAGCGGTAGCTTCCGCCTTATCTTGAGCAGGGTTTCCGCTGGGAGACCGAGGCGTGCCAGGACGGGGGAGACCGCCTGTCCGATGAACGAAAAGGGATGCGTCACCTGCATCTGGAGAACAAGAAAAGGCGGCGGGAGGGGTAGAATTGTGGGGATGGGGGGAGTCGGCAATTGTTGCCATGGCATTCCACCACAAAACGTCAACTGCAATGCCATCGACGATACAAGGTAACACTTACCATAACGGGTGAGTCAAACCAATCAAAATGGAAACCAATCAAAATGGAAACCAATCAAAATGTAAACCAATCAAAATGTGAGGCGGGCCGGGTCCAATCAAAATGTAAACCAATCAAAATGTGAGGCGGGCCGGGTCGTTATCTCCAAAGTATGCGGCTTGCGCTACGTACGGACCAGGTATGTACTCTGCACTCTTTGGCTGTCACCTCCGTCAGCATATTGTCCCCCCTGTCTCGAGCACCGTCAAGCTTAACGTCCCCGCCCCCCGCCCCCCGCGGAAGCACCCTCGGAGCCGCGACCACGAGGTACAGCATGCCCATCAGCCCCAGGGGCAGGCCGATATACCCCGGCTCGAAGAACCCCAATTCTTCGATGGTCGCGTCTTCTTTCCCCGCCTCTTTCACCAAGCCCTGGACAACGAGATTCGTTGACGTACCGATTATGGTGACAAGGCCGCCAAAGATGCACGCGAACGAGAGCGGCATCAGAAGCAGGGAAGCCGAGAACCCTCGCGTTACCGCCCAGTCTTTGGTGATAGGAATGAGCAGGGCCACCACGGGCGTGTTATTCAAGAACGCCGATAGGAAAAAAGCGAGGCCCATGAGCCGGAGCAAGGCCGCCGTGAAGCTGGTTCGGAGCCCGAAGACCTGCTTGGCAGCCCTGTCGGCAAGACGGGACCGCTCGACCCCCTTGATGACGACGAACAGGGAGCCCACCGCGAGGACGCCGGTGTTGTTGAAGCCAGACAGAGCGTCGTCGGTAGAGATAATGCCGGCATTCCAGACCAGCACTAGAGCTAGGAACACCTACGGAGGCGTGTCCGAGAGTTTGGGGGGGGGGGGGGGGGGGG
>JAYJMJ010000552.1:1238671-1251523 GCA_036873875.1 Laminaria ephemera | reverse complement strand
CAAGCTAAACAACGCGAAGCGGTGCCTCCCAGTATCGTCACCTCCTGTGCCCTTTACCACTGAGTACCTTCAGACTAGGCATACAACAAAATAATTTCGCAAACAAGAATGACATCTCAACGAATTCGGGTTATGGAGCCCCGTCATTTAGAATCAAAAACGCCAAAAAGTGCTACCTCTATCGCAGCACGCGTCATTCATTACATACTATATCCCACCGAATATCTTGCGCCTTAAACATATCCCACCGGATATATTTTGCCTTAAACATTGCGTACTGTGGGGGCGGAAATGTGCAGAACAAAGCAACCGTTAGTTATTGCCTTCATTCCCGCCACGACGCATGCTACTACCAGTAATAGAACAGTAAGGATGCACCTATTAGTAGTTATTGACGCGTTCTACGATGGAGGTAGCACTTTTCAGCTTTTTTTGTTTCTGAATGACGGGGCTCCTTCACCCAATATCGTCGGAGTGTCATTCTTGTTTTGCACTATGATTTTTTTGGGTACCTAGGCCATAGGTTTGTTCATCGGGTTGCACTTTCATTCTCCTCAAAATCAGTTTTTTGGGTGAGGTTTGGAGCTCTTCAAGTGAGGAGCCCGAGAAACAAAATGGGGCACCTCTATCGTAGCGTATGTCTATTCTTCACCTCCTCACTTGAGGAGCTCCATACCTCACTCAAACACCAAAGTTGAGACATATGACACACGCTACGGTAGAGGTGCAGCATTTTTTTTTCTGAGGCTCCTCACTTGAGGAGCTCTATACCTCTTCCAAAAACTGATTTTGGGAAAAAACAAAAGTGCTCTCCGATGAAAAAACCCATGGCCTAGATGTAAAAAGTATTCAGATTGCAAAAACAAAAATGACATTCCGACGAATTTGGGTTAAGGAGCCCCGTCATTCAGAAAACAAAATTACCAAAAAGTGCTACCTCTGTCGTAGCACGCGTCGCATCGAAAGCGCAACCCGACGACAAATCCCGTGGTCTAGATACACAACGAACAATATTGCAACACAAAAATGACATTCCGACGATACTTGGTTAAGGAGCCCCGTCATTCAGCAAAAACAAATTAGCCAAACGTTCTAGCCAATCATAGCAAGCGTCCCCCGTGACGAGCCACACGCTACCATGCTCTCTCTCTCTCTCTCTCTCTCTCTCTCATTTTTTCTCTCTCCCTCTCTCTCTCCCTCTATATCTCTTTCTTTCTCTCTCTCAGTCTCAATCTCTCTCTTAAGAAACGACAGGATGTGTCTTTACGGCGGTTTTCGTTGTCATCGAAGAATGAAGCATCCCTAAGCATCGCTGGCTGGTTTGGCTTGACGTTTATTTAGCTTCCTTCGTTTCCCGTGGTTGGAGCGCAGTAGGCACGCCTGGATGCGCTTCGAAGTTCCGAAGGTGACCCAATCGATGCACTCAGCGTCGATCACGCATCGAGCGGAAACATATTGGGAAACTAGCCTACCACGGGTGGTAAAAGGGGGCATTTGGGTTTGCGCAGGTTCCCACCTTGGTGTGAAGGAGTACAATATCTCACCAAAACACTGAGTTTGGGAAACGTTGAAGTATTGTGCTCAAATCCCGCGGACGATCCCATGGGCTATGGCCGGCAAACTGCGAAGAACAAAGACCAAGGGTGAAACAGAAATAGACGAGATATCTTTGAAACAAAACATGCTACCTCTATATCGTCGCACGCGTCCATCTGCTGACGACTTCGGGAAACATGAAAGCGAAAACTGATGAATAATCCAACGTCTTAGATAGAGAAGATAAATGTCAAAAATATTTTAACGATGTTGGGTGTTTTTCTCAGTTGACGAGTCTCGTCGAACGGAAATAATTTCCGGCAAGAACTGCTACCTCTATCGTAGCACACATCTAAACCGACAGGTTATAGTGGACACACCTGGATGTGTCTCCTGCTGAAAATCGCCTTATTCATGGTTGCCCAGCTGTTCCAGCATATTGACAACGCGAAAATACATGGACCAGCATCAGCAACACCGAGTAGACGGCACTTTCCCCCGAGTTCTCCTTGGCCAGATCGGTTTGGATTATCAAAGCCAAAACGTTGGTGAAGAAGATCACGAGGCACCCCTATTTCGTCGTTGACAACCTAGCAGTGGCAAGGCGGTTGAAGTTGAAGCAGCGGCGTAGGAAGTC
This sequence comes from Laminaria ephemera, assembly GCA_036873875.1. Classification (NCBI taxonomy): domain Eukaryota; class Phaeophyceae; order Laminariales; family Laminariaceae; genus Laminaria; species Laminaria ephemera. The sequence continues at coordinate 1,249,350 of JAYJMJ010000552.1, read as the reverse complement.
CAAGCGTTTCCTGTTCGTAAGTCATCAGTGAATGTCGAGACACAGGGAGACGGTAGTGAGTGGTCAATTTTCTCTGCCTGGTGCAATCTATCATCAACCGACGTCCTACGTGATATGTGGCATTTCAAGAGCGTGCAAACGCTCCTTGGCACACAAGTCTATTATTGGCGGCTCTTTACCGTAAAGGTTCGACTCTGACCCTCGCTTGAAAGGAAATTCCATAACGTTCCGAATTTTACAGCCCGTGCGATGTCTTAGACAGATGCCTTAGATGTGATGGCTTAGACAGTGTGTTCAAAGACTAAGGCCACGGTAGACCTTTAAGTCACGTCTAAGGCCTTAAAAAATATGCTACGATAGAGGTGAACCCGTTTTTTTCTGAGGCTCCTCACTTGAGGAGCTCTAAACCTTGCCCACAAACTGGTTTTGAGTAAACTGAAAGTGGAGCCAGATGGAGAAACCCATGGCCTAAGTACAACACAAATTCAGAGTGAACAACAAGAACGACATATTCCGACGATTTTTGGTTAAGGAGCACCGTTATTTAGAAACAAAAAAAGCCAAAAAGTGCTACTTCTAACGTAGCACGCGTCGTCGATCGTTTCATCGGCACAGGGCCACTCGCGCGAGTATCTACTCTATACGAATTATAGTTGCAAATCGTATCCTCTTATGTTTTTATTTTGTGGTTCGCGATATGCACCTTTTCGTGTAATAGTAGAGTCACGCGCGCGATATTACGTGAGATGCAGAGCCATTCGCGCCAGAGGCCTAACCCCGGCGGTGAACATATGGCTACCCCCCCCCCCCTACCGTAGCGTGGGTCCGGCCGCACCACCAGATGATGATAACTTGCAATCCAACGTTGATCAAAGTGTTTTGGTTGACTCTCTCTTATCTCTCACCGTGCGGTACAGCTGAATCTCCAAGCCGTCGATGTGCGGCATCTGAATCTCAAACGCTACCAGACTATCCGCGCAGAATATTATCATCGTGTGGAAACCCGGAAGTGACGGATGAAGGAAGTAGGGGAGGGATGACGTCAGAACAAGAATTCGAGTGTGCAGCACTGTCATTACACGATCAAAGTTCTTGGAGAATTCGATAAGCGGATAGCCTTGGAAACCGTTGCTTCCAATGGGTTTGTACTCGGCTTGCAATAGACGTTGGGCGTTTTTTCTTTTCTGTGGGTGCTCTCATCGTGATCTACACAGGATCGGGCATTTTATTTGTCGGGCGTGCTTGTATATCCGACACCATCTACCACGAGATTTTCTTGACCTGGTTGTTGTGCAAACCGTTCAACGCCACACACACAACAAGGCCGCCACTAGACCCGTGCTACGATAGAGGTGGCACTTTTTGGCTCAACCCTAAGTTTCTGAACGACGGGGCTACTTAACCCAAAATCGTCCGAACTTCATTCTTGATATGCAATACTTCAAAATGTGTTTTTTTGTATACCTAGACCATGGGATTTGGCGCATGCTACAGGTGCACCATTTTTTTTCTGAGGCTCTTCACTTGAGGAGCTCTACACCTCACCCAAACACTTTTTTTGAGTAAACTGAATATGCAACCCGATGACCAAACCCATGGCCTAGGTATACAAAATATTCAAATTTCAAAAAAAGAATGACATTCCGACGAATTTGGGTTAAGGAGCCCCGTCATTCAAAAAACAAAATGGCAAGAAGTGCTATTAATACCTCTATCGTTCGTAGCACGCGTCATTTAGTTATCGGGTTTCGCTTTCATTTTTCTCAAAATCAGTTTTTTGAGTGAGGTATAGAGCTCCTTAAGCGAGGAACATTAGAAACAAGTTATGAATAGTGTACCTATTAACGTACCATGTGTCACTAACATGTACCAGGTATCTTCTTGTGTCCAGTTCATCACCACGTGTGTCAACGCCCCCAAGTCCGTGTTCGTGGGCGAACAGCACGTGAATGCTGATAAATGGAACTCACGACTAGAGAAGGACCATACAAAGGATAAAGGGTAAATAGGGCGTTGATTAGGGACTTGATCATGTTATGGTATTGCCCTGGGAGTCTGACTAAGGTTAGTTACCATGAGCTAAGATATTGGATACCGAGATACAAAGGGTTTTCCACATACCCTTGTGGGCATGTGCGTATTGGGAAACAAGGGGATAGGGAATGATACGAAAAGGGTGTTGTCTCGCACACAGCGATCAGTCGTCGTCCTCGACGTGGCGTCCTCTTCCATGACCTGAGGAATAATACAAACGAACTACTGAGAATACAAGTGAGTGGCATCGTGGGACCTGTTTAGTAGAGAGACCTGCTGTGGCTTACCCGTGCCAGGGTAGTCATATTAAATTTGGCGTCATCGGTTTCGGACTTTTTCTCGAGCAATCTTCCCAACCTCTCTGGTTTGCCTCGTTCAGCGCTCTTGTTTTCTTTCTCCACCCCGTTTGCTTTTTTCCCTCCATCGAATGAACCCACCTGGCGGCTCTCCTCGCTCCTCTGCTGCAAGCAGAGACAGCCAGGAGAAGCCCCCGGCCATAGACCAGCTCACCGTCGATACCCGCGAGTTGCACCTCGCCGACCGTGTACGCGAGTCTCGCCTTTCCGACAATGTCCGAGGGTTTGCGGCGGTCTCCCCGCTTGTCGCGAGAGAAAGACCAACGGCTGCTCCTTTTCCTGTTCGTGCACCTCGCAGCTCAGCTGACGTTGCGCTGCCAGCAGAGATACCAGCCATGACTCTGTCCCGTGCCCCTCACAGCTCTGCTGTCGTTGCGCCGCCGTTCATGCATAGCACACCTTTGAGTGGAAACCCTCTCGGGGAAGGGCTTGCCCGGGGGCATAAGACAGACGTGCCCCGTCATGCACGCATCACCAAACCGCCAGAAGAGACGCTCGCGGGTACTAGCTCAGGTGATGCATGTTCACCCCCATTCCAGCTCCTAGCCGAGAGATGATCGGGGATGACCCTGGCCTAGAGGCTCTTGGGGCTGCTCTTCAACCTGGCCTCTCTGGAGGTCCTTTGCCCCTCACGGCTGGAACACAACCACCCGCAGCCTCTGCTACAAGAAATTCAGATATGAGCGCCGAAAATATTTTGTCACCAAATAACCCGTTTTCACTGAATGATACAGTAGCCCATACTGATGACACTATGATCCCGCGAACCCCACTTGCAAATAGTGTAGGAGACTCTATTCGTAATACATTTTCCTCCGATCTCCCCCTTTCTCTTGAAGAGAGTGTGGACGCCATTAATAGCAGTACGCTTTCGCATGCCGAGACCGGTTCCAGTTTCTGCGAGCCCTCGGCCCGAAGCGCTCGTCGCCTCAAACGCCAAGCCGCCTCCGAAGCTGCTGCAACTGCTGCTGCTGTCGCGAGCGTAACCACTGTTGGGGACAAGCCTGCTGCCACTGTTGCGAGCCAAGCCGCCCTCACGGCCGCACCCCACCGCGCTGTGGCTACTGCAGGAAGTGCAACCGCCCTCGAGCCTAGTTTTCACACAGTTGCTACTGCTGTGAGAGACGCTGCCTTCGCAACTGAGCGCTGTACTGCTGCTACTGTTGCGAGCGCAGACGGGCCTCGCCACACCGCCACTGCGGCTGCTCCTACTGCTGTGAGTGACGCCGCCCCCACAACTGAGCGCTATACTGCTGCTGCTGTTGCGGACGTAGGCGGGCCCCACAGCACTGATGCTGTGTCTGTCCCTACTGCTGTAGGAGACACTGCCTTTGCCGCTATGCGCAGCACTGTTGCTGCTGCGACGAGCGCAGACGAGCCTGCGACCGGATCCCACAGCTCTGCTGTTGTGGCTCACAGCCCTGTTGTTGTGGCTGCGCACGCCCCCACCAGGGCGGCCCCCACTGATGCTGGCGCGACTGCCGTCGTGCCCGCACCCACCGCTGCTACCGCCAGCACCGGGGCCTTTGCGGCCAGGCCCCGCAGCGCTACTGCGATGGATAGGCATGCAGCCGCTATGGCTTTGGCGTCACGCACCACTGCTGTCGCAGCCGGTGTCACCGCCCTCAGACCTGGGCGCTACGGTTCTACCGCGGCTGGTACACACATAGCCGCCCCGGTGACAAAGAGCCTAGCTGCTGCAGCTGTGGCGAGTGCAGCTGCTTCTATTGAGCCCACCACCGTTGATGTTGGAGTTATTACTCTTCCTGAGACCAAGCACTGCCTTTTTACTACTGCTGAGTCCCGCTCATCGCCGCGCCCCCCCCTTCCTCCCCTTCCCGCTGCGCTTCCTGCCCCTGCGCCCGGGCAGAGCTCCAAGATGTCGTCCGAATCCGACGAGTACATCGACAGGCGTGGCAGGCGCCGCCCCGCCCGGCATCAGTCAGAGCAAGAGGAGCATGCCCCGTCTTCCCCTCAAGAGGATACCGACAACTACGCGTATCACCACGACGAGCCGAGCACCCCCTAGCCGCTGCAGCTCGACGAGCAGCAGTCCCCTGGACCGGACATTGGAGATCACGGAGGGGTTTCGACCCCGCCGACCCAGCCTGATCGCTCGGCCGCCCCGGAGCGCCCGCTCCTCCTCCGCGCAGTTATGTCCGAGGCTATCTTGCCCTGTTTGCCCAAGGAAGCCCGCATCTGCCTCGGGATCCCTCGTGGGCTGCAAGCCCTCAAGCATGCGCTACACACCGAAGCTGTTCAGGAGGCCTCCCTCGCGCGAGAACGCAAAAGCAGCCGGACCAAGCAGCGGATTCAAGCAGATGCGGAAGTTCTATAGGCTGAAAATTCTTCCTGCGTGGCGGTAGCGAGCCGCGGACATCGCGCTGCTGAGGAGAAGCGCACATTCCTTCTGGTCTGGCAGCAGAAGGAGGAGGAGAGGCAACGGGAGGAGACAGCTGCGGCCGCGGCGAAGGAGAGGGCGACGGCGGCTTTCGAGCTCGCCAAGGAGCACGCGGCGAGTGTCGATGACATCCGCCGCCAGGATGGGAGCACCCTTGCCGCTGTGGCCGCGGGAGCCTCCCCTGAGACCCACCCCGCCGCTACGGCCGCGGGGCTCGCTGGGACCCACCCCGCCGCTATGACTGGGCGGCCCGCCGGGAACCACCCCGCCGCTGCGGCCGCGGGAGCCGCTCGGTACCACCCCGCCGCTACGGTCGCGGGCCCCGCTGGGAACCCCCCGGTCGCTGCGGCCGCGGGGCTAGCTGGGAACCACGCCGCCCCTACGGCCGCGAGTGGCCCGCATTTTTCGGACGCTCCTAGCGCTGTTGCCGCTGGAGCCCCCCCCACGGCAGCTAGGGTGGTATAGTTTTTGGGCGCTCCTCCCACTGTGGGAGCCCCAACTACAGGCGCTGGCGCGCACACCGTCGCTGTGGCCGCGGATCGCTCTGCGTCTATCCATTATCTGGGGGGCCCCCCGCTACCGCCGCAAGATCTCCCCCCGCGGCAGCTGGGACTCACCCTGCCGCTGCGACCACTACATCGTTTCTCGGCGCCCCTGCGGCATCGGTCGCGGGGGCTATGCCCGCTGCGTCCACCGGGACCGACGCTGGGTACGTCATCCCGAAGCGAGACACCTTCATGCACGGAAGCGTGCAGTGTATGGCGGACGCGCCGCGGTCCGGATTGTTCAGCGACAATCGGGCTGCATCGGCTGTCGACGCAGCAACGCGGGTGCTTCAACGCCTGCCGGAGCCGCTGCTATCGGTCCGCCAAGCGACGGAGCGCACCGGCACCACCGACTATTTCTCGCAAGAGCTTTTGGGTGTCGTAGACGCCCTATGCGTCGTTGTGCGACACGCCCACGAGTGTACGACAACGGCCGTGCACTGGCCGACCCCGTCGGAGTACGCCGACCGGCTAGATCACATCGCCAATAAATGCTCCCGCGGCGGTGGTGGCGGTGGCGGCGGCGATGGCCGCGACCGTCGTGGTGGCGGCGATGGCCGCGACCGTCGTGGCGACCGCGATGGTGGCTCTGGGCGCAACGACCGCGGGGGTGGCTCGGCCCATAGCAGCGGCGGTGACGGAAACGGCGGCGGCAACGGGCGGCCCAGTGGTTTGACCCACAGAGGCAAAGGAGGAGGGAGCAGCCGCTCTTCCGGAGGAAATTCGGGTCACCGGGACTCTGGGGGACGTGCCCCGAGTGACACTAGCTCCTCCTCGGACGCACCCTCCGACTCTTTCGGGAGGGCGGACACGGAGGATGACATCAAGCCGGTGTTCTCCAGAAGAAGGCAAGTACTCACGTTGATTGACGTCGCCTCAACCTCGGCGAGACTGGCAACTTTAAAGACTGCCGATGACCGCGCACAGTCGTTGTCTTCCGCTCTCGCCCGCGCTCGCTAGGCTACCGTAGATGCAGCCGAATCCAAGGTCGAAGCCGACCACATTGCCGCGTTCGTTCACAACTACGTTAATATCGACACGCGCAAGATGGAGCGCATCACCACTTTGCCCCCTCGAATGAAAACCAAGTACCCGCCGCTCAGCAACTTATCCGCTCGGTCAAACAAGCTCAAGCAGACATTCTGATGATTACCGACAAGGGTTGCAACGCAGCTGGTCTGAAGACCGTGGTTTGGGTCCGCGGCTGGGAACGCCCCCTTCGCAAAGCGTTTGAACGTGCAATCCCTCTTGACAAACCGTCCACCCCCACCGTCACCACCGTCAGTGATGATAGTTTTGGTCAGGTCACGCAAGCTTTCGACCGGGGAGATTCCGGGCCGGCGGCTTTCGACCTGCTTCTGCAACTGCTAAGCCGGAAATTCGACCAGGGGGACGCGGCGTCCGCTCTTAGCGAGTTGCAAAATTTTGGTGTGCCGAACGGCACGCCGTATTCGGCTTGTTTATCGTGCTTTCCGGATGGTAGTTTCGGGGGTGACTGGCAGTGAGCGTGCGTTGTCGCCGCGGGTGGGGCTAGTACTAGAGATAGTCCGTCTGAGTGTAAACGAGCAGTTTCCTCAGCTCATGCCTAGTATGTTCCCGGGCGAGTTGGCAACTTGTCCTCTTCTTTTTCGGTCGATAGATGCTGTGGTTGGCCCTCGGTGTCCTCGCAAATAATAAGACTCCTGCCATAAATGGCGCAAAGTATTTTTCACTGCCTGCTGCGACACCGGGGGGGCGTGTTGCCGCCCCGCCGCCCCCCCCACCCCGCCGCCCAAAGCCGCGGACAAGCACGCGCTCCCTCGCAGACATCTGCTTGGGCGACGGGCTCGCAACGCAATCCTATCATTATGAACGTGTCACATGCTCCCACTGATTCATCCGATCCCTGGGCTCCGCCCACGTCATACTCTCACTGGCCGCTTGCTCACTGTGATGAAGCTTGCGCCGTTAGTGGTAGCTTCTCGACCGACGACCCTCCCCTATGGAGTGGTCTACTTTCACCGACAGCCCGCGCGGCTGCCCTTCGAGAAAACCAAGGGCGCTGCCTGAAATGTCACGAAACATCCCACTATTTCAACAATGTAAGCACCCGTTCATAAATGCTAGTGGTTGCATTAACCCCGAGCTCGGTCAGGTCGGGGACAACGGTGACGCGTACCGTCACTAGCAGGAGCGCATGCAGCGCTACCGCCGCGAACACAATACAGGGGGAGCAGGTAATGGCTCTCGCAAGGGTCGCCGACACCGGTCAGGCCGGCAGGAGGGCCAAGGTTATACGCAAAACTCCGGTCGCCGATCACAAGACGCGCGCTCCGGCTATGTGCAGCAGAGGTCGGACGGCGGCTACGGACAGCACACAAATAGTTCAGTCATAACTGTACACCAACCAGTCCCGTTGTCGCCCGTTTCGTCGAGTAACGCCCCTGCCATGCGTCTCGGCCCGTCGCACAACACCAATAATAATCCCAATGCGCGCCAGCCTGGCACCTTCTGCGCTGGAAACTGACGCCTCGACAGTGGTACGGCACCCCTCGCGCGTCCGCCGCCAGCATTGCCGGGAGAAGAACCATACATTTCGCAAGATGCTCGTATCCTATGCTCGTCCAGCGCCCCGCGCCGACCAGCCTTGACAGCTGCTCCTACGCCCCGAACGTTGCTCAGTTGTGCTGGCAACCTTCCTCGGCTTTCTGATACAGCGACTCTTGTAACAGCGGCGAGCTCTAATGTTCTTCCGCTGCCCGACGCCGCCGAAAAATGCTGCGTCACCGATATTTCGTCTATAGCACAGACTTTGGAACCTGTTTCGGCCACCGCTGGGGTTTAGCCCTGCTGCGCCCAGCCCCCGCGTCTCGCCCACGCGTGTTCCCGCGTCTATTGACGTTTCGTATAATGGCACCACTACTGCGATGGGAGCTCTCGCTCCGAGCGATACTTCCCTTCGTACAACGCGCGCCCCGGGATCTGCCCCGCCGCGCCACGTTGACTTTTCGCGAGGCAGCCGCCCCCCGACCCGCTCCTACACACCCCGCCCCCTGGGTTCCGACCATACAGTGACGGTTGGTCTGACGTGCGGGAAGACACATGCTACGATAGAGGTGCACCGTTTTGTTTCTCGGGCTCCTCACTTGAAGAGCTCTAAACCTCACCCAAAAACCTTTTTTGAGAAGAACGAAAGTGCAAACCGATGAACAAACCCATGGCCTAGGTATACAAAAAAATCATATTGCAAAACAAGAATGACATTCCGACGATTTTGGGTTAAGGAGCCCCGTCGTTCAGGAACAAAAAAGTCAAAACGTGATACGTCTATCGTAGCACGCGTCGGAAGGCCGGCGCCGGAACCCCGAGCCCCTCTATTGCTCCCGACTCGGCGTTCCCTCGCATGAACGTTGGGCGTTCTGGCCTGTTCCATGTCGCAGAGAATTCGGTGGGCTTAGCTACCCCATCTGCGTTCCCACGCATGTCTGCAGGGCAGGAACCCCCTTGTTATTATATTCGTCTGGAATGTCTTCAGGCTGTCCTTTGTTTTTGCGTGCCCACGTGCACCCCCTTCGGGCTTTCACGGCGTCAGTGGCACAGGCGCTCCACCCACTGCCCGTCGAAACCGTGGGGACTCCACATCTTACGGTCAACGTAACCGCATTGCTCGCACGACGTCGCGCGGATGATTCCCATCTCTCGTCAAGCAGAAGCAGCTCCGAGCCCACCGCCCCCATTGGAGTTCGGTCAATGAGCGCAGAGAGTGCCTCTTCTGGCGACTTTCCGCCTACGTTCGATGACGCCGTCAAGCCGGTGACCGTAGGTCCGGCCCTGCTTCTTGCGTCGGAGACCCAGTGGCCTCACAGGGCTACACTGCGCGCTCCAAACATAACCACCAACGGCTCGGCCCCCTCGGTAATTGACCCTACACACGAATATTCCTCGGAAAACGTCGTGTTGTTCTGGCAGCCTCCTTCCATGTTTTCACAATGGGCACCGTCGACGTTTGTCGTCGACGACATTTCGTATTCCTGCGCAGAGCAGTATATGATGGTGGCAAAGGCTCGTCTCTTCCACGACCACCATGCGTTGGGACGCGGTATGTGCTCGTCGGACCCCCAATCACACAAACGTATCGGCCGCAGCGTTCGTGGTTTCGACCACACAATTTGGGAGCGTGAACGAGAAAACACCGTTGTTCTCGCGGGGACTTTCGCCAAATTTACGCAAACCCCGGCGATGAAACGCCACCGTTTGGACACTGGCAACAAGCCTTTAGCCAACCCCAACCCTTTTGACCCTGTGTGGGGTGTTGGCCTCCGGGCGCACGACCCACACGCTCATGACCCCCGTCTGTGGCGAGGAAAGAACTTGCTAGGGAAGGCTCTTTCTACCGAAATTCACGAGATCAACCCCGCGCCACGGCCGCGCCTTCGGGCTTCGGCACGCGCTTACCCCGGTCTTCCTTCGGAGGTTTCGAGCTACTTTACTGACTCGCCAGCAGACCACAGCCCCGACATGTTGGCTGTCGCCCCTTGCGCAGTCCCCGCTCTCGTGGATGCGCCCTCGCTCCCCGAGCACGGCCCGGGGCTCGTCGGAGGCACAATTACACTCGACGACGCCTCCGTCACCACCAGAGTCGCCGTCCACAGTGGAACCATCGCTTCCACGGCGCTTGGTTGTGTCGCGCTCTTGGACACTGGCTCCGCTCAGACTTTCACTCGCGGAGACGTCTTACAGAAGATATCTTCCGCTGGTGCGGCCACCGTCCATTGCGAGCAGGACTCAGCTCCTCGTTCCTGGGGGGGATTTGGCAAATCTGCTCCCCTGCGAACTCCGACGAGCGTCCGTTTGAGCGTCCAATTCTTCAGGGTTGGTCAGCCAACGAGTTCCCTCGCTGTGTGGTCCTGCGTGGTTCCGCTCTCGGTGATGAAACACGCGGTCCTTCTGGGACGCGATAGCTGGATGAGGTTTAACAGGCGCTTCTACCGCTCCCTGCCTCCTCGTCCGTCTGACCAGCGGATAGTCGGGGAGCTGGCTTTATCACACCATGCCCCCACGGGCGCATCTGCTTTCGTGCCCGACCCCCTCGCCTCTAGCGGTGGTTTCCACCTCCGTTACGATGGAGCCGATAGCGTCACTTTGTCAGACGAGCGTCAGCTGCTCGCGGTTAATTTGGTCTGCAGTAACGGCTCACCAGCTCTTACAGGACACTATCTCATCGAAATGCTGGCCCAGCCGGACCTTCTTTTTGCCGAAGAACACTTTGTCGCCTCAGGGCGGTAGGTCCTTCCCGTGGTTGGCGCTGCCGACCTTGGGCCCGGCGACCTTCTGCGAGTCGCCCACGCCCCTTTGATGCGCATA
>JAYJMJ010000552.1:1185780-1200760 GCA_036873875.1 Laminaria ephemera | reverse complement strand
TGTTGCCATCTCCTTGGTTTCTTAAATCGCGGTTTCCCTACTCCCCCCCCCCCCCCCCGACCCCTATTCATATTCCTATCCCTATATCGAGCCGTTTCCCTGCTTCTATCCCTGTCCTTATCTCGAACGCTGCCTATCCGACAAGCAAGTGCTAAATGCAGCCGGTACTGCTGCCACCAGCACCAACACAGGCACCAACACCACCGACACCAACACAAAGCCTGCCACCAACAGCACTACCAACACCAACAATACCAATACCAATACCAATACCACCAACAGCACTACCAACACAAACACCGACGCCAGCAATTCCAACAACACCAACACCACCATCACCACCACATCACCAACAACACCACAGACACCACCAACAACTCACGACCACCATCATCACCATTACCGACACCGCAACCACCGATAACAACACCACCAACATTACCTCTGTACCACCTACACCACCAGCACTACCACCAACGCTGCCATCATCACCACCACCACCATAACCAACACCACCACCAACAATACCACCAACACCAACAGCAGCAGTGGCACCGCCACTAACACCACCAACATCATCAATACCAACAACAATACCGACAGCAGCAGTAGCAGAAGAAGCATCACTACCATCAAACCGCCACCACCACCATCACCACCACCGCCACCACCACCACCACTACCACAACCCCTCCCATGGCATAACACATGGCGATCACAACCCCCCCACCACCTACCCCCATGGTCTCACCGGCATCTGTCCCTCTTCCCACGTCCCGCCGCCGCTTGGACCCATCTCCTCCCCTGCTCTCCCGAAACGTCCCCCCTCATGGTCACCGAACAAGTACAAGTGTTCCACGTATCGCGCCACCCGCGGCGACCCCCTTGCCCCCCTCAGGAGCTCACCGAAGTAAATCTCTCTGCGGGCCGCGTCGAAGGGGCGGAGGGGAGCGGTCGCAATAGTTTAGGGGGGTGGGGTGGGGCGGGGGGTTCAGGCCAAAAGAGGCCTTGACGCGCCCCAAAAGACTAGTTTCTTATATAGTATCTTTGGTCCACACCTGATTCCAGCCTGCATGACATGCTTCCCCTTTTCTAGGAGCATGCGCTTCAAGACGTAGCCCTCCGTGGACATGGGCTCTCCGTCGGGACCCAGTCGCACCCCCCTCCACACCTTAAAGGCAAAAAGGCAAAAGAAAAAAGGAAATCGTTGATACGTCGTCCCGCTTCAAAATAACAAAAAGACCATCGCGCCTCCTCGAAAAAAGGGTGGGGCAATCGGTTCCCTGGCGAGCTAGGCACCCCATAGTAAGCAATCATATAGTGTACATGCACATTGCACGCACCCGTACCGTACATACATTGACATAGTATTCTCATTGTACCTGCTAGGGGCCAGTACACATTTTACACACTGTGCATCATTAAAAGGGCTACATACTGACACCCATCCCACGTTTGTATAGTAAGCATCGAAACAAACAACTAACGATGGCGCGTCCCACTATACCGCCTCCTTCCCCACCTCCCCGTGACTGCCACCCTCGAAACGCCTCTTCAGCCTATAAGAACCTTCGCCCGCGCTGGCCTCCGACCCCCCCTTCAAAATCATCCCCTCCCCCTCTCCTTCCCCTTCGCCTCCCATCCCCGGTTGCAGGGGGAAGGCATTGCTCGGTGCGGGGCAGACCGGGGGTTGGGGGGGAGCGGATATTGCCCCGCCGGGGCGGTAGCCCACGCGTTTTGATTGGTGAGGGTGGAACGCCGGGTCGTAGTCGTGCACCGGTCGGCTACCGAGATACCCGAGGTGTTCCTATGAATATTGGCGTGTTGGGTTTTGCAGCAGCGGCCAGGGGGGGCGGGGTGTTGTGGGTAACGGTGAGGATGCGTGGGAGTTACTGGTAGGGGCGTTGCGGGGTGACGGCCAGGGTGGTGGTGTCAATGGTTGTGATAATGTGTCGCGGTGAGCGGAAGTGTCGGCTTTCATCTGCCCTGTTGACGACCAGGCAACAAGCTAGCGTTGGTCAAGGAATAGTTCCAGAAGTTCTGGTTGTTGCTGGCTCGAAATGGCTGCTTGCTCGGAATGGGTTGCTGTGCATGTGTGTTTGGCCCACGTAAAAATACACGTTCGCATAGAGAGGGGCATAGATAGAGCCTTGGAGATGGCTATGGACATAGGCATAGACATAGGCCAGGAGACAGAAATATACTGGCAGACGAATACGGAGGCATGTCGTGAACATACACGCAAGACATATCCATAGACGTAAACAGGAGGCAGAGAGAGAAACAGGGGGAGGGAAACGGAAAGGGAAAGGGAAAGGGAAAGGGAAAGGGAGAGAGCGAGAGAGCGAGGGGGGGCGTGTTTGTGTTTGTGTGTGTTTGTGTGTGAGAGAGGCTACACAGGCACCACTACACACGTGAGCAGGCGACGACGGCAGACCCGATTAGCATTCAAGGGTAAAGCATAGGTACGCTTTGCCGTTCTACCGGCTAATAGGAAGGCATAGGTACGCTTTGCCGTTCTACCGGCTAATAGGAAGCGAAGGATGGGAGAAGCAGTCGCGTCACCATTCTATTTATCTAAAATTTACTCGTGGTTGCGGTTTTGGACTCTTTCTCACTGCGTGTGCCGGAAGCCAGTCGGGCGGCATTTCCGTCATTTGTCGTTCTGGCTTTATGTCTGTAGATGAAGCCGTGATTAGCCGTGTTCGGCGATGGTACGTTTGGATGCAAGCATCACTCGATACCGCAACGCTCTAATCGGGTATAGTAGTAATAGTGCAGGCGGGGAAACGGGGGGATTGCTTTCGGCTGAAACCTGTGGAGATATATACCACGCGCTCGTAAGCTCGAAAGTACAGCAGTGAGATATCGTGTATGATGTCACGAATTTATGGCAAGTGACACGTGCCGCTTTCTGGTAGTTACAGCAGTACAGCATTGGGCCTATATAAGGCGGTATAGTGCACCGAAATTTTGACCGCCCCATATCGAAAGTCCGCCCTATTCGTGTTAGGGTGGATATTAGGCGGTTAGGGGGGTTGGGGGGGTTGACCGCCCTATTGAGCAAATACAGCGTCTTAGTGAACAGTACAATGTGCTCTTGACCCACCAGATAACCCAGAGTGCCGCACGGAGAGAAATAATCGTGTTCGGAGAAGGAAGGTACAGCATTCCAGCAGTACCAGTACTGAACCCAGTAACCACGTGTGATGCCAAACGCATACAATAAATACCACAGCAGAGCAGACGGGTACACACACACACACATTTCGCATGGTATTAATTGAGCTGCGTGCGACAGATCCTGCTGGAGACACGCCGCACAGGACATCGTACTTATCCCCACTGCTAGTTGTGCGCTCGGGGTACATGTGCTCTCGCGGCAGCAGCAGCAGTAGGGGTGTGATGTATGTCTCTCTCAGGAGGAACAGCGGCAGACCTAGGGTTTGTGCTGATGTGGAGCAGAGAATGGGTCGGGAATAGGGCGGTATCAGCCCTGGATAGGGTGGACCGCCCTGTTCACAGTTTACGTTGTGACACCCGATTTTGGCCGCCTTACATCGAATGGCCGCCTTATTCATACCGCCTTATACAGGCCCCACTACTGTACTGGTATACTGGCTATAATCCTGGAACCCCGCAAGTTCTTCTTGATGGGTTTGTTTTCTAGACTCGTTGTGGCAATGTTCATGTTGCAATGAGTTAACATTTGATAATGATGTGGTCATTCATCAAAATCACGCACACAAGAGCGTGCACCTGGAATTAACGAAATTCGAAATAACGAAAGGAGAAATGACGTAATAACTATTAATACGAAGGTATATACAGCAGCAGGTAGAGCTTGGTACAATAATACGATACTGATACGCTAGATATCAAAACATGCTGTACCACAGGTGTAATATTAAGTCTACGATCAGAAATCCTCCCGACGAGTACCGACTGCTATGTACCGGTATCCAGTATACTGGTACCGTACCCTGTTGCTGGTCTAGTATTAATAATAGCTCTACTATTGCTGTACTACTGCTTGCAGTACTGCGTACAGCAGCAGCAGGCTTGATACAAGAGTTTTTATAAAGAATATGATACGATCGTACTGGTACGCCAGCTACTAAAACATGCCAGTACCAGGTACCAGGTAGTATTCCTCCCTATGCCCACTACTCTTGACTGGCATCCAGTGTATATATGTACCCGATCGCTGGACTACTAATAGTTCTATTTGCTGTATTATTGCTTGCAGTATTGGTTTACTTCTGGTGTACTACTGGTGTAGGCTCTACTATGATACGAGTACTGGTGTACAATTGGACACTAGTGCTGCCGTGATAATGTATTACAGCCGCACCTGGAGGCGATAAGGCCCAATGTTCTGCCCAGGCTCGAGTGCCACCAAGTTCAACTGCTCCCCGCCCCGTCCTCTTCGCTCCACGGCGGCATCGCTTGCCCACCGCCCCCGACCCGGACCGCCGCCATCAACACCGCCCCCACCACCGTCGCCACCGTCGCGCCTTCTTCTGCTGCTACTGCCGCTGCTGCCGCTGCTGGTGCTGGTGCTGCCGCTGGTGCTGCTGCTGCTGCTGCGAGTGGTGGTGGTGGTGGTGGTGCTTCCGAGGGCAGGTTGTTTGGTGGCGGTGTCGATGCTTGGTCTGTCAAGCTCGTCCTCCGCGCCGGAGGAGTCCGCGGCGACGCCAACGACGGCGCCATTCTGCGTTTTAGTTGTTTCGTTGGTTGTGGGTTGTGAGTTGTAGGTTGTGGGTTGTGGGTTGAGGTTGGGGTTGGGGTTGCGATCAACGGCGGTGGCTGCGCGTGATAGAGGGATCAGCGGAACGAGAAAATAACGCGTCCATGGTGGTAGTACCAGTAGAATGTCAGCATACTGCTGATGTATCAGGTACCTGGTATGATGTAAGACAGCAGCATTAGCAAAAACTCATGTGGCGGCATGGTGTCTGCTATGGTATGATACCTGGTAGTCGTTTAGCTACACTTTCTTGTGCAGTCAATGACAGTCGATATTCGACGCAAGGGCCTCGATGGCGGGGAGGAGGGGAGGGCGACAATCCGCTTGTCCGATCATCACGATAACCGCACAGATGAGATATCTCACAGCAAGAGAGCAGTATTGAGTACCGGTATTGTCCATGCATGCATCCTTTATCCTTTATCCTCTCATAGCTATCTTAATTAAGTACTTGTATGTACGTCCTTCTACCTTTTACGTTGCGGGCTGGGGGTTGCAAAGGGGCAGTTATGAGTGTTCAATATAATATGTACCAGGTATTGTACGATATAATAGAACCCACAAATATATAAAGAGAGCAGAGGAGAGGAGAGGAGAGGAGAGGTTCAGGTGCTTGATTGGACAAACAAATGATACGAGTGCCAACCTCACGTAGAACATCGTTCTCTCACACTCACACGCGTTCAACATAACGAACATGCTACCTACAATGTAGACCAGACAGTAAATGTACACCCCAAAAGGGAAGCAACGGTCATCCGACCACTGCTGCATGTTGCTGTCATCCTGCTGTAAACATTTTGATACTTGCTGCTGCTGCTGCTGCTGCTGTCACCATACCCGTAGACAGCAGAAGTGAGGCTGCGATCACACATACATACATTTAAGTCGGCTCTCACATCGTGCTTCCCAGGCCTCGCCCGACCAGATAAGCGAGGTCGTATTTTAAAGTTGCTGTCCAAGACTGCAGCGCGAAGATAGCAGATCGCCACGATAACGGCCGCTCCAAAGGTGATGAGTCCACCATATGGCGATGGACACGGCGCCATGCCCGCTGTGGCTCCGTGTTCCTACGGTGCTGCTGCTGCTTGTTGCTTTACGGCGAGCTGCTAACAGCAGTAAGTTGCCCCGCATATGTATAGGTTTCTATAGATATTCCAGAAAACGCATCCCGGGGTATAGGGGTTGTAGGCGGTTTATCTTGTAGACAGGGTGTGGGTGACGACTGACGACGGTTGCATGGCATGATGGTTTCAACCAAACTACTCGTTGTGCTGATGAGAGAGCTGGGCGATACAGCGATACATGATACGTGAAGCTGAGAGCATGTTCATTGTTCTACAACTCTTTTGCATATCCTCTGCCCTCTGCTGATGAAGTAATCGCATGGGTCTGCCCTTTCTCACATTGGCTCATTCGCTCATTCGCCATCTTCTGGAAAAGAAAGAAAAAAAGAAAAATATCGGTACAGCCCGAGGTGGTCCACAGGGCGATTCTATCCCGGGGGAGATTTCGAAACTTTGAAATTTCGGCCCGTTAAATCTCGCGTACAGTGAAACTGAATAAAAGGGCCTCATTTAATTTTGACTTATCGCTCTTTTTGACTGATTTTTTATTTCGAATCGCAAAATACTTAATTTTTGTGATTTTTTGTGATTTTTTGCTTCTTTCTGATTATTTTCTTTCCTGTTTCACGGAGCATTTGCAAGCAGGGACTGCCACGCGAATTGTGATTGGTGGGGGGCGCTTGGCCACAAACCTCAAGCTTGCCCTTTTACCTGCCCAACTGAACACTACACCAAACCATCTGCTCCAAAATACCGGGCACGCGAGAGACACACACCCCATCGAGCCGTCCAGCGATACCGCAAGCTCCGGAGTAAGGGAATAGTCGTCCATGGTGAGCTGCAGAGCGGGAGTATAGGCATCAGTGCTTGCGTTGGCTTTGTTGGCGAGAGAACGGCAGGACTTGAGGTGGTTGGTACGTTTTTTCAACTTGGACCGAGCACCAGCTGTTCGCCTGTCTGTTTTCCGGACGGCGGTGTATATAAATTGGCGATATGTTTCTTTCTCATGAGGCTCGGCGCTCCTCCGAGGAGCACCCGGGACCACCCTCGACGTACACGCTAACCTTCCCTCGCGACCGGACTTTCCTCCCCACGCGCTCAAGTACCGATTTTGGCTGAAGCGTTGGGCGTGTGATTTACAAACTAGAGACGCGAGAGTTCCGTCTTCTTATCCAAGTCTAGCTGGAACCCAACTGCCGAATCCCTTTCCGCCGCTCTCGTAGGCCTCGTCCCGTGTCCCATCCCAGTCCCCCCTCGCACACGACCCACCCCGCCCCCTCTCACACCTCCCACCTCTCCACCACGCACGTCTACCCCTCTCCCCGGTGGTGTTCCTCCCTTCCGTCAGCCTTTTTTCTTGTCGCGTGGAGGTCGTCGTAGCCGAAGACGAAGCGGCCCGATTCAAGCCCCACCTCGAGCTTCCTCGAGCACCGCTGCCGCCTCTAGTGAGGATCAGCATTACCTCGCCGACCCGTGCACTGCAGACTCGGATCGCACCCACACCCACCACCACCATCACCACCACCACCACCGGCAAACGTCCACCTCCATGCCGGTCATCGTCCCGCTCCACGGGCAGTGGGACGCCGGGCAAGCCGACGACGCTTCCCACAAGCGGCAGCGGCAGACGTCCTGGTGCTCCACGGCCGGCGCATCGGAGCCTATCGACATCCCCCCCCACAGCAATAGCCCCCCAGATGACAACTTTTTTGGAGAGTTTCAAACCATCACCACCGCGCTCACTGGCGGCGACTACACCAACAGCAACAACTACAGCAGTATGAACGGCTACAGCAGCGCGCCATGCGGGCCCGACGCCTCCGGCGAGGTCGGCTGCTGGTCTGCCTCTTGGTACCGAAGCGAGCCCTGGAAAAATTCGGAGGCCCTCAACGATGGAACACCAGAAAAGCCACCCGCCCACATCATGATCTGGGAGGAGCGGACCGCGAGGAGCGCTAGCCAAGCTGCTGCCATGGCGGCCCGAGAGAGCATAGGGCGAAGAGCCTTGTCAGATGACGATGATGAGGATGACGATGACGAGCTACCGCAGCGAAGTGACACTTCGTCGGAAGACAGCATATTTGAGATGGATATGTGAAAGTCAAGACTAATGGTGCGTGCCGTAGAAAAACATTCCAGAAAAAGAGAGACCTGGTGCTGTGGCAGACACTTGCTTGACTGCTTGCTGCGTCTATCGATGTTCAGATGTTTTGTCTTGTCTTTTGTATCTGTCATGATGCTTGACCTCATGGTGATGTCGAGTCGTACGAATTTTATGCGTTTCTTTTCCATTTTCGGCGGAAGCCGGTGAGAGGGTGCTGCTGAATTGTTTCCGCTTTTCTTTCTTCTTCCCCCTGTCCATCGGTAACACGAGGGGTAACCCGGACATACCCCCCCGTATCGTATGATACGATCCATCGGTGTGATGCCGAGGCGGGAAGGGTTGGGGGCCGGGGGGGGATGCGTGCTGTGTGAGTGGTATTTGGTGTGTTGTGTGCTTCAATTCATAGAGTAGTTTTTTATTAGTTGCTCAACGTCAAAAATGGGGTTCTTGCGATAGGATTAGGCTGAAACCTGTTTGGTTTGTGGCAAGTACAAGTATTAGTATTTGTGTAGGATACTCGTATTGATAGCTCTATTTTATAGATGGAGCTATACTGATATGTGTTGTCGCGCCGGCGGCTTGTCTCGCTTGTCTGCCGGCGCGGCTTGGTGTGTCGAGGATCGCTGTCGTTTCTTGATGGGAGTGACACGCGGCTATCATATCATACGTACAGACGTATAGACGATAAAATGATAAAATTGCACGCGGGTATTAATAATAGTTTTCAGTACTTTCCGAGATAGCAGGTATTAATAGTACTTGTGCTGCTTGATGTTGTTGTTGTGGTATGCGCTTTTGCGCTTTTTCTTTGCTTGCCCGTCCTCTCATGGCGCGAGCTCGGCCCGAGCCTAGCGCGCACCTTGTGCTGTGTCCTGGATCGAGAACCCTCGGCGGGCAGTAAAAACTGTCGATCGTACCAAGTGTCATTTGATGAATAGATAATCGTGTGCAGCGGGGTCTGGCCTATAGGAGAGATGAGGGGCTCACGGAGATGCGTACAGGTTTAATAGTAGTACTCGTAGTACTGACTGTGTACCTGGCCGGGCGGGCTCGGAGACCGTTTTGATGTACTTGTACTTGAATGGGATGCGAACGACGATTTACACCTATTAATAGACTAGCACTGCTTTTATCTGTGTTCGGTATATATGCCATGAGCACCCGTACTTCAATAGCACTACTTGTACTACTGTAGCACTAGAGGGTTTGATGCGATCATAGAGACGGCATGGTTATTTTTAGATTAACACTGGCGTACAGCATGCGGCAGATGCGAGTCCCCCCCTTCTAAACGGGATGGCCACATGACGGCCTTTTCGGTCTCTCCCTTAAAGGTTTTCCTTTTTCCTGCTCGTGAATACGTACTGCAGTACCAGGTACTGCAGTACTACAATATCAAAAGTTTCAAAGGGAGAGCACGAAAGCTCGTGTTTTCGTCAGGTTTAGTTTTTCATTGTTTTTCGTAGGGGTCGCTCGCAGTCCGCAAGTTTACTCTCTCCGCCTGCGGCCGGCGGGACAACAGAGTTGATGCCTCCAAGGCTGAAGCTAGAAGCAGTCTTGTCTGGTAACTGATACCTGGTAACTGATAACAGTGGCGTTCGTTCGCGGACAGCACTGTTGAGATGGTTGAATTTGTGTAGAAGTAAAACGCAGAACGCCCGTTTTGTTCGCTCGTGGTAAAAAAATAAGCGGGGAGGTCTGTGACGTCATTGTATGTGCTCAAACCGGAGAGCAAATTCAAGTTTCTTTCCAGAGAGCTCGAGAATTCAAGCAGCACGTGCCCCTCCACGCACCACGGCATGCATCTTTCGTTGAAGCCGCGAGAGAGAGCTGCGTAGGTTTCCTATTCTATGCGGAGGCGGACATGGCCTCGTTTACTGCGCCGTTTCAGTTGGCGTGGTGTTGGGGCATGTGTTGTACTGGACACAGGTAATTTAGAAGAGCGCCCTTGTGCGACGCCTGTGCAGGGTAGCCACCGCGTGTAGGGTGTTTCCAGCGTTTGGGGGTAGGAGGATTTCAGTGCAGGGAGCGTCGGGATTTGGGGGGGAGGGGGGGGGTATCAGGCAGTGAAAAAAACAGCAACGAGGCTCGGGTTAGTCTTCTTTTCGCTTTTTAAGCAATTGTACGCTTCTAGTGAGGGCAGCCGAGTCCACGTAGGGACTAGTAGTACTATTTACGCTATGATGGTATCTCGCTTCGGAGTTAGCTCGGTAGCTCCAAAAGCACGGTATAACTTAGCTGATGATGCTCGCCGTTTGATGGTCGAGTATGGGCTTTCAGCCTCGCGGCATGCCCTTAGCTTCTCAAGTGTTGTCGCTGTCTGTAAAGTCGTGGCCTGCTCAGGCAGAAAAGCCTTTCGTGAGTTTTTCACTAAACGTATTGGCATATACGTGGGGGGGGGTAAGCTGGCAAGCTGGCGGGTGAGGGTGGCGGTTTTTCTTGGTTGAGTTGCAGTATACGCACCTTCTCGCTGGTAAAAACATGTTTTTTTTGTGCCGTGGTTTTTTGTTTTGTTTGTTTGGTTTCAGAGAATGATGTTTCCCAAGATTGTGCGAGCTCGAGGTGCTCTCAGATGCGGCAAGTCTGTGGGGACGGACGTAGTGATAATGGTGGTGGCGGTAGTGGGGGTCGGGGTGAGGGTCGCTCCTTGCTAACGCTAGAGTTTACCTCGGGCAGTGGAGCACAAGATAATTAATTACATAATGGAACTTAATTTACTGACTTTTTCTGATAAATGCTTGCAAAGGAGGGACATTCACGACAGACAGCGTCAGCTGTCAGCTGCTTGTGGACACTACCTACCCTTCCTGCAGTTGTATTTGTTGGTTTCCAATCGTTTCTAGCGGTGTCGGTTGCTTCGCCACACTGCTAGTGAACATTATGGCGGCTCTGTCTAACCAACCGCCGGTGCACACGCCCGTCATCGGTCTGGGTCGAGCAAGATCATACATCATGTGTTCCGTTTCTATTAATAGAGTGCTGCCCGCTTTATCTTTCAGGGATCCAGGGGGAGGGAGCTACAAAATCATCCCGGAACCCCTCACGAGGCAGAGGTTGACGTCTTCGTAGTTGTCTGAACCGGTGTATGTATCGGTATTTTTTCGCTGGTATTCCACCAATCAAATGTTTTATGCGTTGTTGCTGTTGCACTACGGAAGCGTTTCGTTTCCGGGGTGGCAATGCCAATATTAATGTTTGTGTTTTCGCACTGCTGCAGGCCAGTACGATGCTCTGTATGATATGATGTACTAAGAACACAAGGAACTGTTGCTGCCGTCGACTGCGAATGGGTGCGAAAAATGCGTCTGCCGATGTTGCGTGGAACGGTGTACGGTACGTAGTGCGTCGTTTGTTGTCACCCCTGGAATGCCCGCGGACCCCGAATGTTTGGGCCCTGTATAGCATGTCGCGACAACACATTAAAACCTGCTCGGGTACCGCCTGTGCTGTCATCGTCGTCACCATCACCACTGATTTTTGTCATCATCGTCATCACATCATTCCTTATCATCATCATCACCACCAACCATTACAGTTATTTTCATGATCGTTGTCGCCATCATCACCCATCATCAACACCGTCATCGCCATCTTGAGTCGCAAGAACACAGAACAACAACAAAATGGTTTATCCACGGGGTGATGCTGGTGCTGAGTCCTGTTGACTACTAGGTACCAGGTACCAGGTATTAAATAGACAGACCAACTACTACCTGGACAGCTGGTCCAAATTCCAAATGGACGTGTGTCATCTCGTCTTTACCTGGTGCATACATACATATAATATATACCAGGTACCTGGTTTCTGGTATGATATATTATACGACCGTTTACAAAAAAACTATCGATGGACTCTAACGCCAAGTACGTACCTGGTAGACCCTTACGCCCGCTTGCTCTGGGCCTCATGGCGCGCAGTCGAAACCTCTCGCCTGTACCATGCACCAAAACCACCCACCTACCGACCCACATACCAGGCATTACACAACGAACAAACCCGTAGAGCTTATTAGCTGAAAACGACACAAAGCGCACCACCACTAACAACATTCCAAAAACAATAAATAACAAAGCTATACGACGCATGATGCATGCCACCCTCCTCCTAGCGTTGCGAAGCTTTGCGTCATGGTGTTGTTATCGTCCACGGCAAGGCCCGGCGGGCAAGGTGGAGAATCCCCCCCGTTCCGCCTCCGCGCTATCAAGGAAACCCTGCGTTAAGGGTTGACAAAGCAAAGCGAGAATATTGACAAAATTCGGCGGCGGGGGAGTTAGCGCCTTGGGCTATAATACTGGTACTGGAGGAGGTGTAAACATACTTGCATTTGTCTCTGATTTTTTTTTAAAACTTAACCATTTGATTAAAAGGACCTGCTTCGCTCTCAGCGCTCCCACCTGGAACACGTCTGCCTAACTCCTCTTCTTGGAGAACCTTCCCGGCTTTTTTGCGTTCTTTGCTTTCTTCGCGTTCTTCGTGATATTTTTTCTCGTTTCTCTTCGTTTCCCCTTCCTTTCGTCGTTATTTTGCGTCTTTCTCGATTTTCTCGCCCAGCTTCGACTCTTTTTCGATTCTGACTCGAGTTTCGGAAAATTGTTTTTTGATTTTTTTCGCGATTTTTTTCGACATTTTTATTTAATCCTAATTTTCGTCACTTTTCATCGTTTTTTTTCGTTTTTTTCGATGAATCTCGCTCGTTTTTTACTGTTTTTCGATTCTGATTCGTGTTTCGAGAAATCGTTTCTCGATTTTTTTCCGATGTATTTTCCGATATATTTCCGATGCGTTTTCCGATATTTTTTATATTGTGGGCGTTTTTATCAGGTTTCTGTGTTACACGAGTACAAAAAGTTCGTACGTGTTTGTACGTACGCACGTACACGTTTATTTTGCCCGTATCATGATACGTTCGTAGACGACGACGTTTATTTTGCACCTACACCTGCTTCTGCTCAAATCACAATATAAAAACACCCATCGACAGGCACTACATCCACCACAAGGACAGAACAGCACAGCACAGCGCACTCAGCCCTCAAGGCATCAAACCACACGTAGTACTAAGTAGCTGCTGCGCGACAACGCAAGTATTTCAAGTACGAGTAGTCAGAGTTGGCGAGATCAGCATGTTTGTGTCGTCGAACATTTACAGCTCGCTCTTTTTTCGGATTTTTTTTGTGTGTCCCTTCTGTTTAATATACGTACCAACCAGTACGAGGTAGGTTTAGGTTCGTACGTATGCACAATACACGTTTATTTATGTATCTACGTGCTTTTGCTCAAATCACACAGCAAGCACACCCAACTCCTGAGCTAGCATGTTTTTTCGTCGTCGACCAACTATTACTACTGCAAGCACAGCACCGCGCAATCAGCCCAGCACAACGGAGCAAAACACGAATAATAGTATGTGCCGATCATAGCGTGACCCACATCATGTCGTCGAGCATCTTCTACAGCTAGCCGTGTTTTCAAAGCGAACGGATACATCGAAATCTGCCCGTCCAGAAAACGTATACAACCACAAGCAGCAGCAGCTAGCTGGTGATGCGCAAAGAATTGCCTTTATTTCCAACTCATGAAGATACAACACTACAGTTAGTACTACTTTTCTCTCCGTCATTTGTCTTTCGTACGGATGATGTGATGCATACGTGAATGCCACGTTCGGTTTATTTTCCTGGGAGCGTTGAGCTCTTGGCATTTTCAAGTCGAAAGTTGCACCAAATCATGGACCTCTGTCCGCTTCACGTTTTGCTCTATCTGAGCTAGAGTAGCGGATGCCGCCCGCGGAGCGAAGCGCCTTGTATACTGTATGGTTTCCCACCCTCTAATTCATTCCGAAGCGATGCTAGGAACAACGTTTGGTAGTGGTAAGAGGACGCATGTATGTGCGGAAAGCACGTGGCCTGTGGGCTATGACTATACTTTCTGTTTAAACTAAAACCATATATAGCGCGTGGCCCATAGCGCGTGGCGTACGTTATTTTTCTTACTGCCATCGCCGATTAGCGTGTGGCTGCTCACAGTTCACAGCCGCAAATCGTGACGTTTTGTTTAATGACGCATACTAGTAAGAAAATCCGCAAAAATAACACGCGGTGGACAACGGAAACGCGCCTTGAGAGAAATTCAACAGAAAAGTACTCTAGGTAAAAACCTGGTAGCCTCTAACTATCAATGTCATCATAAAATATCATCATGGTTGCGCATACTTTCGAGAACTTGCGATACCACCGAAACCGCTCGCAGGTTGACGGCGTCGCGCCGTGACACTGCCACGTGTTCGATACCACTGGAAGCGCAACCCGACGCGGCTGTCTATCCGCGCCGGGCTAGATAGGCCTTCTTCTGCACGCGGCAGCGGTGTTATGGTATTGCCCTGGAAAGTACCAGGCATATCTTAAAAGCAGTCACAGCAGCATAAGCAACTGCCGCTCATCACCGAAAACTCTAAACTTATACCCGAAACGTATAGACGTACGTACTGTATACCTGGTACCAGATAGGTCCTGTACAGTAGTAAGAGATGTATGTACTGTATACCTGGTACCAGATAGGTCCTGTATAGTAAGAGATGTATACCTCGTATTGCAACAGCGACAACAATAGCAACAGCAGCGGCGGTGGCAACGACAGCAGCAGCTGATGCCACCCCACTCCTTCTATACGAGTACGCCTAGCGTACCTGGAGAATGATCATCGCCGCGGTCTCGTCCTCGCGGGCAGCTATTTTCCGACCTGATCGCCCGCGCACGCCGCAAGATTTGGCGGCGAAAAACAATAAACGTGTGAGCTTTTAACAAACACGGACTTTCTCGCTATCATACAGACGTCTTCGTTTCATTTGACCCAATTTCTACCCCCCCCCCCCCCCGCCCCGGGTTGCAGAGAGAGTTCACAAGGGAAGAAGTAAAGAAGCGTGCAGCTAAACTTAAGAAAAGAAAGGCAGCAGAGGCAGACCAAATAGTTAACGAATTTATAAAGTACGGGGGAGAAGGAATGCTTACCATGATGGTTATGCTGTATAATTGGATCTGGAAAAACGAGTACGCACCTAA
>JAYJMJ010000552.1:1119277-1131416 GCA_036873875.1 Laminaria ephemera | reverse complement strand
GAAATAAAGGCCGAAAAACGTGCCGCGACGTGCCATGGGGCAAAATGGTTGGAATTGTCTAATAATGTGTATCACTGTGTTAGGGTTAGGGTTAGGGTTAGGGTGGGTCAACCATGGCTACGCCAAAAAACACAATAATGCGGGACACCCCGGGTGTAAGAAGGTAACACTGCACGCACCCCGCCGTGAAACCATCAAAACTACGGTTTTTAAAGGAAGAAACAACACGAAAAACAGCTCAGTATGAATTCTGAAGACACTGCTGTAATGTTGTTTTCCCAGGAAAAAAGCGGCCCCCGTTTACAAGGAGGAAGGCTTATTGATTTCCAAAAAAAAGAAAAAACGGGGGATGGCAGTCCGTGGTAATCATTGTTTGTCTTGGGTGGTTTTCCATATACCAGCCACCATAATGTGTACAGGCTGGTTCAAGTTAAAAGTGCCAATGTTTCTCCCTTACACGTGCCGCTTGCAATATATTCTCGAATGTCACATATTTGGTGTCATACGGACCTCCATGAACAGCGGGACCCTGAACAGCGGAAGAGGGTGACATCGCCAGATGCCTAGGGCTGGGGCTAGCGGCGAAAATGTGTTTCCATCAACCATAGGCCTTGAAAAACGCCAGTAACAGTCAGGCGTTTTCAATGGAAGTTTTTTTTTTATGAACAAGCCGGCGTACAGTATTCCAACGCATGTCTGCAGAATTTGTCGCGCAAAAATTCGAAGAATTGACAGAGTATTATAGGATCAAGATCACGTAAGATATTAGCACCCACAACCGATCCTATACCGAAACTAAGTTATTGAGACGCAATGCCTTTATTTCTGCACACGTTTTTTTTTTTTTATGCGTCCCTGCCGAACCGTTAACGAAATGGGTGTTTTTTTGTTTTTTTTTGCCGGAAAAATCGGGTCTAAGGAGGCTCAAATATCCCAAAAACATTCGAATTAAGAAATATCTACCGAAAAAAAATAAACACCCCGTTCGGCATCGGTTTCGTAGCGGCGCATGGAACACGTGTGCAAAATTTCAGGGTCTAACTCCCAAAAACGGCGTGAACTTTCGACGCTGAAATAATGTTGGACGTTTAGCGTAAACCAGCCTGTATAATCTAATTCTATAAATAGAAATGGTATCCGGCCACCACAGAACTCACGGTACGGAGTACGGAAACCAGCCACCACGCACCATGGCATTTCGCCGCATCAGTTGTACGGGGACTATCAGCTCGCTTCTCACGGTATCATTAGAGCCAGCCATCACGGTATCATTAGGGTTGCGAGCTGGCTGACTATATAAGTTGTCGGCTAGTTATGAGTTGGATAGGTGTCACAAGACAGTTACTAATAGTTGCGGGCGGTAATACGGTAACAGGCAGAATTCTGCGGGTTTGACTCTGACTGGCGCGTTTATGGCTCGACTTGTATTCATACTGTGGTCTACTGCAGTGTTTATTAACATTTGACGAAGTCAGTTAATAGCTGGCTTTTACTACTGTGCCACCCAACGAATAACTAGCTGTGAATTCCAGCCAACCTACAGCCCTAGGCTATGGGCTATAGACGGTTAACAAAGAGAGTAAGCTCTTTATTAATCGTCATAGTCCATAGGCTCTAGGTATCATACTTACACAGGCAATGCATATGGTACGGGAACCAGTCCCCGCGGTGATGCACGGTACTATATGACATATTTTTTCAACGGGAACCGGCTGCCGCAGTATTTGTCACGGGACGCATACCGTGGAGTCAACACACACTATGCTCATACTCGTCCGAACGCCGCCGTTTTTTCCGCTACCGTTTCCGCCCGAAAATGATCCACCATGATCGACTTTCACTGCAGGCAGATTTTGCATACCAGGTGTGTCACTAAGTTGGGTGTGCCGGGGCACCCCTGGTACTTTTCTGAAGGGGGAAAAACAAAACGTTTGCTCGCACTCAGTCTGGCCTCAATGCTAATCAGGTGCCATTTGTACTGAGGCAGGGCTGCCCACCGCGTTCCATGCCATAAAACGAAGAAAAAAATCAATAAACTACTCAAAACTTAAATCGATATACAGAGTAATACCGGCCAGAAGAAACCGCGATATTGGTTTTAGTCTAGATTTCTTCTTTTGGGACAGGGTGCGCCCTACACTAAGTTCAGTATAACAGTCGAATTTCTTATTTCCCCGTAATTCCTTACCTAAGTTTCTTGTGGGGCTCTTTCTTATTTTAGGGTCGGTAGTGTGCCCTTTCTGGAGAAAAACACCAAAACAAAAAGACGAAGCAGGAGCAACCTTTTAGAACGGCATACGCGATTTTGAGGACAAGCTACTTGGAAACAATGTGGAATACATTTTGCAGTTCTAAAAGGGGGAGGGGGGCAAACTGTGGTATACCCGCGATACAATATACCAGTACGACACCTATTAATAGTAAGAAAAAGGGTATTGAGAAAGCCAATCGGTCGCCCCGATGGTCCAGTGGTGAACCTCGAATACTACTAAGGTTGGAGTCAGGGTTTAAATCTCGGTATGGAGATTTTTATTTCTGGAGACACCAGCTGCCGAGAGCGCTTTATAGCGTGGGTAAGCACAATTCGACGCGAGTCGCCGAGGGAAGAAAGTGCTGAATTCTTCTCGCGATAAAAATGAAGGCGCGTACCGTAGTGGGGAGGTAGGAGGGGGAGAAGAGCCTGCTAAGTGACCCCGGATCTGAGTTACGACCAGGGAGGGAGAAAGAGAAAGTAAAAGTGCGAAGAGAATAGATGGGATGAGCAAAAAAAACAAAAAAAAACAGCAATATGATAGGTCGAGCACAACACACAAAAATATCTTCGTATCACACTGTTGACCCTGGTGCTAACTGGCACTTAAGGGGAGTCGCCGACCTATATCCTTCATGAGGACATACACAACCCGTAACACGCGCGATCGGACTGTCACACACAGCTTGCAAAGATGAGTTTCGACGCAATCCTAGATCTCACAGCTGTAGTGTATTTTTTATTTTTTTTTATAAAAATTTTTTATAAAAAAAAAAGTGACATGACGGCCTTTAACCCCCCTCTAGGACTACAATCCCATTTCGGGGCCAAAATACTTGGAGCTAGAGTAAGGTATGTGTCAATGTACGAACAGCAGTACAGAGTAGTAACAGGGTTAAATGTAAGAATCTGCGGCGAAAACAATATACCCAAGGGTGTTACTACTGCTGCGCGAATATATTTGCATCCGATCTGCTAATATTGTTACCATGTAGAGCTGTGTAGATTGTTGTATAAAGTCGCCGTCGGTGACAGCAGTAGCAGCACCAGCGGCACCAGCAGTTGCGAGAAAGAGGGTTCATTTTGTGGGCATAATGTACATCAGCACGGTACAAAACAAACCGCATGCTGTTATACATCAAGCAAGACCTGAACAGCACGAACCCGAGCATCAGGTCTGGGTTGGATCTCTGCTGTCTTCGTTTGGTCTGAACAGCAAATGACGGTTTCATGTGGTAGAGGGGTTTGCATAAACCTCAGATGTCCGGCCTCGTCATGGTCGACAACCACACCAAACGGCCTACAGCCTCTATACGGTACACTCCCATACCCGTAGTGCAACACATACAGGAAGAACATCGAAACTAAAGCAGTCAGGTGGGTATTTGCATACGACATACCCAGGTAGCTTGCGAGTTCGTTACTACGACGTAAACGTAATATATACCTGGTACCTAATAGTCTAGTACGACAACCAAAAACTACATAAGGCTCGTAAAACCTGAGTTCCACAGCTGTCAGATTGTGTCCCCCTCAATGAGGGTGATACAGTTTATCTTTCACGAGGTAATACACTCGGTAGGATGCGCGATCGAAGTGTCGCACGCAGGTTGCAAACATGAACTTCGACGAAATTCTCGATATCACACCTATGGTGATTTTCTTAAAATGTACCGTACAAAAACATGCACAAAACTCAAAAGCATGTCGTACTACAATATGACGTATCTGCATATTTCAAAGAAAGGCACAGGAACTGAGAACAGGAGCGAAAAGACACAACAATGAAAGAGGGGCCATCACGAAAAAACATAACGAGCCTCACGCCTGCCTGGAAATTGGAAACCCACCGTGAAGTTGAAAACCTTACATAACCTTAACTTTCCAAGCCCTGGAAATTTCGTGCCGTTGTTATTGCGTTATTAATAGTTCATACAATATCATGCATAGCCGTTAGTTCATATCATATCCTCGGCCTATGATACCTACAGCAGCAATGACAGACAGACGTCGCTACTGACTATATTTTCATTACTTTTACTTTCCAGCCCAATCAACTCGTGGGAGATTTTACCCTCGGCAGCCTTCTGGACAAGCCGTGGTCAAACGTGCCTTCCCTTCTCCCCCCCGGTACTTGCCTGCATTTTTATCGCGCATAGTGTTCAGCTCCACTACTCGTCGATTTTCATCGAATTTGGCTAACTTAACAAGCGCTTTCAACTTTCAACGACATGAGAAAAAGGTACATAAATTATCTTTTCGGTTTTGAACCCGCGGGGTATCGAGCCTTCAATATTGTACGAAATCCCTAGCCTTTGACACCAGCAACTACCAGGTGCCTGCGTGTAAATAAACATGATATCATATATCTGGTGCGTGTACAAGGTGTCTGCGGCTGACCCCGCATCGCTTAAATGAAAGCGATCCCAAGACTGTTGAGGGTAGATTACTGATTTTTCGACAAAATAGTTTGCTGGCTGTGGTCGAGTCTCGATTTGCTGTTGCTGACCATTGAGGTTGGTTAGCGTGGGATCAGCGTGCTTGCTGGGCCTTATCGGTGGCAATTTATATACCCGGGGTCAGTTTTGCTGGGCTCAGATCCGGGTGGGATCAGGGTGCCAAGCGGGAGCAGGGTGCAAAATTGTGTATGTGTTGACCAATGAAGCATGCCGAAATATCACTACTGTAGTTGACCAATGAATGGGGTTTGTCGAACAAGCGGTAAGCTCTATTGAGGCCATTAGACAACGGAAGGAGTGGAAGGATGGACATACACTTCCAGTCAGTCTGGTACAAATTGTATGATGTGATATTAATAATATAATTTGACCCCACATGTTGTATTGATTGGGCCGCTGAACCTCTCTCTTGGGTATGATTCACGTGATGCACAGCAGTATGATATGATACCCCCTGGTATATGACATGCATGGTATTACACGAAATGATAAAATCATACGAATCACATATGATCCCGCTCAGAAAAGGCTCAACGTTTTCTCGGAGGAAAGAAAGGGGCGAGGAAATCAATGCCACACGGGGCATCGGGTCGGCAGATAGACAGACAACGGCGGTAGCAGCCGCAGCAAAAGCAGAAGCGGCAGAAGCAGCAGGCGGTAGCAGCAGCAGCATCAGCAGCAATAGCAGGACCAGTAGCAAAAGCAGCAGCGGAAGAATGATCACGGTCCCGCCGAACAAAAGTCCTGGCAATGATACTGGTTCATCTTCGCTACTCACACATGGTAGACGATAAGAAAGACTTTGCTCAGACACGTTTTTTTCTTACGAGACACTGCCACGGGTGGTACTGCTCACCATTACTGCTGCTGTCTAAACCGTTTTGGGAGCCGGGTATGGCGACAAAAAAAGGGCAGTTTGGTCATATCAAAGCCGTCTAACGTGAGCGCGCAGCCGTAGAGCGAGTGGCATCATGTTGCGCGAGTCGTACATCTCCTTGCAGTGTAGTTCGGACACCCCCCCTGCCCCAGCGGCCCGGGCTTCTTCGTGAGACCGATGCTGCAATCATCGTTTTTATCGACATTTTTTCCCTCTGAAAAGTCCCAAAGGGCTACGAAAAGATATACCAGGGTAACAAATAACAACAGAAACAGAAACAACAACAGTTATTTCGTTATTACCACCCAACGATATATCCCCCGCACACCCGAGTGTCCAGCGCCCGTACCGACTACCTGGTACCAGGTATATAACCTCAACATAATGGTTTAATGGTTCAATATAACATGCTACGAAGAATGTATGAGCGAGGCCGCCGACAAGGCAGAAGAAACAAGCGTGAAGCAATCAGAGAAGGCGGGTGGGTGGGCGGACGGAAGCACGGATGGATGAACGGGCGCACGGTGGAACCCAAACGCCCAACATACTGCCTGTACAACAAGCAACACACTACGAACACACAACACACAGACGGACTGCTGTACAAGATTGCACCCATTGCAGCAGCAGCAAAAGGAACACTATTTACCATTAATACCTAGTATTTACCCATCCCTTTCGGGCTTCAGAGGGAAAAACCTGTCGACAAAAACTGACGAATACGTACAGCATCGACCACACGATGTATGATAGCATGTATGATAGCCAGGGCTGCCGCTGCTGGGGTAGGGGATGTCTCCCAAATTCAATCTAAGTAAAAATATCTGTAAGAAATGCGTGCAGCGTGATGGTGGTACTTGGGCCGCCGCACGCTCTTCCTAGGCGCTTGATTAGATCGCACTCGTTGGTTGCTGGGCCGGTACACATGGGTCCCGTTAGTCTTTACAGCAGTAGTAGTCTGAAGTTTTCTCTTTTCGGCGTCTCTTATCTCAGGCGCGTCTCCTGTCTCTAGTCTGGACATTTTTTTCCCCTTTTTCACGGGTCGAAAGTACACACAAACGTTGAACGTCAGAATGGAGAGTCGAGCCAACTCCGCCCGTTACCTTTTCCGAAAGCAGGGTTGCATTTTACATTTTACTCGTCGTCTCGTCGAAATTTGTGCATTTTGCTCGTCGTGTGTAAGGTGGTGAACATTATTTCGGATCAAATATTCCGATTACTGTACGGCATATCAAATAAATGTCAAATGAAATGAAACGCTGTTGATTACGGCTGCGTGACGCGTAGCGGAGCAGTGTGGCATTCCCCCGACGCTCCCCTCCAACCCTAACATTCCACATGTGTTCCACGCCTCGCCGTAGCGCCAACTACATAACCCCCCCCCCGCCGCCGCCCCGCAGAAAAAACGCCATTCCCGTGTCCACCGACCCACCATGTTTGGTGGTGTACTTGGTACACCAGACACAAGACACACGACGAACACCATGCACGGACGGCAACAAAAACCAAAAACTACAACTTCGACGTGAACAGTACGAGTCTAATAAGTCCATATCTAGACTTAGACAGAATAAAAGCGACTGCCCGTGCAGACAACGGCCCTTCTTTCCAATTTCATCTGCGACAACAAACATAATGCGATACGTACCGGTACTCCAGCGCAATACGCAGCACGCAGCAGTGTGGTATCACAGAATCGTGCAAAATTTTTCAAGGCATCCCATCACTCCGCCTCTCTCCCCCTGGCACCTAGACTTTATCCCGCGGGGCGGTTTGGCTGCTTGCTGCATCCCATGTCTGGCGGTGCTTTTAGTGCGCTGTGCGGACGAGCTGCTATTGCCATTGTATTAATAGTATACCTGGTACTCGTCAACACCGTAAAACAGGTAGCGATCGATAGGACAGGATAGAACAGGGATGTTCTAGAATGCTGCACCCGCATGGCGTTATCAACGTTAAAAAAGCAAATATCGTGTCACCAACTATCACGACAAACTTGATTCCAGGACCATTGCATTTCGATGTTTTTGTATTTGCTCTCTGGAGGCGGGTCAATATAATCATAACGTAGCAGGCGCCACGCACGCGCGCGCACTGGCACGTCCTCAAGAAAAAAAAACAGGTGACGGAAAACGAAAACGAAAACGAAAACGGGGGGAAAGAAAATGAAAATACGCACCGCACCGGTACGTACCCGGTACGAACGTAAACCCATCGCGCGCTTTTTTTGCCGGAACCGACTAACAACGGCAAGCCGCCAAAACCATTACAGGCCCCTACAGTCAACGGCAGAAAGGGGCTCCAAGAGGCACGGAAACAGCAGCAACAGCACCAGCACCACCACCAGCAGCAGCCAAAAGGCAAGGGCATGGGAGCATTATAATGAGCCGGAGGACTGAAGGCCTCACACAGCAGCAGCAGCAGCAAAGCGGTGCAGCAGCAGTCTTCCGACTTCCGTCCACCGCCCTATGGATTCGTTGCCCTGATACTCCTGACAGCTCCACTTTTAAGTTATTCGGCCCTGCACACTGCACTGCACAACCACACCGACCCCGCCCCCCCTGCCAAATCAAAACAAGAAGGGGATACAGTATCGTAGGGGAATAATTGCGCCGCTTCCTTCCCAGCTACCGTCTCCACTCCCATTTCCACCATCAGCCGATGACACACAACCCAACACAGAGTACCAAGCAACGCAACCAACAACCTG
The DNA here is from genome assembly GCA_036873875.1 of Laminaria ephemera. NCBI lineage: Eukaryota > Phaeophyceae > Laminariales > Laminariaceae > Laminaria > Laminaria ephemera. Next base: position 1,123,119 of record JAYJMJ010000552.1, on the reverse strand, counting down.
TTGCTGCCGCTGCCGCCGCTGCTGCTGATGGTGATGATGTTCTGTTGTGCTGCTGTACTGCATTTTATACGACCTTGCTGCATAAAATACGACGTATCGCGTATAGTTGGTGAAACCCGTTCCAATTCCTTACCTGGTACGTGGGATCTGTCAACCATGGAACAATTTCTGAGCCCACGGAAAGAGTTTCTTTTCTTTTTTTAGGTATTATTTGTTGGGACTTTTTTCAGCAGCAGCGGCGGCAGCGGCGGTAGCAGCACCAGCACCAGCACCAGCACCAGCACCAACACCAGCACCACCAGCACCACCATCAGCAGCCAGCAGCAAACTGCCCAAAAAGGAAACTCTGCTCCTCCCCCTCCTCCTCCTCTTATTGCTCCTCCTGCCCTGCCACCTTTGAGCACACAGAGTCCTCCTCCGCGCCTCGCCCATGCCCCCGCCCCCCAGCCGTTTTCCCACCTAAACCATTGTTCCGGTACTATTATTAAATAATAGCTGACTCTCACCTCCAAAACCATGTCCAGATAGCTCGATTTCTTCCCGGCCGCCTCTTCTGCTGCTGCCGTTTTTGCTGCTACCGCTTTTGCTGCTGCTGCTGCGGCGGCTTCTGCTTCTGCTGCTGCTGCCGCCGCCGCCGCTGCTGCTGCTGTTGCTGCCGCTTCTGCTTCTGCCTTTGCCTTTGCCTTTGCGCCAGATTTAGACGTTTTGGACTTCTTAGGTGCTGCTGGGCGGGGTGCAACCTTTTGCGGTTCCGCCTTCTCGCCAACAGGCCTCGCCACCTCCCACCGCTGAGCGCCCGATTCGAGGTCCTCTACGTAGACATCCGTGTCCTCGCCGTCGTATATCATCTTGTGCTTGGCAGCCTTACGGTCATAGCTGGCCGGAGGCAGGGAGGCAGGGAGGGGAGGGAGGGACTGCGGTTGTCAGTTGTCACAGCCGCCTCAGCGCGGAGTCTTTGCATTTTTCGAGTCTACCACTTCTACAAAAATCAAAAATCATACCAGGTAGTTAAAGAGGCCCCCGCGACCCCTGATCCCTGACGCATTTTCGGGTGCGAGGGCACTACTTCGTCGAGGAGGAGAGACGACAGTACGGGGAGGGTGGCGCATAGTCGTGGAGGCTAAGGGCACTGTGGTAGGCGAGGCAACGGGCCTTGCCCAAGGGAGGGAGGGAGGTGGGAGGCCGCGGAAAATTTACGAAGTTTTATGGACGAGTTGACCGATCGTCGTCGGAGACCCTCCGGTGGTCGCATCGGAGATGGGCGTGCTCCAAACCTTTTTTTTGGGTCTGGGTCGTGTGTTTCATTCCGTCGCAGTTTGCACGCGGTGCCGACCGGGCGATTTGCCCTTGCCTTTCGCCCTCTCGAGGGCAACTTGTGGCGGGAAGACACAGGGGCTCGGAGGGGCGGCGGTGTGCGTTGCGACGATCGCGCGGAGTCAGACCAGGCTATGCGCGCTCATCTACATCGACGCAAAACTCACCCAACCACATTTCCCTCGTAGAAAGTTCTGTCCCCATCCCACCAGATCCTAACGCGGCTTCCAACGAGAGCTGAGCCGCAGTCCTTCTCCCCCGCCGATTCCCAATACACCTTCGCCATCCGCGTCTCCCTCGCCCCGCCACCGCGGTTGAGGTGCCCCGACTTGCGTCCGCCAATAACCTGCGCTACTCCTCCGAGCTCGCCGTGTATCCCCTTCAAAAGTTTAGTTTGCCCTACCCAAGTCAAAGTTGCGTCTCTTTGACTCTTTTTTTGCACACTCTGAGACGCAAAGCTTTGGTATTTCCCAACAGTCGGCCGACCACCCACGCCCGTGGGGCGTTGCGAAGTGCAGCGCAGGGCAGAGTTGGGCCGTGTGGGCGCAATTGGCGCGGCGTGCTAGAGGGACAAGCTTCTGCTGCTTTGGTCTGCTTGCTTGCTTGTTGTGGGACCAAATCGTGCTAACTTGTGTTATGATTCGCGACCCCTTGACGGATGAGAGAGTTTGGAGTGTGACCTCTTTTTCTTGGTATATTTCACTCTTTGTAATTTTTCTGCACGCAACCCAAAGAGTTTTTTTTCGAAAACATGCTACTCTCAGTGCCACTCGGAACGGAATTGTAAGGACCTTTTTAATTTTGTATAGATAATAAAATTTTCCTTATATTTCCGTCCATAGCGGTATTTGGTACGAAATGTTGGAATAACAACCCAAAAAGTGTCAGATGATAAAAAAATGCATGCACCATATTCGTATATATTTACTCGACCATCGAAGAAAACACTCAAGTCGGAGACACAGCAGCAACAGCGCTTCAAACACAGTAGTGGGAGTCAGCAACAAAGCAGACCAACGCATGGGCCGGGAACCTTTCTTTCCTTGAGACAAGATGGGCGCAGCTCACTCCTCCGGTGGGCTAACCTGCCTGGAGAATCCCCCCAAAAAGTGAGAGAGACGACGATTGTCAGAGATTTACAAGCAGATTGCGAGATTGAGCGAAATGTGCCGTTTTTTATGTGCAAAATGTCGGAAATCGAGTTATGAAATGGCGGTGTATTAGGTACTGCTGCTGTCGTCTTGTCCCGTGTTCTCCGACATACGCTCAATGCACCCCTCCGATCGTGGAGCACCGCATCTAATACTCCGGGGGGGTGCTTTGCCACACGCTTTGCGTTTGTTTCAGAGTGTTGCATAGCTCGTGCTGCTGGTATATTACTGATATACTTGATGTGTCGTCCATATGATACGGTATGCTCATGTAAAACAACTCCAAAACATCTACGACCGTCATTCGTAAGCAGGCAGCGGAGAGGACAGAGGGGACGAGAAACACCTGAAAACACGGCCTGCTAATGCCTGTACTGGTAACGCCATCTCGTGCTATTATCAAACTGCAGCAACTACTCGTGTTTAGTATTATACTCGTACGAGGAATACCTGTGGTACTTACGGGCTACCATCGGATGTAATATACGACTTCTTCCGTGTCCTTACTACGTCCCTGGTACCAGCAGGGTTAAAATTTGGTAGGGAAATGTTGCTCTCACGCACACATCTTATAAAATGTCAGAATTGCACCCCGAGAACCCCACCATTTTTCTCAAACATGTGCGGGTCTTGGGGTCTTGGATCTATTAAGCCGCGGGCGAAAAAGTAGGGCTGGGCCCTGGTCCAGTATATACTTCCAGTACTGGCCGTAGCTAACTGGCCGATGGACGGAGCTGTACCCAGGTACGTCCTATGATATGATAACGCCGCATATCACAACGGAAACCCATCAAATTGCGCGGCGCGGAGAGAGGAGAGAAGCGTACCCAAAAGAGAAGCGAGAGGAAAGATAGGGGAATACGCTTGGTTCGCTTTTTCTCATTTTTACACAACAGTCAACCTGCCACCCCTGAAACTCAGGAATTGCATTTGAAACAGGGGACCCAAAATTAACGTTTTTTTTAGACCCAGTGATGCCTAATCGCGTGCAAATGTGCCTCCTCCGGGGGCGCCTCCGGCGAGGCCCCCTCACCAGCCGGGGGTGGGTGATGGTCGTGGTTTCGCCGCGACGAGTGCACTGTTTAGATCCAGGGTACTGGCTGCTCACACAGCCAGTACATATCGTACTGGCTGGAGCTACCAGGTGTTACCGTATTGCCTTGGAAGGCCGGTAGTTACGGGAGCTGATGATCACGACTACATAGTCGTGATTTAAATCACGACTACGGGGGCGTTTAGGAGCCGTCCCCGGGTTTCAGGCCTTGTGTTTCGGCTTTGGGTTGGGGTTATAAGGCTATTGGTGCCGGTCTCGAGGGCTGTGAGAGCTGCAGTGACCAAATTTGCCGAGTTTATGGCGTGATATACACCTAGGGTTAG
>JAYJMJ010000552.1:1061474-1080880 GCA_036873875.1 Laminaria ephemera | reverse complement strand
ATCGACGAGCGTTGGGAATGCTGAACCCTCTGCGCGATAAAAATGAAGGCACGTACCGGGGAGAAGGGACGACACCTGTGACCACGGCTCGTCCAGAAGCTGGAAAAAGTAAAAGTGAGATAAAAAAAAAAGAAAAAAGACCGGCAACAGCAGCGCCACCAGCACCAGCACCAGCACCAGCAACCAGTTAGTTTTAGCATGGGCAAAAAGCAACCGAGAAATATCACGCTGCGCTCTCAAAGTATACGCGACGCACCGTGCACTACCGGTACTACGAGTACTGCTGTACTATTGGTATCGTGTATCGTCCTGTCTTGTGAGGTCGGTGCTATGACCGACTGTCACTGGTTAGTGGCAACAAAGATTGTTCCGCCCTGAAAATGACACGTACTCGTGAACTCGTGCATATCAAATTAATCAAACCAGATCTAAAACTTGAAAAATCGAAATCGACGGCGAGTTGGCTTTTATGATAAAAACACACTCCAGACTCTCAGATCAGTCGACAAAGCGCATGGGGGTGGGTGGGTGCGCGCGGTGCTGCAATCTGCCCCGTGGCACTCACAGCAGGGCTTGCTCTCTCTAGCCCCGCACAATTGCAATGCCGCTATACGAGTGTACCGCTCGTGGTGCGGTTGGGATCGCTCCGCACGCTAAACCTGAAAGTCATCAGGTCTCGCTATAGTGTCGGTATGTGCCAGGCACAATACCGGCAGTATACCGGGCACCGGCATTATTGGGTGCTGGTACTACTGTAGTTATTTACTATAAATCTGGTTCCAGTTGTGCCAAGCGATTTTACCGGCATTATACAGAAAGCTCGCACTATTAAACCGGCACTATAGGGAGACCTTCAGTGTACATCTCAAAGTTGTTCCAGTCGTGCCAACCGATTTCACCGGCACTACACAGAAAATAGGCACTAATAAACCGGCACTATATGGAGACACCACCGCTTCTCTCTACTACTTGAACTGGTTCCAGCTGTGCTATTAGGTGACTTCACCGGCACTATATCAGCAATAGGCACTATCAAACCGGCATTATAGGGAGACTATACCTCTCTGTTGACACGCCGACAGTAGTAGGCGGTCACGCTGTACATCAGCGATGTCAGGAAGATCATCGACAACTCGTGCAGCTCCCTGCCTCCGCTCGTGGCGTACTCCATCACGATCCCGTACACGATGAACGAGGCCATGATCCCCAGGAAGCACATGCCCAGCCACAAATACCCCGCATTCGGGGTCTCGTACCCTCCTCCTCCTGACCCGTGCCCTCCTCCATGCCCCTGCTGTTGCTTCCCGTGCCCGTGCCCAGCACCGTGATCAGCGGAGGAGCTAGCCGCTTCTACCGCCATGGGTGGGATCGACTTCCCAGCGGCCATGCCCCTGCCTGGTCCACCCTGCTGTTGCAACCGAACCCTGCTCGCTAGCACCCCTCCCCTCTGAGGTTGGTCCGACGCAGGCTATCTAGTGCACCACCACAAGCAACACCAACAATCTATGTTCTGTGCTGAGTTTGGTGTGTTCCCGTTCCATGAGAGGCTCTCCCTTTGACCTGGGGACTGTGGGAAAAAAGAACCTTTCGAGAATGGTTCCATGATTTTAGATTTCATAAACCTACTTCAAATACGTCAATTGTGAGATTGACAAATTGAGTGGTCAATACTCATACAGCATAATCAGTTTTCAAGCTGCGTGATGCGTCGGCTGCGCGTTTTCTCATTTATTCTTCGTTCATGTTTGGTTCCATGATTTCAGTTTTGAAGAACAAACCGGGCATGAAACCGTCATGTTTCACCATTTCTTTTTTTTACGAGTACATTTTTCGACTTCGCACGACAGCACGACGACATCGTTTGTTTTTCGTTTTGCATAGGAGTCAGCAGCAGCAGCAGCAGCAGCAGCAGCGGTACCCATGCGCACGAGCACAGCACAACAACCACAGCATCAATATTCGCGAGCTTGCTACGCTCGAGTCTCGAACCCAGTCTACGATTCTACGGCTGGGACGAGCGGAGGCAGCGGTGGCGGGGAAATTCGTTCAAGCCATCCGTCATCAAGTTGTCATCCGCCATCGTACATGGGCTGTTCTGATGATCTCATGATTTTGCAGCTCGCACATACTGTACCAATACCAGGCAAGGCAGACTTCTTGACGAAAACAAGGGTCCTTTCGTCCAGGTTTCGTCCAAGCAAGAAGTAAGTGTCGACATGTGGCCGTGTCCACGAAGAAGGTGACGGAGTGATAACACGTATTTCGTCGTGCGAAGATTTTGCGATTACTAGTCTTTTTTTTTATCTCACTTTTATTTTCTCCAGGTTCTGGACAAGTCGTGGCCACAGGTGTCGTCCCTTCTCCCCCCCGGTACGTGCCTTGATTTTTATCGCGCAGAGGGTTCAGTATTCCCAACGCTCGTCGATTTTCATCGAAATTTTGCTAACTTACGCTCTCGCGCTTTCCGCAAGTCAAGTTTTAGCACAAGAAAAAGTCCCTACGTACGAGAACGAGAATGCACTCGGGGGGGCTCGAACCAGCGGAATCGACCTTAGTGGTTACGAGGTTAACCCACTATTGATAGACTATCGGGGACGCCGACTGTCTATACATGTTCAGCTCTCGCCAGCGGTGTAACAGGTACATACTATATACGAGTTCGTATATAGGGTCTTGAGCGCATCGGCGATCTCGGTCTCAACGTTGCTAATATTGACGCGTGTATAGCGAAAATAATGTTTCAGGGGTCTAAACGCGCTTGGTCAAGTGGATGTCGGGCGTATATTCGCGCATAATATGTCGCATATTTTTGGGGCGCAACACGCCTGGTTGCGCGCAACACGCCTTCCAGCTCCTGTTGCGCTTCTCGCAATAGACGACGGAGTCCTAACTATAGCCCTGGTACTAGGTACACCAGAAAAGAAAGTGCCGAATTCTTCTCGCGATAAAAATTGAGGCGCGTACCGTAGTGGGGAAGGGGGAGAAGAGCCTACTAAGTGGCCCCGGATCTGAGTTACGACTAGGGAGGGAGAAAGATAAAGAAAAAGTGTGAAGACAATAGATGGGATGAAAAGAAAAAAAAAAAAAGAAAGAAAATCGCCGAGCTGTTAACCTGAGTGTGTGTAACCAGTGTGTATATCGTAGCTGTTTCAGATTATTATGTACCTGGTATGTTTTAGGGTCAGTAGTGAGTATGGGTCGCTCCTAACGAACGCAAAAAAACACCATTCGTGACAAAAAAATCACGATTCGTGACATTTTGAAATTCTGAATAGTCACGTTTTCGAAATAAAAACCACGATTTTGTTAGTCACGAAACAAACGTGACGTCAAGCTTTATGGAGATTTTCTTTCTTTCAATATGATCGCGATTCGTGACAAACGTCACGATTCGCGAAAATGTCGCGTTTTTTTGTCGCGATCCAGTGACATTTCAAGATTCGTGACACTTTCTTTGTGTTTGTTAGGAATGACCCTATATGTAGATGAAGCGGCAGATGCCCGTTTGGAAGAACGAGGTCATTCACACGTGTGCTCCAGCGCTGTACGAGTGCACAGACTACAGCGTCAAAAACAAAGAACAAATCACGGAGGGGTTTCGATAATGGAAAGAGAGAAATAATGCCAGATCTAAATCGTGGGCCACGTCCACTGTCGCCGTAGTTCACCTAACAGTCAGGAGGTGGAAGAAACCAACAACAATGCCAATTGTCGACGATACCCTCCTCGTAGGGTGGCTGCACTATCTGCAGAAAATCGGAACACTCGACTCGACATGAAAAAGGAGCGCCGTCGTGCCCGGCATGCCGATACGGCTAAGGAGGTTTGAAGGCGACGACGCGCCCTCATTACGCAAAGGAGGTGTTTTGGCATATCTTTCGCGGATGTCGTTGTCGTAGTGGTTACAGACTACGTGCTTTTGATGAAGTTCGTCGTTGTGGGCAGCTGCGTAGGCAAGGGACACCAGCTTGAGCTGTCGCCAGCAGCGATTGGCACCGCAAGAAGCTTGCGCAGCAAAACGCCACAGGCAGTTGCCACCTCCTAAAACGTACCAAGCTTACCGCTTCTGCTGGGGGATGTCTTTCCTGATGCCACTGTCCCAGCCTCGTCGATGCGGCGTTCATTCTGTGGAGGGGGGATTCGTGCCAGGGCGATAGGCTCGGGTAGGTGAATTGGTCCACGTGTATTTAAGCGACAGTTGTAGCGACAAGCCAGAGCTGTTAGATGATAGGTGTTAATCGTGTTACAGATTTTAATCGTGTCTTTCACCGCCGTTGGGAGATGGGTTGGTATAATGTGGTTGGAAGGAGATGAGGGAGAAGGGTGATTTTTGTTTATGCATAGTAAGCGCACGCGGCTTAAATGGACCTTCTCATCGAAAACAGACATGATGTCCGCAAAAAAGTGGAGAAAGTCAGTATTTACACGGGGTCAGGTACATACATATTCGTGGTTCTATCGGTGTTGATGATCGCGGCGAAGTGGTTACACTGTTCGTCAGCAGCAACCGTGTCGTCTTCGACCTCTGGAAGAACTTGAAGTATAGCTGGTGTTGGGTCGTACGACGGGCTAGAGTGCCTAACGATGACGATGATGACTTCTTCGCGAAAGTTGTAAATTTGGCTGACGTTGTCTTGCACGCGCCAGGACTGGGACGATGTGCTCTGCGGAACGAATGTGTGGCTCTTGCGCGCGTCGTCCAACGTGTTTCCATCCCTGCCGGTACCAATCTTGCGAGGTTTGATGTTCTGCTGCTTCCTGGACTAGGCATCGATTTTGTGCAGCATCTTGGCCGCTGTTCCCAGTGATTCGGCGATGAGACGGCTTGTCACGGAGCCAGCGTATGTTCTAAAGAAGCGGGGTGTGGACGTCGTAGCCAAGAGCACCAAGTCGGTACGAGCCAAGTACAGAAAACAGTGTAACCACTTCGCCGCGATCATCAACACCGATAGAACTACGAATATGTATGTACCTGGCCCCGTGTAAATACTGACTTTCTCCACTTTATTTGCGGACATCATGTCTGTTTTCGATGAGAAGGTCAATTTAGGCGGCGTGCGCTTACTATGCATAAACAAAAATCGGGAATCTGTACTTGGCTCGTACCGACTTGATGCTCTTGGCTATGATTCCCAGACTATATTCCTTCAGAACGTACGCTGGTTCTGTGACAAGTCGTTTCATCGCCGAAGAACTGGGAGCAACCGTCAAGATGCCGCACAATATCGATGCCAAGTCCAGGAAGCAGCAAACCCGGCAGGGGTGGAAACGCGTCGGACGGCGCGCGCTAGAGACACACATTCTTTCCGCAGAGCACGTCGTCCCAGCCCTGGCGCGTGCAAGACAACGTCGGCCAAGCTGACAAAGTTCGCGAAGAAACCACAATCGCCCTCGTCAGGCACTCCAGTCTGTTGCACGACACAACACCAGTCATACTTCAAGCTCTTCCAGAGATCGAACACGACACGGTTAGTGCTGACGAGCACTGCAACCACTCTTCCAGGATCATCCACACCGATGGAACCACGAGCATATACCTGGCCTCGTGTAAATACTGACTTCTCCGCTATAAGTGTGGACATCATGACAAATTTTGATGGGAGGATCCACTCAGGCCGGATGTGCTTATTATGAACCACCAGATTCACCCTCCTCCCTCCTCTCCTTCCAACCGTATTACCAACTTATCTCCCAAGGGTGCTAAACAATAAACAAACAACATCTACCTGGTATCATCTAAGAACGCTGGCTTGTCGCTGTAAAATTTTGCTTAAATACACGGACCATTTCCCCCATCCGAGCCTATCGCCCTGGCACGAATTCCTCCTCTACGGAATGGAGGCCTCATTGATAAGGCTGGAACAGTGGCACTCAGGAAAGACATTCGCCAGGAGTGGGAAGCTCTATATGTTATAGGGGATGGCATCTACCTGAGGCGTGCTGCTGCCCAAGCTTTTTTCGGTGCCAATCGCTACTGGTGACAGCTCAAGCTGGTGTCCCTGACCTACGCAGCTGCCCACTACGACCATATTTATCAACACGTACATCGTATCCACTACGACAACGAAATCCGAAAAAACAACAAGCACTGGGTACGTATGCACACCCAGGTCAACAGCTCGGCGATACACCAAAGTATCTTGCGAAGTAATCAAGGGTCTAGGAACAGCGTTGAGCAGTACTCCCAGTAACAACTTCCTACAGCTTCAAAGAGAGCATCTTGCGTGATTCTAATAGGGCTGCACCCCCTTGAACGTGTTTGGATGCCAGTCAGTTGAAAGTGTTTGGATGCAACATGCTACGACCACCCCGACAGCCAGTTGCGTGATGTTTGTACCGCTTGCAGTGCTCTTGGTTACGAACTGACACAGCAAACACTGATTGCTGTTTGTGAAGCAACACGGTGAATAGGAGAAGTCCGGCAGGGCACGACGTTGCATGTGTTTGCCTTGATATTAGTAGCTATACACGCAAGTATGGTACAGTGTATCGTTCCGCAGGGCCCGACGAGAACGATGGCGATTTCTCTGCGAAAGTTGTAAGCTTGGCCGACGTTGTATTGAATGCGGCAGGACTGGGACGATGTGCTCTGCGGCACGAATGTGTGGCTCCGGCGCGCGTCGTCCAACGTATTTCCATCCTTGCCGGTACCACCCTTGCGAGGTTTGATGTCCTGCTGCTTCCTGGACTTGGCATCGGTTTTGTGCAGCATCTTGACGGTTATTCCCAGTGCTTCGGCGATGTGACGGCTTGCCAAGGAACCAGCGTACGTTCCGAAGCATAATAGTGTGGAAATCGTAACAAAGAGAATCAAGTCGTTACGAGCCACGTACAGATTCCCGACTTGGTTTGTACCGACTTGATGCTCTTGTCTACGATTTTCCAGACGATGTTCCTTCGGGGCGTACGCTAGTTCCACGACAAGCCATCTCATCACCGAATCACTGGGAATAACCGTCAAGATACTGCACAAAATCGATGACAAGTCCAGGAAGCAGCAGGACATCAAACCTCGCAAGGATGGCACCGGTAGAGCTCGAAGCACGTTGGACCACACGCGCTGGAGCCACTCATTTGTTCCGCGGTGCCTGACGAGGACGATGGCGATTTCTTCGCGGAAGTTGCAAAGCTTGGCCTAGGTTGTCTTGCACACGCCACGACTGGAACGATGGGCTCTGCGGGACGAATGTGTGTCTCCAGCGCGCGTCGCCCAACATGTTTCCACCTCTGCCGGTACCACCCTTGCAAGGTTTGATGTTCTGCTGTTTTCTGGGCATGGCATCAATCTTTTGCTGCATCTTGACGGTGATTTTCATCGCTTCGGCAACGAGATGGTTTGCCGCGGAGCCAGCGTACGTTCTGAAGGAACGTAGTCCGGAAATCGTAGCCAAGAGCATCAAGCCGGTACGAGGCAAGTCGCGCACAGATTTCCGTACCGGCTTGATGTATTTGGTTACTATTTCCAGACTGTGTTCTTTCAGCACGTACGCTGGTTCCGTGGCGAGCTGCCTCATCGCCGAAGCGATGGGCATAATCGGCAAGATGCTGAACAAAATCGATGTGAAGTCCCGAAAGCAGCAGGACATCAAATCTCGCGAGGGTGGTACCGGCAGGGGTGGAAACACGTCGGACGACGCGCGTTGGAGCCACACATTCGTTCCGCAGAATACATCGTCCCAGTCCTGACGCATTCAGAACAACGTCGGCCAAGCTTACAACTTTCGCGAATAATTCGCCATCGTCCTCGTGAGGCACCCCAGTTCGTTGCACGACTCAACTCTGGAAGCGCTTACACATTCGTTCCATAGAGTGCATCGTCCCAGCCCTGGCGTATGCAAAACAACGTCGGCCAAGCTCACAACGCTCGCGACTAAATCGCCATAATCCTCATCAGGCACTCCAGTCCGTTGCACGACCCAACACCAGCCATACTTCAAGCTCTTCCAAAGTTGGGCCGTGCAACGGACTGGAGTGCCCCACGAGGACGATGGCGTTTTCTTCGAGGACGTTGTAAGCTTGGCCGACTTTGTCTTGCACGCGCCAGGACTGGGACGATGTGCTCTGCGGAACGAATGTGTGGCTTCAGTGCGCGCCGTCCAGCGTGTCTCCATCGCTGTCGGGAATACCCTTTTGAGGTCTGATGCGCTGTTGCTTCCTGGACTTCACATCGGTTTTATGCAGCATCTTGTTCGTTATTTCCAGTGCCTCGGCGACGAGGCAGCTTGCTACGGAACCAGCGTGCGTTCCGAAGGAACATAGTCTGGAAATCGTAACCAAGAGCATCATGGGGCTTGTAACGGACTGCAGTGCTTCACGAGGACGATGGCAATTTCTTCGCGGAAAGTTGTAAGCTTGGCCGACGTTGTCTTGGACGCGCCAGGACTGCGACGATGTGCTCTGTGGAACGAATGTTTGGCTATTGCGCGCGTCGTCCACGTGTTTCCATCCCTGCCGGTACCACCCTTGCGAGGTCTGATATTCTGCTGCTTCCTGGACTTGACATCGATTTTGTGCAGCATCTTGACGGTTATTCCCAGTGCTGCGGCGACGAGACGGCTTGCTATGGAACCAGCGTACGTTCTGAAGGAACATCTTCTGGAAATCGTAGCCAAGAGCATCAAGTCGGTGCTAGCCAAGTCGCGAACAGATTCCCGTACCGACTTGATGCTCTTGGTTACGATTGCCAGACTATGTTCTTTCAGAACGTACGCATTTTCCGTGGCGAGCTACCTCGTCGCCGCCTCGACGCCGAAGCGCTGGGAGAAATCGCCAAGACGCTGTACAAAATCGATGCCAAGTCCAGGAAGCAGCAGGACATCGAACCTCGCAAGGATGGTACCAGCAGGGATGGAAACATGTTGGACGACGCGCGCTGAAGCCACACATTCGTTCCGTAGAGCACATCGTCCCAGTCCTGGCGCGTTCAGGACAACGTCGGCCAAGCTTACAACTTTCGCGAAGAAATCGCCAACCATCCTCGTCAGACACTCTCGTCCGTTGCACGGCTCAACACCAGCCATGGTTCAAGCTCTTCCAGAGGTCGAACACGGCGCGGTTGGTGCAGATGATCACCGCAACCACTTCGCCGGGATGATCACCACCGTTGGAATCACGAAACCATTCCCTATGTGCACGTGCGCTCCAACGCTGTACACAGCCTGCGGCACGGCCTAAGCACCAAGGGGACTCTGGCAGGGTTAGCTTACTCTCCGAGGTGTAAATCACTCAATAACTCGAGCGCCGTAGGCAAATCTAGCAGTCGTTGGGGTCCATGGTATGTGGTTTGGTATCATACCTCAGCCTTGCCGTCGCTCAAGAACTCGAGCGCCGTAGGCAAATATGGCCGTTGTTGGGCCCATGATAAAATGTTTTGTCAATATACCTCAGCCTTGAAGCCACCACGTGGATGGGCCAAACCCAACATATTTTGGAACGCTAGCAAAGACCGGAAAATTCTATAATCACCCCACCCAGGAACACAAAAAAGCGCTATTAACAGCCGACAAGTAGAAGATGCAATTTTCCGTAGTCAGCAAATTGCATCTCGTTAAGCGACTATTACCCCGTAATAGAACCGCCGTGGCCGTGCCTTCGTAAAGTTCTTGACCACTGTTTACACCAACCAACTCGCCTGTTGCACAGGGCAACTATGCCGAGGTTGAACCACTTTGCCAGCTGGCGCTGGCCATAGTATATGAAATACCCTCGGTCCGGGGCACCCTGACATGGCAATTCGAGATTTCTGTCGAGAAAGAGGGGGATGCTGGTATTTCTCCGCTCCGCCACTGTTATCTATTTTAGTCTTCCTTTGTCTCTTCTTCTTGAGGAAATGTACACGTGGTCGCGGCGAAAAGAGCCGTTGATATTTGAAGCCGCTCAAAGCCGTTCGGATAGAGTATGATCTGTGCCAAGGACGTCCAAGATTGGTCGCGAAATGTCCTCGTTGAGATTACTGGTGGCGTATCGTAGCGCATCTTGGTATTCCGTAAGTACATACCCGTCCTCGAGCTCCCACGTTTGTGAGCTCCATCACCGGGTTGTAACTCTTGCAATGAGGCGTCTTAGCCTCATTACGAGGTGTGGGGGAATGTATAGCCTCATTTTCGTTTGTTTCGAATAGCCGCATCTTCGACTCCCTTTCCAATTTTTAGATGTCTTGTTGACATCCTTTGATTTGTGATATGCATCTACGACTATTCAGGGTGGGCTAATGTGATATAGTTCTCTACATAGATGGATAGGCTATATATTTGATGTGATCTCTATGTCATAGTTGAGGTGAAACCAGGTCATGGCAGATGTCACAGCTGTCTGATGGGTCATAGAGTATGTCACGTCAAAGGCTATCAAAGGAGGGCGAGAATATAGTCGACAGTGATGTTTTGAGCATCGTCGCCCTCCTCACTGTCCTACCACTATACTGTTATTTAGAGTACTATATTGTCTGGCTTGCGTCGAAGCAGCGAGCCAACAGAGAAATGAATGAGACACCATGAACCATGAGGAGAACGCTTCCCAACACCGACAACCCTGCGTCCCCACTGGGGCACTTCCTTGACACCGGGTTGTTTGCCTGGAGCATGGCGGTGGGCCTCTTCGCATTTTCAAGTCGCCAGTTTGCACTTACAATCAATCATGACTCTGTCCGCTTCACACAACTTGTTCTATTTTTCCTTCCTGAGCGAAGCGCCTTGTACATACATTCAGATGTCAGTTTTGGAAAAAATTAAATATCGAGACCCTCAAAGTTTTTTTTTTCGATGTTTTACCCAGCTTTCTTGCGTGTGCGCCTACTCCTGTACGTGCGCGACCCAATTAGGAAGAGGATTCTTTGAATCCTCATAAAAAAAAACAAAGACGGCGGTATATACTGTTACACATGCCTCGCTGTCAAGGTGGAAATGCCAGGGCTGAAACCCCGTCTAAGGGGGCATCGCAAGACACGATTCCACTATGGCTTCCTGCACGAAACACGCGCTCTTCAAGCTGCAAGTCGCTTGTCGTGCTATTAATAGGGCGCGGCGCCAGGGTAGTTTGTCAAGGTCACTAACGAGCAGCTGCTAACGAGATTTTCGCCTCGAACACGACGCCGCCTACCTCGACGACGTCATCGTCTTCGACCCGATGCCACCCATGGGCCCAACACCAAGAAGCTTTTTTCCAGCGCTTTTATGGGAATCTAACCTCAAGCTCCCTCTCTCGGAGGTTCGAAGCTTCAAATCGGCGCTAATGGTGTGGATTTCCTCGACCTCACCATTTCCACAGCTGGAGTCTGCCGAATGCAGAGAAAGCGGACGTCCTGGTGAGCGTGCCGGTGCCTCGCGACAAGCAGTTGCGTTCCCCCCTGGGCGGTCTTGTTGTTGTTCTCACATTAACGCATCGCCACAATCTAGTCCGTGCTTGCAAGACAGGTTTCAATAATTCTGGAGTGGGAAAACAAAGCAAGTCAGGAAAACTATATATCAACTTCGAAGGAAATCGCGCCCAGCAAACAAACGCATAAAATCACATCAACGTACTGTCATACTAGAGGAAATTCCTGCCGAACATAGCCAAGATAACTCGGCCAAACACCTCCCTACGAGTAAAACAATGCGGAAAATAGTTGCGCCGTGGCGGCAGCGGCGTCGTGTCGGGACACCAAAGTCGGCATGTAGGTTTAAGCAGCACGCCCACCGCGCAGCCCTCAATCCGCCCGTACAGCAGCACGCCCGCGGCGGCTTTGCTCGCATGTAAATTGGGCTCACCATAGGGGCACAGTGGGGGCAAAGTGTTTGACTAACCGACAATGTTGATGGACATCAACGCCTCATCTCCTTGTGTAAGAGGCCTCTGTCGCGCTGAGACGAGGGTCCAGGTACTGAATCTGATCGGCATATATATGTTCCTGCGGCAGGCACAAGCACGAACCCCTCACCTCCGAATGGGCAGTTCAAATAGAAAACCGCCGCCCTCCACGCGCAGGTAGCTACCCGCTTGGCGCTGCTGCCGAACGGGCGCGACACGGTAGCGGCAGTGACGTAATCGATGCCAAAATCGATGCCCAAAGCTGAACAGTAGATCCAAAACATCGATTACGTCGCTGCCGTCACCGTGTCCCCCCCACTTGGTGGCTGCGCGTGGGTGGCGACGGTTTTCTGTCTGAACTGCCCACTCGAGGGCGGGGGGGTAGTGCTTGTGTTTGGATCTGCCGCATGCACATATGCAGATCAGATTCAGTGCCTAGGCCCTCGTCTCAGCGCGACAGAGGTTTCGTGCGCAACGAGATGAGGCATTGCTGTCCATCGACATTGTCGGTTAGTCAAGCACTTTGCCCACATTGTGCCCCCATGGTGAGCCCAATTTACAAACGAGCAAGGCCGCCACAGGCATTCTACCGTGCACCTTTGCGCCTAGCGCTTTCTTTGCGGGCATTGATGGGGAGCCTAAGACGCTAAAATAATGTAGCAATTCCATCGCTTGCGGATCTGACTGAAGAAAAATTACTCATATTCTGTACCGGCTGATTGATGTCAGATACGGATCAACGGCACGCTGATCGCTACAAAAAGCCATGTGTACATCAAATTAATGAAATGCGCGCTGGAGCCTCTCGACGGCCGTTTCCTCATAAATATTCGCTGTTGGCAGTGTTTAATGTCACGCACTCACCTCGAAAATAAGTGTTTGCCTTGTTGGTCCGGCCGGCGCCGATCCAATGCCTTGATGACGTCTCACGTGTGCGTAAGTAGAAGGCAGCAGTGATGGGCGGCAGCACTATCCGTTTGGGCTGTGTAGGACTTGGCCCAGCTACATGGTCGAAATATGCTTGACTATAAACTCTAACCCTAACCTCGACCGCCTGGAAAAATTATCGGCATGAGGATGTAATGAGGTAGTGTGGACTATCGGCCATTTCGTTGAAGCTGGGCTAAGTGGGTGAACACTACTGCTACCCGTGGTGCGGTAGTAGTGGAGTATGGTCCGGTTAGTTGTCTAAATACAGGATCGGTGAAGATCGTGGTGGCCGCCCGTTTAGCGAAGAAATTTTCCTAGGTGCAAGGATAAAGGGTGTCTTCAACTGTGAATCAGGAAGACACCCAACACGAAAAGCAAGAGAGAGGCTGCCAGAAGAACACAACAGTATCGTATGTGCAATGTTCCTGAATAACATCGAGCACGGCGGTGTCCATCGTCGCGTGGGTGGGGGCGGAAATTTCATGTCCACGGAAAGCATTCGGGGCCTCTCCCTCTCTGCGAGAGGACGGCTCCAAACTAGCTTCTAGCCCCGCCGGGGTCTATCCTTCAGGGCCCGGGCATGAGGCGTATTCGCCTGATCCAACCATCCCTGCATTCGCCGTATAAGTACAGGAAGGGGCAGAAGGCTGGTCGGTTCTCCTTATCAAGTAGGAGAACATAATCCGCTCGTGCGGAAGCAGTTTTGAGTGAAAATACAGAAATTGTGGTGCCGGGCGGCGGGCTGGGTCTGTTCTCTCGGATCACCTCGCCGCGGCATGCGCGGGGGCGTAGCGTCGGTTAATCCCTGTGGGAAACACCCGCCCCTCGCCGGCTGATTGGCCGCCAGCGAGACGATCGGGGTCGAAAAAGCACCCTTTGCCTTGCGCTGGTCTGATGGGGCGTCTGCATTGGTAAGACTCCGGCATTCGTCAATAGTGCGCCGCGGGAAAATCTGGCCATACGAGGAGACGCCGAGCGGAGCGCTGGTGCTGAGCTCGACGGTCATGTACTCCCATACCCGCACCTCAAGGTGAGAGCCTAAAAAATATGAGGTGGTCGAGAACGCACGCGCAGTGTTACGACCAATGTTGTCTTCGTGGGGACCAGGAGCGCCAAACGCACCAGATTGTGGCAGGAAAAGTGCGGCCGTCTTCGCGGAGAACGAGAGCGCAGTGCTCATCGTTACTCGGTGGCGATGAATCTACGGCGGCAGTGCTACCGTTCCCGCGTGATAGGAGAGCGCAATACTCATCGTTCGGCGGTGATAAACCGACACGTGCGTTAGAAACGCGGAAGTTGGTGGAATCGTCTGCTTCCTTTTCACGAGAATGCTATGGGAAGAGCGGGGAGCGCAAACGTACCGCCGTCGATTGATCGATTTGTACGAAAGAATCGACTGGCGCGCGTTGGGGTTGGCATTACCAATGTACGTGGGCCCGTAGCGCATGCCTTGCGCTTGCATGTCAGCATTAGAAGCGGGTGTCGGAGGTATGGTGTTTCTAGACTGAAAGAGAGTACCTGGTAAGCGAGTTAGGGGTTAGCAGCCGGATCGCTGCTTCGAGCACCATCCTGGCTGAGTTGTAGAGGAGGGTATGGGCCTGCGTTGCGGTTGTCGTTGCGTTTGGTCGTGTTGGAGCTCACCGAGATTGGGGCTGGCGCTTCCGGTACCTTGCGAGTTGTGACGCGATTTTTTTATGCCGCAGTTGTTGTGTTTTATATCGTTCTGTTGATATTTCCAGTGTTAAAATACAATTTTGTATGGAACTAGGACCCGACTACTGCTATCCAGGCAGTCAATAATAATGCCCGGGTTACTCACACGCGGTTGGTTGGTTATTGCTTGAATGTATTGGCTGCTTGGTATTTGTTGCTTGCCTCGCCCAGATGTCTTCTGGCAGAAGGGGCGAATGATTTTTCATTCAGGCAGATGATAAGGCCTACCAGGTATAAGTAAGGCGTAGCCGAGAAGTTGGCTGTATTCTACACCGCGGGCAGGCAAAATAAAACACCTCACCAGCGAAGCTCAATAAGAGAGTCTCCTTGGCGCACTCGGACATGGTCACATACACGGCCTCCGTGGTGGAACACATAACGCACTTCTGCATCCTAGAAAAACAGCTTACTGCAACGCCTCCACACATCACTACCAAACCAGGCACTAATCTCCGCCTCCAAGTCCAGACCAGAACCTTGTTGAGAACTATTGCAATACTCCGAAATACTTACCGCTGCCATTCAGTGCACATATTTTGGTGATGAGCGTACCTGGCTATCGCTCTTACGGCGATCGAGATGTCTCGCCTAGTTTGGCTCGCAACCCACATCAGGCTACCTACTACCTCGCAAAACGGTAAATGCCCCTCGGGCTTACCGTCCTCGAACTCTTCAAGATTCAGACTAACCTAAGCTGTAACCATCCGGTTGGAGGCACTACCAAACATCTCCACAATCTTGGTCGAGAGAGGGGCGAAAACAATCTCCTCAACCAGAATGGCCCTAGAGCGCGTCGCCTCGTTGATGTCACGTGCGGGGTGTTGTCACCGCAGCTCGCTGGGCATCACCCGTTCATCACCGACGATAATTAGAATAACCCACGATGCAACGGCCTTCGCCGAAGCGAAGCAGAAGAAGTGGAACAAAATCTTCCTCCGCCACGTCGGGTGCTGCGATTCGTCTCTTTTTAATTAGGCGGCGTTCTGTCTGCTGGTTGAGAGCGTATAAGCGCCTCGTCCAGCACGAGGCGCTGGTGATCTCGCCTGTTGTTCCCCAGTGTGAGCATCTTCGCTTGCCGCTTTGCGGAATGCTCGGTCATAGGCACGTATTGGGCGTCAATCGCCTCTGACTAAGCGGCAAGCTTG
Organism: Laminaria ephemera; assembly: GCA_036873875.1. Lineage (NCBI taxonomy): Eukaryota > Phaeophyceae > Laminariales > Laminariaceae > Laminaria > Laminaria ephemera. The sequence goes on along the minus strand of JAYJMJ010000552.1, from coordinate 1,065,305 downwards.
ACAATTTGTGCGGCCGCCAGCTCCGTGAGCTCCTCTGCCTTGCAGATCAGTGCATCCAGGGTTTCAGTCATCTCCTCGAATGGATAGATCCTGGAGGAAGGGTTGCTCTCGGTGCGATCGTCCGAGGAACAAGCTTTCCCTGACGGTGTCGGTAACGATCAGGAGCTATTCATCCGAGCTGGTGGTTTAAACCCAAGGTACTGATGTGCAAGGTAGAGGAGCTCACGGAGCTGGTGGCCGCAGAGATTGTTGAGATAAACGCCCAGTCGGGGGCGATTGACGCTCAATCCGTGACTATGACGGAACAATCCGTAAAGCTGGCGGAGCTCCACAGGACAAACGAAGATACCCGTGCCGGGGAACACCGGTCCACACCACCAGCGTCTGATGGTCGATAAGGCGCCTTATTCGGTCTCGGCCAGCAGACAGTGCCGCGGAGACAAATCGCAGAACCTGATGTGGCCGAAGAAAACGTTGTCTCACTTCTCTCTGTTTAGATTCCGCGAAACCGTTGCACCACGAGTTGTTCCAATCCTTGTCGGTGATGAGCCATCATTTGACCCAGTAGCTTGGCCGCCGCGACCCTGAGCGCCGTTTAACAAAGCATGCTGACGCCCCCCCCAGCTTGCCAGTCCGTAAGTCGGCAAACCGATCCCGACGAATTTCCTTGAACTCGTTGAAGGGGGAGGTTGTGATGTCTAAGCAGAGCGCGCCATTCCGTGTCATACCCTGGGCGAGATGGCGGACGATTTAGAGACGCCGCATAACCCCGATCTTGTGAACGTCAGGACACGAAAGCATGTTCCCAACATCGTAGACACGGCCGGTTCACACCACTGGATCTCCCCCCTTTTACATCCGCAGGGCCTCACATTTGTGCAGCCAAATAATTTGTCAAGCCGCCCCCTTCGGCTCGAACCATCTATCGATAGCCTTCCAGCCGCCACTCGGTAGCCCTGACATGAAACTCGTTCGACACGGGTGCGAAAACCCCCCTTTTCCATCAAAAGGGCCCAAGCGCGCGTCGCCTCGTCGATGTCACGCGCGGGGTGTTGTCACCGCAGCGCGCCTGCACCGTGGGTTGTCCCGCGCGTGACATCGACGAGGCAACGCGCGCTTGGGCCATTCTGGTGGAACGGGGTTGTTTGCGCCCCGTGTCGAGCGAGATTTTCAAGTCAGGGTTACCGAGTAGCGGTTGGAAGGCTGCGAGGAATGGTTCGAGCCGAGGGGGGCGGCCAACAAGATCTCTGGCTAGACAAATGTGAGGCTCTGTGGATGCAAAAGAGGGAAGGTCCACTGGTGTGGATCGGTCGCACCAACGATGTTTGCACCATGCCTTCGTGCCTTGGGACTCGTAAGACCGGGGTTATGCTGCGTCGCCACTGCTGGGGCGCTACGACCTCCTCCGCAACGAGCTGAAGGCAATTATTAGGGATCGGTTTGCCGAATTGCAGATTGGCAAAGGGGGGCGCGGGTGTACTCATTTTTTGCTTGCCATGTTCATTTGACCATTGACCACGCATCCCTTTCGAGACGGAGCAACGAGCAGGGGGGTGGGGGGGGGGATCAGCATGCTTTATTCGCTGGCGCTCAAGGTCCCGGCGGCCAAGCTGCTGGAGGAAATGGTCACAACCGCCGGGGCAGCTCATGGAACAGGGTTGGCTGCGGTGGTCGCCGCGGAGGAAGGGGTGGTCAAGGTGCATCTAGCCAGGAGCCGTCGTTCACCGGCAGCAATGGGGTTTTCTTTCCCCAGTCACGGCCTCAGCAAAAACCATATCGTCGCGATCAGCTCGGCCACAAGAATACCGAGTGCACCACGACGATAACGCTTCACGACGACCCTATCCCCCCCGAGGTTCAGGAGTACTCTTGGCCAGGGAAACACTGGCACGGTCACACCGCCACCTCCGCCGCCGACGTTGGCTGGCCCGTCAAGATCTAAGTCGGTCATTGATACATCCTGACACCAGCACCCGCAGCAATTTATGACACGTTGTACTGCAGACAGGTTTGGTTTGGCTGGGCAGAAGCGTTATTTGCGCAAGGGCGACGTTCGTGAAGTCTGGATAAGCGAAAGCGGGAGTATCATGCATATGGCCGCCGCTGATGGTGCCCCCTTTGGTCGAAAACGACTAGGTATAGATGGGTGGCCCCTCACGGCTCGCTAGACAAAGTCCTGAGCATATTTTCTGTTCAAGTGCACCCTCGAGTCTGCAAGAAAGAGAGAAGGTCTGCCCAGCACAGCTCACCTCCAATACTGCTGCGTCTTGATGATGGCCTGCTAAAATGCCGTTCGTCAACCGATCCTTCCGCGCCAGTTGTCACGCGTTGCTTGAGGTGTTGCGCTTTGCCTGATACCAGGTATGGAATTCTAAACTTAGTTTTCCACAGCATTGAGGATTTGGGGGTCACGCTGAACTACGTAGCGCACGTTCCTGGTCTGGGGATAAAATTATTTTCTCATCACGCCGTAGGGAAGCAACATGCAGTAGCTATGCAGACCCATCGGGGGTCCACGTGATACCCGGGCACTTGGTTTTCGCCAACAATGACATTGACTTGGTCCTGTACCATGGGAGCAGGCATTGGTGGTTTAGAGGAGGGGTAGTTTGGCAGATCCTACCGGCAGTGGGGAGGGGTAATGGTGGCAGCGGGGAGGGGCTTCCGCGGGTGATGCATTATGCAGGTATCATACCGGCTAGCGAGGATCTGGGATGAAATGTGTGGCGCTACCGCACAAAAGCACGAGATGAAAAGCGGGTCCGTCCCGAGTCACGCCACGGTAGGGGGGGGGGGGTACCATTTTTTTCTCAGGTTGCAAACATGAGAAGCCCTACACCTCACCCAAAAACCGAATTTGAGAAAAATGTACGCGCCACTCGGCGAACATCCCCCTGGGCTAGAATTGTACCTGGTAGCGATTACCATTGGTAAACGCAAATGACATTGCACAGGTATTGAGTACTCCCCCAGTTAAGGAGGCCCGTCAGTCAGAAATCTTTGGGCCCAAACGTACCTCCTCTACTGTACCATTGCTCTCGCCCGCTGATATAGGCCTTGTGTGTGGCCATCGCACACAAGGAGAGACGAGTGTGTGCAGGGCCAAAATCACACGCATCACAGCGGAGGACCATGGCGCTTATAACGCCAAGTAATACCGGTAGGAGCGCAACGACAGTATCTGAAGTATTTAGAGCTGGGAGATGGCGATTCAAGGGATGGCTGTGCTACGGTATCGATATGTCATGACAGCTGCGTGCGTTTCCGCGGCGTTCGTTCCTGACCGTTGTTTTGTCACACGGAGTACGCACACATCATTTCAAACTGGTTGAACTTCATGTTGATCTCATGAACTTCAAGGCGATTGAATTTTGGACTGAAGATTGAAATAAAAGCTCATCCTGCAAAAATTATGAAGAAGCAGGAAGAAGCTCGAAATGAATTAAGATTTTCAACCTCAATTATCCTGCGTGAACAAGGCAGCAACTTCTATCCGTTGCTTAACCGTTGCGCTGCTGTAGTGACAGCTGAACATGCTATTGTTGCTGTACGTAAAGCAGAGGGCAATGACGGCGGTGTAACGCGGGGTATCACACACACGCAGGCGCATGCACTCGCCATCATCATGTACACTATGACATCGAAATGTGATAAAAATCGTAAGGAAGGGTGCACACCTAACTCTTCTGAGGCTCCTCACTTGAGGGACTCTCTACCTCACCGGAATCCTCTCACTTTCAGAATATTTGTATAAAAAAATTAAAAGTACACAACAGCTGTGAGATCTAGGATTTCGTCGAAACTCATCTTTGCAAGCTGTGTGTGATACTC
>JAYJMJ010000552.1:1041556-1053995 GCA_036873875.1 Laminaria ephemera | reverse complement strand
CCCCCCCCCCCCCCCCCCCCCCCCCCCCCCCCCCCCCCCCCCCCCCCCCCCCCCCCCCCCCCCCGCCCCCCCCCCGCCCCCCCCAAAGATGTCATCAGGTCGACCCCACCTTTGGCTTACACCAGGCAGGGAGGGGAGCAGGGGGGGAAGGGAGGGAGGGGCGCAGGGCGGGGTGCGTACCTAGAGAGTGGCAGGTGGTTGTCCAGCCGAATGTCGGGGGTGGCGTAGCCCTGCATCTCGGGGTAGAGCGCGATCGACAGCGACGCGGCGTCAAGCGAAGACAGGCGGCTCAGCAGGCTTACCCTGTGATAGACGGCAAGAAGGGGCGAAGATAGCGGCGGCGGAGGCAGCAGCAGTAGGTGATAACACGAACAAGAACAAGGACAACAACAGCAGCAATAACAACAAGGACAAGGATGAATAATCACGGGCTTCTGCTTTAGAGCAACCCCGGGTCAACCATATCCGCGAGCGCGGAGCAACAGCTTGCGCCCACACCACCGCCATGCCATCTCGCCGTTAATCACAACTTTTACCGTCCGGTTGTGTCTTTGTCCCGCCCCTTTACAGTTTGGTATGTGCACCGGTATGTGCACCGTTTCGTAAATGTACCGTTCCGTATGATGATTACCGTCCTTTACATATGTATCGTCCCGCATCTATACCGTCTCGTATATTTACCGCGTCCAGTATCTCACCGCGCCGTCTCCTACCGCGACCGTGCCTGACCGTTACGCCTAACGCGCTTCAACTGCCAAAGTGTTTCTGCGCTTTAAGCTACCTCCGCCATACCACGCCTTACCTTGCATCAGCCACGCCCTTCGTGGGATGCAGCAGCGGAGACTGGAGGAGGCCGAACACCTGTCTGGCCACGCCAACAACCAGGGGATGATCCATCAACATCGCCGACTTCCCCTCAGCCTCCGCGCCGTTGCCGCCCGCAGACCCGTCCCCTTCGGCTGGAAACGTCAAGCTCTGCGACAGTCCATGGATGAAGTTGGCCAGCCAATCACGCAACAAGGCCCGGGCCTCGGCGAAGCCGCTGATTGGTAAGGGTAAGCGGCAAGGGAACAACGATGAGCGCAAGGTGAAGGGGGGGGGATTTAGAAATACACAAAACCACAAAGACGTTCACTTTGCATTGCGTGTGCGGCGTTCGCTTTAGAGAGGCGGTTGGAGAGAGGGGCGGGCGCCGGATTTCACGCCATCTTTCTCCAAATGCGGTGGCTTTCATAAGCTCTTCACCGAAGCGGACACGTGCGTCGTGGCGGTGGGGAGGTACATTTATGGGGTCGGGGGGGGGTGTCATGGCCTCTTTAAAACCCCGTTTCAGTGTGACCTGCTTCACAAAAGGAGGAGAATGAAGCGTGCCGAGCGATAACTATGGTTGTGACCCTGACGGGCTCGACGAAAGATAAAAACATCCACTCCTGGTTCGCGGCAGACATTTTCGGATTGCACAAAAACAAAACGCACAACAACAAAAACAGAGCAACGAATGACAGACAACGAACAATAAGCGACATACACCGAGACACAAACAATAACAACAACAACAACAACAACAACAACAATAACAACAACTAAACCTGTTTAAACTGGAGCCCGTCATCACCCCATTCCCTACCTACCGCGACTCTTACCTCCGCCGTGCCTCGGAAACGACCTTGTGCGCCAGCACTGCCGCCACGGTCGCCGGGTCCGCCATCGTTGCCACCGCCCCTACGCTAGGCGACGCCTCCGTCTTAACAGTTGAAACCCTGAGCCGCTGAACCGTCATCATTCTCGCCGTCCTTTGGTCATCCCCGCCACCACCACCGGAGACGTCCGTCTCGTCACCGACGTCGTCGCTGGGAACGACGGCCGTGTAAGCGAAAGCAGACTGCGGGGCAAGATACGCGACAAACGGTAGCGCAGGAGTGGCGGCGTTGGCGGCGGCGTGGAGGGGGGGAAATAATAAAAAAACAAAAACAAATCATGGACACATGCACATCAGCACACAGACTGAAGCTCACCCAAACAAAACATGAACACACGCATATCAGTCAACACATATAATGGGCGGACACGCGTATACAAACTCCGAGCCGAGGGCGTACGCATGCAACCACATCGGAAGAACGGAAACTTGCCGCGTGCCGTCACCACACCCCGCGTTGCCAATCAAGCTTCTCAAGCTGTATATCGATGGCTCGCCTTGCAAGGCTACACAGCGAATCACGAACAAAGTAGTCGCGCTCGCAGAAACGAGGAAAAGTCATCGCGTGGTGCCCCGCGCAAAAGGTCGCACAAAGCGCGCCCTGAGCTAACGTCGACAGGGTCTAACCTGCACAATGGAGCTGGTGTCCGCCTCGTCGCTCCACTCTAGCTGCGCCCCCCCCCCCCCCTCCCCGGAACTCGAAGTCCATGGCAAACGCCTGCCCCGAAGAGCATGAGGCCACGTGCCACAGGTTCTCGAGGCGAGGGTCGGCGCTCAGGTTTCCGTAAACGCCGTCCCTGTTCACGTTGAACTCCGTCGACGTGCGCACGCTGGGAAATTTTTGTTATTGCCGTCGCAGTTAAGGAGGGAAAATGCACGGGCGAAGGAGCAACAAATGTTATATAAGAGGGGGGGGCGGTAGGGAGGGTGTGCGGGGGGGGAGGGAGGGGGGTCAAGCGAAGCATCCTGTTTCGCGGCTCTCGGTACAATGCCAGAGGATGACCTATCTCTAGGCACGGGTACCGGGGATGGATAGAGAGCGTTCCCGGTCTCAACGTCGCAAGCCGCTCACCGCAAAACGCCGTCGTAGACCCTGGACCGCAACAGCTCTGCGCAGATCTCCTTTCCCACAGAAACCACTCTCTGTTCCCCTTCCCTCTGGTGGAGAAGCGAATGTCTGTAGGAAACCGAAGAGGCGATAAGGACAAAGATTTAACATAACAAGACATCCCCGGAAAAAGAAAGCGTTATGGCAGGAAGGCGCGAGGGAGCATGGGAGGGGGGGAGGGAGTGGTCGGTGGACCCAGTCTTGAGTGGGAGAGACGCACGGGTTAGTCGTTAAACGAGAAAGCGGCGGGGGCAGGGCAGGCACACGCCTCCGTCCGTGATCGATTCGAACACCCCCCCCTGCTTCGGTAAACAGAGGGCGTCCGTTCTCCTGCCTCCAAAAAACGGAACAAAACAAAACGACACGGCGAGCGCGAACTATTCGCCTCCTCCCCCTTCATGAGCGCACCATCCCCTCAACCCCCGCCCCGCCGACCCCTCTTCCACATCACAGAAACCCTCGCCTGCTGATCTTCGCTTCGTGTTCTTCCGCCCGCACGGGGGGAAGCACGCCCGCAACCCCACACCACCGCAGAACCATGTGACATAACCACCGCCAAACGCAAGCAAGCCCTGTCGAAATCACGCATTCCCCGATCCCCTCACCTAAAAACGCTTCCACCCGTGGTCAACGCCAACGGCGCCATCGAGGAAAGGCCGAAGTGCTCGCACGTCTTACTCGCGAAGCAATGCACGTCCACGCTCACCCCGCGCGAAGCAGCGCGGTACGCCTGCCCGCGGTAGAAACCCAGTGCCTTCGACTAGGGAGGGGGAGGGAGAATCCCCGCGAAGTGGAACGGATCATGCGGGAAAAAGCGACCGTTTTCGTTTTTTTGTTTTATCGTTATTGTTTCCGTATTTGTTTTAAGAGGTTGGAATACTGATGACTCGGTTGAGAATGCGACGGGTGTGATGAGGCGGTTGCTTGTGGCCGAGCACGGCTAAGAGCACGCCAACCTCAGCCTTGCCCTCCGCACCAAGAAAGGACAGACCAAAGCCGATGCCTCACACGATGCCGACAGCAGCACAAAAAGGTCAGCAGCATGAGTCTACACCAGCACGCTGCTGACATGCACAGCAGATTCTCCTGCCACGGTGAACACATCCCATTCCCATCAAAAAACAAACACCGCGTACACCTTCCTTCTCGCCCGCCACCCCCGCCCCCCATTCCCGCCCCACACAGACGCCACTACGCTACAATCAAACACGTACGCTACAACCAAACACGTACCCTCCTGATCCGCCACCCCGTCACCTCTCCACGAAACAACTGATCATGGTCCACGCTACAACTAAACACGTTCGCTCTTGATCCGCCACCCCCTCACCTCTCCACGAAACAACTGATCATGGGCAAAGCCGTCCCCTTCCCCTTCCCCATCCCCGTCTCCCCCTCCCGCCCCCGCCGCCAAAGGTAGAGAAACCAAGCCCACCGCCCCGGGCCCTCGATCGGGGGCGCCCCCTAAAAAGAGCATCAACCGGCAGCCGGCAAAAGTGAAACCCTCGCCGCGTTCCACAGCAGGGGGGATTTTCCCCCCGTCTCCTTGTCCCCCGCCGTCTCTTCTAGTGGCGACGCCTCCGCCGGAGGGTGTGGCGGAACCCATGCCTGCACCCCCCCCCGGTGATGGTCCGGCTCCGAGTAGGAGGTCTAGCAGGAGCTTGACGGTGAGCCCGGTCGCGCGGCTTCCGCTTTGCTCTTCTCGCAGAGATGGAAACCGAGGAAGGCGTCATGAGGACGGGGGTTCAATCGCAGAGCGTGTGGAGGAGGGAACGAGCGCGACGGTTTATGCTGGAACGATGCTTGCATATTCGTTCGCATCACTTCTGCCGCGCTGGAAGCCATAAAAGCGAAACGGCTGCGTCTATAGACACGGTGAGAACGAACTACGTCCCTAAAGCGTGTACCCCGCCTGTCGTACCCCCCTCTAGAGCGAGAACAGCAACAAAAGAGAGCGCACGCTTCAAGAGCGTCGGCATGTTACGGCGAAGTGCCGGCGGAATTACAACGCGAACCAACAGGGGTGTCGCCCGTTCCCTTCCTCCTACCCCCACGCCAACACGGATAGCATCAGCATCAGAGGCAGCAGCAACAGCAAAAGCAACAACAACAAACAACAAGAACGACAACAACCACAACAATACAACAAGAACACCACTACCACCACCCCCAACAATCACAACACCAACAACCACATCAGCAACAACACCCGTACCACAACCAATAACACCAACACCAACAGCAGCAGAGAGAATACACCACCGACGGAACGGGAGAAAAACAGTAGGGCTATCGACAGCTTCGTTTCCCAACCAACCCACCGACTCACCAGTAGGAATGTCGCCACCCGCACGGCACGCCCGACGTAGCTCCCTGACGTTCGCCGAAATGCGCTTCCGGTTCCCTCCAAGCGGGCAAAACAGCTCGTCCAAGGACATTACGTCCGATAGACTCAGCGCCCCCTTGTATCACGATAGTGCGGAAGAGGGAACGAGGAGAAGGACGGGAGGGAGGGGCGACGTCGAAGGGCAGTATTTCTCTTCTTCGAGAAGGATAGCCTAAAAATCGAGCCACATTGCCCGCTCGATCTAAAAGAGGAAGAGGGAGCAGACCGCGCGGTACCCCGCCTATCCAGCCACAAAAACAAAACACTGCACAACAGAACAAAACGAAGCACAACGCAGCACGGCACAAAAAAAAAAAGGCTGCTCCTGCCTCTTTGCCGCCCAAAACTCACCCGAACAAACTCTCTCCCAACCAGAGAACACAAACACACCCTGCGGACTCGGGCAGGCCACTCCACTAATACATCGACACAACTAGCCATCGCCGCACCACCCATTGCCATCACCACTGATACGGCTACTCCATAGCCATCGCCACCGCCACCGCTACGACTACCGCCGCCACCACCACCACCACCACCACCACACCACCGTAACCGCCACTTCCCCTTTCCCCGCCACCCACCCCTTGCCCCAACCCCATGTCGACGAACTGGACGTGGGGCAAGGGCGCCAGTAGGTCCACGAGGCCCACGCGATCCGACATCGTCACCACTCCGAGGCGGGTATCGTCCGGCAGACTCCTCGCGCACCCGTCCAAGACCTGGGTCGGTAATCAGGAAGGATAAGAGAACGCGGCAGCGACAGTGGGCGCGGCGGCGACGACGGTGGCGCGGTCGCAGTGGCGGTATTGGCATCGGTCACACGTGCTCTACTAAGGTTTTGTGCAAAACGTGCTCTATTTGGGCTTCGTGCCAAAATTGAGCACTAGTGTCACCATATTCGTCGGTCGCTAACTGTCGTTTGGTTCCGATACCGTCGCCGCCGCCGGCCAAAGGAGACAAAATAGATCAACACACCATGAACAAAGAGAGCCCTCAAATACACTTGAAGTCATCAACAAATCCCGTTCTGCCCTGCCCCACCACTCTCGTTCGGCCCAATCGTCCAATAGCACATTGTGTCGACCGCCCACCACACCATACTCCATACACCACACCACATCACACCACACCACACCACACCACACCGCACCACACCACCCGACAACACCCAATACACTATACTACCGCAATCCCGGCGGTGAGAGAGCGATACCCAGTCGGGGCCAGCAAAACAAAAGCACGCGCTTGCCTCCGCCATGACGTCGTGGTACTCCTGCCCTCCACATTCATCCACAACGGCAAGGTACACCACCGGCCGCGCGGCCGCTGGCTCTTTGGCCAAATACCCCGCCTCAAGAAGCACCTGGGAAGGCGTACACGCCCGGGGGGGGGGGGGGGGCGGCGATGGGTAAAAATCCTTGAACGCTAACCTCTCCGACCAAGAGCTCGCGAGGACCCTGAACCCTTGTCCCCATCGCCGAAGAGACGAGGGGTAGTTGAGGTCGGGGCGTGCTCACACACAACAGGTCGATTCCGCCACGCGTTGACAGAGGGGGAAGGCGGGGGTGGCGCCGGTGGGTTAGCGCGGCGTTTTTCCGACAAAGAGCCTAGAGTAGCACGGGATATGGTAGTGTGGTGCTGCAGGTCACGTTTTTCAGGCACCGGACATGCCTCCAACTCTACTAAAGCCACATGCGAACCAACCATAGCTATGTACCAAGGCATATACCAGGTATGCACCCATTTACGCACGCAGCTGTGTCTGAGTTTAGGTCGCCGCGCGGGGTTGCTGCTGAGCGAGACACGTGGGCACATGTACCCCGAGCGCAGCCGTCAGGTACGTGGTTATTTGCACTTGCCCTTGAGTCGTCAAAAAGGCATGGGGGGGAGGGGGAGTAGGGAGACACCCTTGCGCTTTACAGTACAGCTCCATCATCTCACCTCTCCGCTTCGCAACTTGGCCCCCTTGGTTTTGAGCGGGAGTTCGAACTCCACCGTCTACCGGCGTACAAGGGGAGGGGAGCAGGGACAGGACAACAGGACTCCGTGAGCGCGACGCTCCACTTACAGGACAGGCTAGGATAGAAGTAAAACGTGGCTTTAAACACGGCCTGAGGGGCTGTGAGCGTGTGCCAAGCGTTCATCGTAGAACGTAGTATGCTATACCTTGGTAAGCTACAAATACATGGATGCAGTACGAAGGGATCGTCAAAGGCATACCCGGCCATTTCATTCGACCAGTCAGGATGCCACTCCACTGACTGCTGTCGATCTGCCAAGCAAAGCAATCGGCAAACCACCAACCGACCAATCTACAAATTAACCAACCAGACAACCCACTGACAATAGAGAACCAACCGGCAACCAATCAACCAACAACCAGCCAACTAATCAACTTATAAACGAATCAAAGCCAACTAACCAACTTACAAACCAATCAACCACATAAGTAAACACGTGAACCAACCAGACAACCAACTAACCGGCTGGCCGCCGCGAAAGCAGCAAGCAGCAAGCGACAAGCGACGCACGCAAGCGACGCAATTACGCACTGAAAACAACAAGCAAGCCAGCGCCCTGTTCATCCAACCCATCCATCCACGACCAATTGAACATAATCATGGTATAATTTCTCGACCTCCGCGCGAAGGACCACATATAGATCGCTCCAAACTAAAACCGAAACCTACTGTTGTACCTCTTGCGACAGCTCTGGCAAGACCTGGAAGGCGTTATTTTGGCGGTATCGGGAGAGCTCCTGCGTGAAGCGGCTCATGTGCCCGCAGAGTGCACATTTCCAGTATCTGTCGGCAGTCGGCAGGAGTCGGGACGCAAATGAGACCGACCGTTTCGCACGAAATGGCACAACGCGGAGAGGTAGAAACACACAAAATCAGTGAAACCACAAAACCCGACCGTTTTTCGAAATTGACGGCAGTGCAGGTGTGCCGGGGCACTGTCTGTTGAAGGGTTTTATCACGCCTCATCCGTCGGTCATTCAATCCGTCGGTCGGTTGGTCGGACACTCGGCCATTCAATCGGTCCATCGGTCATTCGACAATTCGGTGCTAGTGTTCTACATAATTCGGTCGGTGGTCATTCGGATTTCAACCGGTCCGTCGGTCGGTCCATCATTCGGTCGTGTCAGTCGGCCAGTCGATCATTCGGTAGTCTACATCAACCGTCCGTACCGATAGTCGGTTTGTGAAGCGATTGTTCGCTTTTTCCCTTTATGGTTTGTTGGCGCGAACCTGGTGGTGATGTCGCTGAAGGGGCTGATGTAGGCGAAGCACTCCTCGCACCTCGCCACCTTGCCGATCGGCACAGGCGGTGGCGGCGGCGGCTGTCTCTGCCCGTCGTCGTTACAGAGGGGCTCCAGCGGCTCCGTGTCTACGAAGGGAGAAACGGAGCAAGCCCACGGCGCGCCTGCTGCGTCCTTGACCGCAGCTGCAGCCGTCAGAGCGGTCGGTGGGCCACCGTGGAACATGGTATGGTAGTTCAGGAGAGGAGGAGGCGTGAAGCGCATGGGCAGGGGCGGGGGCGGGGGGGGGGTTAAGGAATACCACAGCCGACCTCCGAACGCTTGAGCAGGTGAAGGAGAGTGATTTCGATAAAAGAACCGTCCCGTTTGCACACGTGGACGTGACAGCATCGTCCCGCCCGTCGCTGCCGATCGAAAACGCCAACTTGCAGAGTGGACAATCGCGTCTTGCCAGATGATCGAAAACGCTAACTTGCAGGATGAACAATCGCGTCTTGCCAGATGTGCAAACGCGAGCGGCACGCCTTACTGGTACTGGTACTTGTATCCGGTGGTCGGTGCCGTACCAAACCACACCAAACCGTTGACCGTCGTGCAGGACAACTACCAATACAACGAGCAGTCAGTGCACAGACAACCCATGGGGGCATCGCTCCAGATACATGTTCATGTATAGTATGCCGCAATCGATTGCGCCTTGCCCCAAGGAAGTGCACGACTAGTGTTTGGGTCGGCACACGCAAAACAAATACTTACGTTCAAAGATAATACTTATTGTAGTTTTGATGACCACTTTTATGTGCAACAGTAGTCAGTATCAAGTACGGGTACTGCTACTGTGTACATGACTTTTCAGCCGCAAAAGAGGCTGTCGCGCCTCGCACCAACAAGATATCCGAAAGCGTGGAACGAGTGGAACAGGGCGAAAACGCGAAAGCGCTACCGGCGACCCAACAACGACTTGCGATCGGGAGGGGGGAAGGGGGGAGGGGGGGTCGAACACAATTGCGTCGTCGCTGATTCTGCAATAATAGGCAGGACTTATGGTAAACCCCACCGACTCTGCGGTGGGATTGGGCCTAACAGGCAGAGCACTTCGTCCGAACAGAACAAAGACACCTAGGCAGCACTCAACGGGGGTTATGAATACACGTCCTTGAGAGGCCGACTCTATATGAGTACTCGTATAATATGATACAATGTGTGTGCTGAGGCACCGAAAAGGGGTCACGATTGCGTTTGTTCGCTCAACCTGTTTATCCACTGCTCGGGTGAAATAGTGGTAGTGTTGCTGCCTCGCTCGTGGTGCTATTAATCTTTCAAATGCTTCCCAGCGTCACCGAGCAAACGAGCGAAATGGACGGTGCCACAAAGGGAGGCGCTCTGAGACAGCATCACTTTACGTATTGCAAGGGCTCCGCATGGGTGCCGGCATTCGCCGGCATCCATGCTTCGGGTAGGGCAGGGTAGCAGTTCGACTTGTTCGATTCGATAGATAGATAGCAAACAACGATACTACACACATGAAAAAGAGTCCGTGTAGTATGTAAAGTAATGCCAAGAGTTCAATATAGCCTACTAGTCTAGAATAATGGAAGGCTGACTTTTACTATGCAATTTCTTATGCGAATCCGATTCCGAGCTTCAGATTTCGATCGGATTTTCAAGCAAAACAAATACCACAGGTATGTACCTTCTTGTTTACGCGAAATCCGAGCCCACGCCGAGTGACTCTCTAGTTCCACCACGGAGAGACGTGTCGACTGCGTTTAATGTGATATTCAGACTCAATCAAGCCTTCGGGGCCATCACGCTGGCTGACTGCTGACTGCTGCATGTTTTCTACGTAGCCATGGAGAGGCGCGCACTTAGCCAGCTTCTCTTGCTAGATCCGAGCCTCCCAGACCGATTATATATAGTCTGGCCGCAGAGAGACGAGCTGACGGCGTTTCAGGCGCGACACGTGATCGCTGCCTTCGTCGTTCAACTCGTCGGTTATTTTAAGAATACTGCTGCTTGCTGCTGTAGTAGATTGTACTCACTTCTTGTTGTAGATAGAGCGCGTCCAACACAACAACAAACACTCGCAGGTTGTCGTGGGCAGCAGACATAGCAACGGCCAGCGGTTTTGCTCGCAAAATATCATCTACATCCACTTAGGTCACCGTCTAAACATCGCGCCGGCGATGTGCGACTCGACAACTTGCACGTTGCCTCTGTGCGAGTCCGAGCTGCTGTTGTTCGCGACGAGGTAGATTGCCGTACGAGTAAATTGGCTCGCTGCATAATTTTACACAGCAACAACACGTACTCGTACGTACCCGCGAGCCACAACCACACCACTGCGCACAATACTCGTATGCGCTCGTACTCGTACAACTTGTACGTGCTCGTGCTCGGGTTGCAGCTATCATAGCCGCGTGCAGCTTGTCTCTGAAGCTGCCTCGTGTTCGTACATGTTTCATTCACACTCGTGCTCGTAAATGCACCTAACTTCAATTTAAAACAATGGGATATCTTTTTCACCTTAAAAATCCAAGATCCGGGTGTTATAAGCAAGGATGTCGGACTACAGCATTACGGCATTACGGCGAGGTCGCTTTAGCGGTAAGTAACTAGTCTGGGCCGCCGAAATTACCTTGCAGTCCCTTCCTCCTATTACAAAAGCCACAAAACTATATACGAACCCCCTGCTGGGCAGCTCGGGTGGCCGCCACATTTGGACTTTGAGCTTGCGCTGTTGACCTGCGATCTGTTTCGACAATGTCGCTGCCGGCTTGGATAGCCAAGAGATCGACGCACGCTGGTGTGCGTGAGAGCTTTGACCCGTTCATCGACATCCCTGCTGGCCAACCAGGCACCCACAAAAATTGGCGCGGCAAATGCAAGTCATGCCGAACGGAGATCGGCCTGACCCTGGCTCGAATGGCAGCCCACTTCCTGAAAAAAAAGGGCCACGGGGTTGCGATCTGATTGGCAAGGGATCCACCCCCGGCAGCTGTGCTGGCGGCGAAGGCCTACTATGACAGCGTCGACACCGCAAAAGAGGGCGCCATAACGAAGCGCGCCAAAGAGGTCACTTTCACGCAGACCATCCCCGGGGTGTTATCCCCATCCCCGGGGTGTTATCCCCGGGGTGTCCTCGGGGTGTTATCCCCGGTGTGTCCCCGGGGTGTTATCCCCGGGGTGTTGAAGGGTGGTCTCAGGCAAGAGGCCCACCACGCCTTCGCAGCGCTGCTTTCTGGCGCCGGCTTGTCGCTCGACGTGGGGAAGCATTATCTCTTCAAGAACTTCATGGCAGTGGCAAAGGACCCGTCTTCGCGGCCACCTAGCCCGAAAGCATACTGTTTTGGGCTATTTTAGTAGTCATTTTAATAGTCATACCGGCCACTCAGGACAAAAGAATATAGACTTAGTATTTAAACTTATCTCGGCATATCCAGAGGTTGCCCTCGGTATATTCTCCCACCCCTCAGCCATCCTCAGATCTTAATTGCCGACGGCAAAATTATTTTTCCGGAACGATCCCTGGATCTGCCTAGAATGTTTTTTTTTTCCTTCTTTTATTATTATTATTTTTTTTATTTTAATTTTTTGCTCATCCCATCTGTTATCTTCGCACTTTTATTTTCTCCTTCTCCCTCCCTGGTACTCGTAACTCAGATCCGGGGTCACTTAGCAGGCTCTTCTCTTCTCCCCCCTCCCCACTACGGTGCGCGCCTTCATGTTTTTATTTATTTGTATTTGTATATTTTTTAACCTGCTTCTTCAGCTCCCACCACGAAGTGAATGCACAGACCAAGCTCCGAAAGCCACAGTATCTATCTACGTACCGCAAGCACAGCAGAACAACCCGCAATCGACCCTGCACAGAGCAGCAAAGTACATACAGCAGTATGTTCGAGTCGACCAGACAGCAGAGTGCGACAACGCAAGCAAGCAGACAAGAACAAGACTTTAATTGTTGTTGTTGCCGAGAGC
>JAYJMJ010000552.1:952005-964578 GCA_036873875.1 Laminaria ephemera | reverse complement strand
GCGGGGGGGGGGGGGGCGGGCGGGGGGCGTCGTTGTAGGTAATGTTTAGATCGCATTACCTGCCAGTATGGTATGAGAAGTTATGAGTATTAGTCAATAGTGTTCATTTCTGACGGTTTTTCTGACTGGATCACCAGGGTTTACACGAGGATAATTTAATGTATGGTAACTATAACTTTACAATATATATATACTTCGAAGTATATATTTACGAGGCAACCTGGTGTTTTTTATCGATGATATAAGAAAAAATAGCACTCCCCCCGAGAAACAAAAAAGGTATATGTTGGTGAATTGCCCTGCTCGCAAACTGTAACGCGTTCGAGATACCTGTCATGCACAGGATGCAGGAGAGGAGCGTCGGGGTAGGGTCCAGAGACATGGCTCAACCCTTGGAAATATACAGCGAAGACCCCATCCATGCACAACAAACCCAACCGAGAGTCGAAGCAAGGCTAGCGGATGCCGTCCAACGCAGCGCCCAACCGTCTCTGGACCCGAACCCCTCATGAAAACAGTCATGAGTTCACTACATGTGAAGACAGAAACAAGTTCACTACACGAGGGTAGATGGGGAGTTATGCTGCAGTACGGTATCCAACATGAGAAAGCTACGGAATAATGGAGGCAAGCTGTCACGGTCTGATGACACCTATACCGCATGAAGCTTTGGATCTATCCCTTCATGAGTCACCTTGCTGTAATGACAAGATAATACCTATCGGCGATTGAGCGCAATTCGACGAAGCACAATTCGACGCAAGGCGACTATCAATACGTAGCGTTGGGAGAGCTGGACCAACTACAAGAAATCGACGCAGCAAGTAGTTGGGATAGGCCGCGGGCAACGAAGACCTTCTACCCGGTGACCTCGGGGTAGAGTTTGACACTCGACGGAAAAAAGAGACATGAACAAAAAATGTGCGCATCACATCACATGATACCACAACAGCACAAGTATCGACTGCTGTATATAATCG
The DNA here is from genome assembly GCA_036873875.1 of Laminaria ephemera. Classification (NCBI taxonomy): domain Eukaryota; class Phaeophyceae; order Laminariales; family Laminariaceae; genus Laminaria; species Laminaria ephemera. Next base: position 963,598 of record JAYJMJ010000552.1, on the reverse strand, counting down.
AGAGCGTGGCATGCGCGGCGAAGGGCAACCATCGATCATCTGCGGTGAATCACCGTTGAGCAACATGCTGGAGTTGCCGAGGGCCTGGCAAAGCGCCGATCGCTCAGTTTTGCAAAAAAAATGAGTGCACGAAAAGAAGTGAAGGTCCCAAGCGGGAAATTAAAGTGTCGAAGGTTGTGTCACAACCTACAACTTGTGGTACATGTACAAGAGACAAACGAAGCAGTCGGCCAAGCGACTGATGCACTACGAAAGCCACTACTTACTGCTGACTGCGTCAAAGCAAACAGGAGAGCAGTCTCCGTCTCCTGCCGCCCATTATTCGGTCGTAAAACGAGCCCAAAGCAGGACGATTCAACAACACGCACAAACGTGCGACTCAACCAAAACTTCCTACGCTGCACGTCACAACCCAGCCCAGACGGCGCACATATGCCACCACCCGCTCCCACCTACGCCCAAAAAACTCGACCTGCAAAATTTACGGTGCAGAGAAGGAGTGAGAAGGCACGCAGTAATCTTCTAGCAGAACGACCGACCTCTGCAAGCATGGCTAGCTCTACGAATAAAGCAAGTGGCAGCAGCAGCATGTCCAGCAGCAGCGAAGCCTGCAACGTGCCAAATCGAACAGAAGTATAAGGATCGTTTGGTTATTCCTATTAGTACGCTAACGATCCTTACATTTATGTCCACATCGGAATACTGTACTGCGACCGGTATACCGCCCACTTTTGTTCTGTTCCAGCCCATTCCTGGCCCTTCCCCGGTTTACTTCATTTCAAACGAAAATACCAAGAAGTTGCTCGTCCTTTAGCTACTCATCGCCGCCAGCAGCGGCTCCAGCTCCGGGTGGCTTGAGCCTGCCGAAGGTAGTGTCCTGGATGATGTCGAGGTACTTCGTCGTCAGGTGCTTGCAATTCACGTAGTGGTTCACCCCTTCCTTGCGGTAGCAGGCGATCACCTGTTGTCGCAACAGTTTCACTCGCTCCTTGGCGATCATGTGCTCGCGCATGAACTGCTCTCTGGAGTTAGTCCAGGCTACCGGGTCGCTGCGGTCGTCCTTATCGACGTGAGGGTACGCCTGGAGGGTGACATCAGACCGTCGGGGCTCGAACTTGGGCTCGTCCGCCATTTTGCTATTGTTCGTGCTTACGCGTTGCACCACCGACCCTTACGTGGCCCACGAGATACAAACTTCAAGGCTTGAAGGCCTACACGTTAGGTGTCGTTCCCCGAGCAACGGAGTTGCTACACTTCAGCGATGCACAGCAGCTCACACGGTGAAGCGGAAGGGTGGGGTGGTTGTTGGTTGGAGCATCGCTGTCGTTCGTACCCCGCCTTCCCACAAGAAACATTTTTCCGTTATCTATACAACTCCCTGTCGGCGGTTTTTGCTCCCAGAGCCCAGAGCAGAGAGTACGTTCTGCGTTGCTAACTTGCTGACCATGCGCTGCGCTGGCTACACTGCACAAGCTGCTGCTGCGGTAGGCGCTTTAGCTGCGGTATCATGTTCTATAGTCACGGAGGCGTTCATAACAGCACCCTCACTTCACGCAACAATCCACCATCACCGTCACAACCACAACAAGTTGAGGTTCGCCAGTAACAGCCGCCAACCCACCGCGCTAGCCTCCACCCCACCTCTACAAGCAGCAGACCGATGGCGATGTATACGCGGAAGGCGCACTATGAACACCACCGGTGGATCTCCATTGGGTTTGTCATTGCCAGCCGTGGCTACAGGCCTACGTGTGTCCGGAATCGGTCGCAGCTCTAGCCAACGGAGACCTCGCGCAAGCACCACAGTTGGCTGCGGCATGTCCACGGACGGAGGGGGAGAAGACCTGTTGAATCCCCTGGCCCGAGGCGACCCTGAGCGCGCAAGGGTGAACAACCTCATCACTATACTGGCTGAGACACCAATGAACCAGTGGAAGCCTGCTATCCTTGACGAGTACATGTCGAGTCTGCTCAAACGAGGCATCTACCGGCAGGCCATGGCCGAGAGGATGGCAAAGGTGCGCAGCGGGGAGGACCAGGAGGCGCTGGTGAGGGTGGATGCCTACTTGACAGGCTTCCTCGGCCAGGAGAGTCGGCGGGCTTCTCGGAAGAAGGTGAGGGGGGAGGGAGAGGCTGGTTTGGTAGATGCACGCAATGGCGTGTACACGGTACACGAACACGCGAAAACAATATGTAGAGCGGCGTCGTCTAAAAGCCGGTTCGTTGTTTTATTACTGTCGGGAGTTGTGAGAGACAACTACAGTACGCAGCACTCGTGATCATGTCATGTCAGACGAACGAGTCATTCTCTGGGGCGATTTTGCGTGTCCCGTGTCCTATGTCCCACACATGACGAAACGAGACGAGAACTGTGAGGTTTCAGCCTGTCGCTACACAGTTGTACAAAGGTTTGTCAGCAGTAGCTCAACTTTTATCTACCTGTGGGAGGACTTGCTTGGTCAGTGAACCTTTAGGTCGACGCCGCCATGTGCAAGAAAACCTAAACGTCTCGACTGCTGTACAAAATGGTTCGCTCGCGCTCGATCACACCCATGAACGGGTGGACACCATCTAAAAACGAAGGCAAAGTTCGCTCCTCTCTTTTCTCGTCGCAACGTGCCTTCATCAGCGAAACACATTGTAAGATATGCCCAGCGGACACTGCGTCAGTTGTCTCATGAGGAGCTGTTGACGGCACACGGGATAACACCACCAACGGTTCGTGGGTCTGCTTCGTTCCGCAGGTATCAATAATCTTGAGCGCAGCGGCGGCAGGCCCGGAGGAGCTGGACGACTGCGTCCAAACCCTACAGAGAGAGGACCTGTTGGACAGCGACCTGACGGAGTACGTTGCCAGCCTGGTCACTGCTGAGGTGAGCCTCTACATATCACTTCGTCCGCACTGCTGCCGTTATCAGCGCCGCGGCTTCTTCGCAACCAAGTGGAACGATTGCCTCTTGTCAAATATGTACTACAGTAGATGTGTGAAAGGCAGCAACAGGAGGTACCCTGTGTGATGCCGTGCTGACATGTACCAGACAGGTTTTTTCTGGCGTGTTCCTGGTGAAAGATTGTCGCTTGTGATAGTTACAGCCAAGTTGGTGATAGACGACAGGTCATTTTATGTTGTGTTTCTGCATAACAGCCATCGCATTGACAGAGTAAAGCAATCACGAAGCAGTAGAAGGGTTGAATCCCGCCTTACGATGCAAAAATCAGCAATGTTATCTTGATGAAACAGAATAGTGCTAACCGAAGCACTTTTGTTTGTTTCTGTTCAGGCAAACAGAGGCACCCAATCCAGTTTGCTGAAGGTCCTCAAGACGGTGCGAGATCGGATCCAGGCGGAGTTGAAAACTGAGTGAGTGCCGAACATACTGGGTGGCACATCGCGTCAGCGTGTCATTTGACACGTTGCGATGCTCCTCTCCCACGTTATAGCGCTCGAGTACTCCGCAAATGTGTGAATTGCGGCAAGAGGAAGCTTGAGCTATGCTATCAATGGCATCTTGCTGCTCGCGCCCGCCAGAGAATCCGACATTCTGCCCACAAATAGCAGGGGTAGGGTTTCAAAGTTTTACGTAATTAAGAGAGATATTGCTATTCCTAGGAAAATACAATGTTTTTCTGTTATTGCTGTGGTTGTTGTATCGCGAATCTTCTCCGCTCCCTTGGTGCGCATCCTCTTACTCGGCAGGTCACGGCCGGAAGTCCGCACGCTAGCACGGGCGCTACAAATTGAAGACGCCGCAGAACGCAAGAAGTTTCTGCAGCACACTTTTACCAAGTTGGAGGAGCTAGATGAGTTCGTAAAATTTATGGAGGAGGGCATAGAGTATCTCGGAAACGACTTCGGATTCGCGTTGCGAACCAACATGCCACAGGAGCACTTCGACAAGATGAAGGCCGTCTACGCGGAGGCCGCAGCTATTCGGAGGTTGTACTTGCAATGATTTGCTGCCGTTGAAGCCGAGGAGACGTTGCTGCGGCTGTAGTGCTGTTTTGCTGCTACAGCGGAAGTTGTTGCATTAGGCGCTACTAAAAGAGCCACATTTTGTTTTGTTCGATTTACACTTGTTGCAAAAACGGAAATATGGAAGAACGGTCTCATTCGTCGAACGTTGTGCCACCTTGAGCGGCGGTCTCGTTTTGGTATATCATGTGGGGAATCGAACTCAGGGAACCATGACGCGCTAATTATTACTTCGCCGTGTGGGGTTGTGACTTGCATGGACAGGCACTTGGCTGCCACATGATATAAGCATATCTTGCCATCATTGCTACAGCAGTGGGTGATTTAGCTGTAGTACGAATTGATCAATCGGTGGACTCGCAAAAAACTGCGTGCTGGGAACGTGCTCTGGAGTTCCCATCGTTTTCAACGAATTGCTGGGGCCAATTTTTGATACTTTCAATTTTTCCGACTTTCAACAGTCGCGCTGGTGCCGCACTGACCAGAAGTCGCGTTTTATACGAATAGCAGAGCGTTCTCGAGTGAGCGGCTTGGACCACGAATACTTGGAGTGTCTCGCGTCGCTCCTTCAGTGCACAGCTATGCTTTGGCGAGCACATTCGCCGTCAGTCGTCCTACGCGCTGCTGCCACTCCAGATATTGGGCCGCGCTTTTTCTTCGGAGTGGCTCTTCCAAGACGTAAAACAGCAAAATCTGTCATGTTAGAAATTCGATTGCTACATTTCGACGTCCCTTTCATTGTGAACAACCCACCCCGGCCGAGGCACTGGCGGGCGCACGCAGCTATTAATTGAAGACAAAACGCACCGCAGGAGATTGAATTCCCGTCACACTAGGTACTAGTTATTAAATACTTCGAACTCCCGAGTATTTCCTTCGTTTGGCCCTTCCTTAAATTGGCAGGCATACACAGGTGTCCAAGCACTAAGCAAGCGCAATTTCTTGAGCGTCCTCCTCTTCGGCTTTCGGTTCTAAAACCTGGCTCAGAAGACTCGCCGCGGCGGGAAGAACTCCCACCGTGGCGCTGTTGAGAACCATACCGTCAAAAGCCACGCAGAAACGCTGTGCTCGCTCCGGGTCAAGCACGGGCACGCGCGGATACCTCTGCGAGAAATGGGTGAGCACAACTTCCCGCGCCTGCATACGCCTCCCTATCTCTAGCGCCTCCGAGGTGGTGCAGTGGAACTTCGACACAGCGTCCTGCTTCATCGAGTCGTCGAAAGTGGCCTCGTGGATGAGGAGCGCCGCCCGGGCTCCAGCGTTGACCAGGTGGTGGCAAGGCCTCGTGTCCCCGCTGTAGACCAGCTTGGCGCCGTCCTGCCACAATTGCACCACGAGACCGTACGCCTCCCTGCAGTGGATGACGGGTACTGACCTCATTCCGTCCAGCAGCATCGACGCCCCCTGCCTCCCGCCCTGTCTGCTGCCGCTGCTTCCACCAAGACTATCACCGTTGCCGCCTCGCCAGGAGCCCTGCCGCTCAATGTCCCTGCAGTGAACGGCTCGGTACGTTATTCGCTCTCCCGAGAACTCTCTGCACTTTGCCAGGAAAGTGAGCACGGCGCTTGGTGCAACGACCACAAGCGGGCTCCCAGCCTCTGATTGGCGCGGCCCTCCCATCGAATTCGATGCCATGCGCGCGCGGTGGTGCTCCGCGATGAGGCGGAACAGCCCCGTGTGGTGGTCCGCGTGCTTGTGCGAAATCCACACGCAGTCGAGCCCTCGGACTTCTTCGAGCGCCCCCTCTCGCCCGAACTGCCTCTCCAGGTGTCCGAGCGTCCCTTCCCCGGCGTCAATCAACAGGCGTAGCGGCTTCCCCTCCGCAGCGCCGTTTCTAACAACTCCCCCTTGAGGGATTCGCAGAAGGACCCCGCTGCAGCCCCTGTTTTTAGTCGGCGCTGCGCTTCCCGTCCCGAGGAAAAACACTTCCGCGCCGGCCAACCCCCCGCCGCTGAACAAGGAACTGCCGGGTGTTCGTGGCGCGATGTTGTTGCCGTTTATTCCAGGTGGTGGTGGTGGTGGCGGTGGCGGTGGACGAAAATGTGGCATGCCATGATGTCCCGGCAACGCATCGGCGCTTGTCCTTGCTCGCTTGAAGGATGCCTCACTGCATACCAGGTATGGTGGCGGTGGCGGTGGCGGCGGCGGTGGTGGCGGTGGCAACGCAGACACGGATGGGCAACCTGGCAACGAATTGGCGCTCAGCGGAGCCGGCGCTTCGGGGCAGGTGCGAGGCGCTGAGGTCACTTGCTCTGATCGTGTGGCTGCGTCATCGTTGGGCTCTCCAGCATCGGTTGCTCCCGGTTCCGCTATCTGTGCATCTGGCCGTTCTTTCGGTGTGCTTACAACCGGCGGCAGTCCGTGCGCAGCCCGAAGTTCAGCCACGATGCGATCCCTTTCGGCTGTCAGCCCCGCCTCTTGTACCCTGGTCCCCATGTCCTCGAGTATCTCGCCAATCGCTACAGGTGGGCGTACCGTAGAAGAGTCGATTCCGCGCGCCGACGCTGGGAGAAGCACCGTCTTCAACAGCGTCTGCCCGATAACTGGGCCCGTTTTGCCGCCACCCTCCTCCGCCTCCGCTGGTTTCTCTTCTGGCGCGACCTTGACCGCGACATTCGGCAGAGCGGAGTGCAGCGGGAAGGCCTGCGGAGCGACGAAGTTAAGCTGGACGGACCTCTCCGCCAGCTTGCGGTGCTGCAGCCCCCCCGCCCCTCGCTCCCGGCCTCGACGCCCGTGCCCGAGGACAACGTGGGTTCCCCTCAGCGCCAGCAGCGGGGCATACGCCGTGTGCTCGACGACATCCTCCGGAGAAAAGTGGATGACGAAAAGAACGCTGTGGAAGGGAGGGGGGATGGAGAGTAGGGAGGGACGGATGCAGGTACCGCTCAGAGTCCGCACAACATCCAGATGCCTATTTTTTGTAGTACAAACGATTCGGCTGTTGAATGACTGCGCCACCACGACTTATCAACTAAAAATAGAGCCCGTGGCGTCTAGTGGCCCGCTGGTATTCGAAAGCCACTTGCTGTACATATATCTCAAAAACATCGACGAAGTTCAAAACTGGGTTAACACTGCGTAACAAAACTGACAATAAGTGTAGACGCTGAGAGTCCTAAACGACCTCGAACACAGGTAAACTCGGGAACATAAAAAACTCACCTATTGTCCCGCCGGGCACCCCTGACAATCGCGTGATTCTCGACGGCCGAGACATAGCCAATGTTCGGGCACGAGACCACGAGGAATGTCGAGCCCTCGTCATGCAGCACCTTGCAGCGGTAAAGCACGGCAGGCCCTCGAGCAGGAATCCCCGCAGGGACAGCCGATTCACGGGCCGCCGCGTCCTCCGAACGGCCTGCTTCCGGCCCTGCACCGGACTTCCCTTCTCGCGCAGTCGGTGCCCCTGTTGGCTTGGCCCCGCTCGGCACCGTTGGTGTTGCCTTAGGCCTCTTCTCACTGCATGCTGCGTTGCTCAGATCCTGGGGCGACGTTTTTTTCTGTTCCTTTTTTGGCGGAGTGTCCGTGAGATCTACGTCAACTCGTTTGGTGGCACCATTAGGGGTGATACAGCCGGCTTCTTTGTCTACGTCCAGCCGGCCTTCCATTCCTGCGGGAATAGACGCCAGGAGAATCTTATCGGGCTCCTCGCGAGCTGCTGGGACGTTCTCTGTGCCGGCTTCCTTGTGGGTACCGTCTTCGGCACTCCTCTTTTTACCTCCGCCACCATTGCTGTTGCTTATGCTACTGCTGCCGCTACTACTTTCCTCCTCCTCCTCTTCTTCGCTAGAGCTTCTGCCAGTACTATCATCACTGCTGTCATCACTGCTATCCTCGCTGCTGGGATCGTCTGAGTCGTCTGAATCGTCTGAATCATCCGAATCATTCGAGGACGAATCGATCGGCACTGCAATCGACGCGCCTCGCCTGGCCGGGTCCACCACGCCGCATCTGACCTCCAAATGCTCGTCGCCAAGCACGTAGCTGCACTGCGATTCCCCTGTACAGCCGCCAACAGCGAGGCACACAGCACCAAGAAGAAATGTATCATCAACCAAGGTGCGCCAAGATAGGGCCAATGCGCACAGTACCATATCAAACATCCGCACATCGGACAGATCAGACGCCCATTTCATTATCTAGATACTTCGGGGCAGGTTAACTATGATCTGCACGATATATAATCTGTTTTCCGGGTAGGATCTGTATGACCCGGCTCTTGCACATATGTTGGGATCTGTATGATCCCGTTCTTGCACAACATCTTATAAGCGCAAATGTAGGATCTAGATGATGTAGATAGTGATCTATCCGATGTGTGAATCTTCGCGTGTGTAGGACAGGGGTTGAGTCCTCAATGTCGTCTGCCGAGAGGGTTCGAGCGCTCACCGTGTCCTAGCGGGAGAGGCATGGCTGACACTGCGGGGCATCTGCCGGCTCTTGGTCCAAAGGCCTGGAGACCTTCCTGCAGGCATTCGGGGGGGGGGGGTCACATCGGAAGACCATGGAGGGAGAGGGGGAGGGTGAGATATAGGTATACTTCGTACAGGCGGATGGAGAGATCGCGGGATAAGGCGAACACAGCAGTATGATGGAGAATAAGAGGGAGAGATAGAGATGGAAAGAGATAGAGACGGCGAGAGGTAGAGAGACACACAGAGACTGGCAGATAAATAACTACTACTGCTGTAGAGGGAGAGAGAGAGAGGCGAGGTCATGGCGGTGTGGTCAACAAAATCACTGCGTACGAGTTAGGATGCGGTGAAATCGGTCGGGGATGTGGCAGAATGCGGGGGAACTTATCGGGGATGCGAGGTGTACGAGGTGGTTATGTAACCGTCTGGGAGCTCGTAGAGACAACAAGGATGTTTTTCCCGGGGGACATTTCATATGGACCTCGGGAGGCGCCGATTAATTCACTTTTACTTTACCTATATTTTGTTCCTTGTTCTTCTATATTCTATTCCATGTCTACATGTACCCCCCCCGTGCTGCCACCATGAGAGCCCACCCGTGAACCCTTCCCGGCCAAGCCTACCACACCAGTGGATGCATTCAACACAAAATTACACAGCACAGGGGGTAACACGTTGTGATATTTAACCGCTCGTCGCTAGTCGGGGCATAAGTTAACGTATTGTACGCTGAGGGGTTTGGCTCGGATCACACTATAAGCGACATTATGTCTCCGTCGTCAAATTTGCCTCGGTATTAGAATATCCGAATAATTCCCTTATTCTCCCCAATCGGGGGTGGTGCCTACAAAACAACTTAAACGCTGTCTTTGTGGGACGACGATGTGCACTTAGCATCTGGTCATAGCCAGTAGGCAAGGAAATCATTACACATGTAGTGTTCTGTCTGCTTGACAACCGTCGTAGGCTACGGCTGTGTTTGGTCCAGTTGTTTATAACGATCATGGCAACTATGTCATCTCGTCCACCCCCCACATCAAGGAATGTCGTCCAGGCGCAATTGATATATATACTACAATAATTGAGTACCACACGTGATAGCTGTGCCTCAACACAGCACTAGCTCATCGCGATACAGGTACGCCGCCATGTCACGGATAAAGCTTCGCTGATCGAGCGGCTTCAACAGAGCAACTATATATTCCATTTTCACATCATGCGCTGAAACGCTACGGTGTACAACAAACATGGAACCAAGACCGTGACTAAGGTTGATGCATTAGAAAACAGGGCGTACCGGCGATTATGAAAAAAACTTTTCCACGAGTGCGGCTGTCCGTCGCTCTGAACCTTGTTTGGGGGGAACGGCTATTTCCTGATTTGAGACCCGCAGGTATTTTCTGAGACTGCGACCAGGCGTGGAACTGTTGGGACCGGCGACGGACGTATTGTTTACAAGTACCGCTCGCCACATGCCAATCACGCAATAGCGCGGAAAAACAACATGCACCACGTATACTTTGTTGGGCGATGAGTAAGCCTGCGAAGGGCAAACAGTTCTTATATCATGGCATCTTGCAATAATGTTCATCACAAAACTACCACGTATCAAGGGTATCATTAGGGGTAGTGGTTCTGCCAGACGGTTGGCTTTGGGTCAGAGCCGGGAACTAAAGTCGGTGCGAGGCAAGCACGGCGTTGTCACCCCTCTACCTCGAGTTCAAACAACAAATAAACGACACGAGAGTTGCCATTGTTCCTATGTAGATACGCAAAATGCAAAATTTCAATAACCCACATGTTTATAGGACTTTCGCATATACAATGCAATTTCTAAGTCTAAATTCCAGTCGGGGTAATGGCCGCTGAAGGCTGCACCGGGATCTTTACTAGCGAACAGATTAACAGATTTTGAACGTGCTAGAGTGAAAAATAACGCACAGCATACATATGTTCCTGGCATCGCCTAGGAGGGTAGACTCAGGGCCTACGCACTCAAAATTGACCTTGGTTGCTACGTATGCTCACTTAAATGCGTACTGATGGTGTTGGCGAACTGGCTACTGCATGTAAAATGTGACAACATATATACTCTATACTTGTATATGCTTTCTTTGTATTTCATGACGGAGGCAGCCTTTCGGCGTTTGCTTCGTGAATTTCCTTGACGGAAACCCGTTGGAAAATATTCCTCTGACATGCGCAGCAACGACTAAGCTGCCGGAAACTCAGTTGTTGCTTCTGTTGTCGGTCTGAAACTACTCCGTCACCGGTATAATCTAGTGTGTGGTCGCAATACCAGCTTCAAAACACTTCTGAAGGAGGGTAACGAATCATCCGGGTATATAATATGAGGTACGCTGTTCATATACCAGTACAGCATACGGAGTACTCCTGTACCGTTACCAAAGCAAACCAATCACTAAATGAGGAGAATAGCACACAATACTTCGTATGCAATTCGAGTTTGTCGCATACCACAACTCCAACGGTAGACATTAACATGATTTTCCAAATTTACGGAGACTAGGAGTCGGAGAAAATAACAGCATTATTAGTGATGAGATGTAGAACTGTTACGTTTTTTTGTTTTGTTTTTTGGGTCAATCGCAGGGGGTTACCTTGCATTCGTCGTGTAATCCACGATTGGACATACTCGATGCGGGAAAACAAAGAGAGCGTGTATAGTCCTATATGCCCGACTACACGCTAACTAGAAAACTCACAACAAACAAAAGCGGATAATAAATGGAATTCTCAAACTTCCGGGATTACAGGATTACAGGATAGGAAGAAGACGAAACACACAACGAATGTACCAGTCGAAATATACCAACCATAATGACGATGAAAAAATATACAACTTCAGAACTAACAAAGGAAGCCTGCCTCCGAGTTAAAACAAATATATACCCAATCAATGATGAGGCGGCTTGGAGACGTATCTCGAGAACAAATCGGGGTCCTTCGTAGACATGCTGGCGGAAACGTTTCCCTTCGTGGGTGATGCGGAGTTAGGATAGGTTTGTCTGTGAACGTACGAAAACAAAGGAACAGGAGAAATTATGATTATTCTTCCAATGAGAATGAAGCATGTCTATTTCGGGGATCTGGGTCAGACTCTTTATATATTTTTATAAAAAAATTAAAAAAACACAACAGCTGTGAGATCTAGGATTTCGTCGAAACTCATCTTTGCAAGCTG
>JAYJMJ010000552.1:928585-941251 GCA_036873875.1 Laminaria ephemera | reverse complement strand
AACTTCTTAAGAGGGGGACAAAATCTGACTTCTATGAGACACATAATTATATATACGTAGTCTTATCACCGGTAAGGGGGCGGGTGGAGGGGGAAAGGACTATTTATAGCGACCATAAAACGAAGAGTGCGGTCTCATGAAGCGTCAAGTGAAAGCGTGCAGCAGTACGAGTTTCACCATGCGGCGCGCTTGTCGTCCAGCTCTTTGCAATGCAGTGCTGACACCTCCTCTACCCAAGCGGCCCCGGGGCTGCTTTGCGTGGCCGATGCCGTAATCATCAATAGTTTCCTACAGCTTTCCCCTCTGGAGAGGTTAATTCGTTTCTGGTGGTGGTTTAATTCGTTTTGTGGTGGTGCGGGGTATATATGTCCTCGTTTGTTTTGCTTTCGCCGCCATCGCCACCTCATGCGCCGCGTGTTTGCGACGACTTCCCACTTTCTTCTAACCGCTTTGTTAACACGACCAACCAACAACAACACAAACACTCTACCCATCCCACCACGAACGGCTCTGCGTCTGGGCCATCCGCCATCACCTCTCGCCCGCCAAACAGCTTTGACGACCCTGGCGAGTAGGTCACAATTTGCGCGCGTTTCTGACTTCTTTGCCATGTGTATACGCACCACAGCAACGGTTGTGTCTTACAATCGCAATGTTAATCGCTTTTTGGGACCTGGATCGTTAACCCCTCTAATCTCCCAATTGCGCCCATGTTCCGGGAATAAAGTACTTGGAATCAGAGTTGGGTCATCATTGCAGAATTGAAATATTCGAGTGCAGATCAATCTCCGAAAAGATGAAGCTGGTGTTTTTTTTGCTCGTTATCACGTTCACAGCGGAACAACACCACACACGTGACAATCACATCGGAAAGCCATCGCAGCACACAATCATAACGGGAGAAATCTCAGCGCGCGGGAGCCATCCGCACAGTACCAGGTAGCAGGGCAGCCGCCGCTCATGCCGGGTGCACCCAGTGTCGCGGATGGGAACCGCTCGCTGGATTCCCTGCTGTGTGTTGCTACCCTCGTTTGTGTGTGCTTGCTGCTTGCTGTGTTCCATCTCTTCTGCAAATATGGAGACAACAACCTTTTTGGTCTTGCCTCGACCCCAAAACTAACTTTGGTCGGAGCAGCACAGCAATTGTACAGACAGCAACAACAGCGAGGTGTATGTACGCGGCAAGCCCTTTGCGCCACAGCAAAACATGGAGAAAGAGGGGGACTGCGAAGCGCCAGCAGCAGACGCCGATCGGTGGGCGCTGAAGGGAGATAAACCGAGACTCAGGGCAGTGCGAGGAGTGCTGCTACTCGTATAGGCACAAGCGGCGGGCAAACCTCCTTGCTATTTTTTTAAGCAGCAGCGGCAGCTAGCTGCAGTCTCTCTGCTGCCTGCCGCCACAGACCGCAGGCTTGTCTACGCCCAAGTGGTCGCCGCTGCTACGGTATTGCTGTTGCAAGAGGCCGCTGCTGCTATGTGTTGCTGTTTACCGTTGGTACACGTCTTATTTGGCGGTACGACTACCGGTAGGACGGAAGGAAAAAGCTGAAACCCGTAGTACTGGCTGGAGCCGCTGCTTGCCGCCTTGTGACCACGGACTAGAAATTGTGAAAATATGGCGATAAAACAACAAGACTCGTAACAACAACAGCTATTGTCCATTGTCCATTGCCCACCAACGCACACAAATTGACAGCAGTTACAAATATCCTGCTGCGCCGAGTTCCCAGCGACAGCTGTACTATCTTTATATTACCTGGAGCGTGCTCGCTTATTTTTAGTGTTTCGCGCACTTTCTCCTCTTGCGCCAACGGTCTTATCTTCTCCAGTACCACCGCAACTAAACGCGACCTCTACATCTACCCACGCACCCACCCACCCATCCACCCACCCACCCACCACCCACCCACCCACCCACCCACCCACCGTCTAGGCAAACAAGTGGTCGTGGCAGAACAAGAGGGGTTCGGAGGACCCTCTCGTGGCGTGGAAGAAAATGAAGGCGGAAGGCAAGGTCGACGACATCTATGACGTGAGGATAATAGTTTGTACAAGACACGGCCGACCCTTGCTTGATCTGAGCGGCGGCGGCGGCGGCTGTAAATTAAAGACGACAGGGTCGACCTTTGATCCGGGCGGCGGCGGCGGCGGAAGGGAGGGGGGGGGGGTGGCGCTTGCCGAAATTTTAGCCTGGGGGGAACCGCGCGTCGGCCGACTTTTAATTCGACCGGCGGCGATACGACGCAGTTTTTCTTGGCTGGGATGGCCTACATGGCAGCAGTTTGTCGCGTCCTTCCGGATAATTTGTCTAGAATCCATCGGGCGTGGCGAAGTTTTGCTTTGGGGCTACAAGTAGTCATTAGGGGCCACAGTGATAGTTGTGGCTCGCCGTATCAACAGCGTGCGGGCAGATCCGAAACGAGCGACACCTGTCTTATACAGCAGTAGTAGTTGGCATTCATCAAGCTGTATACCCCCCCGTCTACCCCCCTCGGATCATCGCCACCGCTGCTACCACCACCGCCGCCGCCGCCGCCGCCATCGCCGCCACCGCCGCCACCACTGCACCGCCCCCCCCTTTTGGGCGCATCTTTCTGCCTGCCTCACCATCTTCCGCGTGCGTCACACCCTCTCCGCCGTGCCTGTTTTGCAGGGCGATGAGCCGGAGGGAGGCATCCCCATCCCCATGGCGAGCTTCGGTGTGGGCGGAAGCTTCGGCGTAGGTGGCAAGTGGGACGAGGGAGGCCGGTTCGACCTCCGCCTCCCGTACGCGGACCAGGTGTGTGTGCTGGACTGGCGTCATGCCTTGCCTTGCGTGTTTTGTGTGTTTGTTTGTTTTGGGCACCGTGGTAGTGGTGGGCATGAGCAAGATAATAGTGGTGTTGTGCGGTTCCGTTTGTCCGAGCTGGTTGTGATTGGCCAGAGGTACTCCGGGCTTGTTGCGGACCCCACCGCCCCGCCGGATGGGAGCTGCGGTGTTGGTATCGGCAACAGTAATTATGGCGGTAGTGGTGGCGGGTAATATTTTCGGTAACTATATTGGTAATAATGGCGGTAACGATATGTAATATTTGAAGTACCGACAACAACGGTAGCGGCAATAATGGCGGTAACCGTAGCCGTAATATGGGCGGCAACGACAACGGTAATGGTAACAGTAATAATAGCAGTAACGGTAATAATTGCGATAGGACGTGTCGGCTCTATCGGCTCTGCAGCATGTATATTTAGCTGTGATGAATGACGCAGAGAGGACAGTGCACGCTACTGCAAACTGTGGCATCATTTTGTATTGGGCATCACGGCCTTGCTGCGTTCAATCACTACAGTATGATACTGATACAAGCGGTATTGATAAAGCAGTAGATCATGGTGGCGGTGGCAGATTGCGCCTTTCTTCCCTTGTCGGCGTTGGGGGTGTTGCGGTAGAGGCCTCATTTTGGTCATGATTTAATTCATATTGTTGCCCCAACTGGTTTTTCCCAGATGGCTTTCCGGGTTCAGGGTCGGCAACACTTGCATTCAAGCATATTAGAGGAAAACCAGAGTGTATATACCTTGGTACAGATTGTTGCCGGCCGAGGTGTTGAAATCAAATTGTTTCGATTTCGACCCTCCCCCCCTTCCGCGCGCGCGCCTCTACCCGCCGGCATCCACCGCCTCGTGCCATTTGCAACTCCAGGGCTACGTCGACCCAGACGAGGCCCCCATGAAGAAAATCGGCAGCATTTTTGGGTGGAAAAACAAGAAGGTGGAGGAACCCGAGGCTGCGGCGCCGAAATCGAAGAAAATGCCGGGCAAGAAGCCCGCACCCGGAGTAACGAAGGCAAAGGCGGGAAAGGTTGCCGACGTCAAGCCTAAGAAGAAGGGCTGGTGGTAGAGTTGTGCAGTTCGTTGCTCAAAAATTGTCACAGACATCCTCTGTTTTATTTATTTTGGGGAGGGGGGAGAGATTGGAGGGTTAGAGGTTCACCCCCCCCCCCGCCCCCACTCCGCCTCCACTATCAACAATTTGCATATTTTTTTAATGTATTGTGGTAGCGAGTGAACTTAAGGGTTTGTTGCCTGTATCCCGCAGCCTTTGTGTGCCGGCTAGGTTATTCGAGGGTTGGGGTCGGCGTGGACGTGCTGACGCGCCTCCCCTCGTGCCTTTTGAGTCCAGAATAGTCTGTGGTGGCTTGATCGGTTCCTGCCGCGTCACGTCAATTGCCTCAGACGTTCTGTATCCTAGTGTGTCGGTCAGGGAGGTGAAGGGCGGCTGGAGGGAGGGGGGGGTAGGGGATGTTTGGCGGACAGACCGCGCCCACGCCTGCCTGCTGTACGGTGGTCGAACTCTCGGGTGGGAGTTTTCTTTAATTATATGGTAAGAGATTGGGCGTGTACAGTATAGGTGTCGGGTGCTCGGAAAGGTTTGAGCAAATACATGTCGTACAGTTTAAGAAAAACAGGGAACGGGAGTTGTATCTACAGGTCGGAGGCGTTTGGTGCTGCTGCGTGCAGCGGATGCGGAACTGCTCGGCGCTGGCGTACCCCTTCCGATGTTTGGTGGTGGCGGAACGTATCGGCGGAGCTCTTTGATGATTGATGACATTTCATAGGTTTACGGGCACGGCGGCCCTCCACTGTTGTTGGTAGAGGCGCCACGAAATATCCCTGCGTGGGTGTGTGCGAGAGAGGGTAGACTACCACTTATTCGACGAAATTATTTGCTGGCTGTGGCCGACCTTCGGTTTGGGTCGGCGAGGGGTTAGGGTGCTTGGTGGACCCTGCCGTCGGCTACTTGTATACCCGGGGTGGGATCAGGGTGCTAAGCGGGGGCAGGGTGCAAATTTGTGTGTATGCGTGTGTTGACCGATGAAACATGCCGAAATATCACTAGAAGCATTAGTTGACCATTGAATGGGTATTGTCGAACACCAGGTATTACCAGGTATGCGGTAAGCTCTACTGGTTCAAGACGCCACCGGTGCCGGCGACACCTAAGAAATACGCCTCTTTTCTCTAGTTCATCGCGTAGCCTGTCCATCGCCCGGTACGTATCATAGGGTGTTGCAAGAATATGAGGCAACGTGTAGTTGCGAGAAGGGCAATCTTGAGGAATCACACTTATGCATGCATGCCTGGCTTTCAAATCCGGGACAAAATGCTGCTCACAGCTCCATCTTGGTTAATTTACTCCTTCCTGTCCTTTGTTGACTGAGAGTTCTCACACAATACACCTCACAGCCTCATCTTCGTTAAGTTACTCCTGTCTGTTGCCTGATACTACTACCCAACTGGTACCCAATACCCCGCGTACAACGAATGAAACACTTCGATGAATGTCGGACGACTGGAACGAATCCCGGCGCTGCGCGGTGGCCTCCTTATTCGTCGATTCTTCCATCATTCATTCCTAACGTCGGCCACAACTTCAAGCTGCCACCTTATGAAAAAAGTGACCGAAGAACGGCCCACTCTCGGGAAAGTGCACTCTTATCACACACCTTGTGATGTACCTGGTACCAGTAAGAACAGTGAAATAAGTGAACACAGCTTGATTGGACTCAGGACTGGCCGGGCCTTGGATAGTTCGTTTCGACAGACCGGCGCGATTTTTTTCGATGAACTATAGCTCTAAGGACCCCAACACACAGCCTACCCACGCGATGATGCCTTCCTTCGCGGGGAGTTTCACGCGAACAACCATTTGGCCCAAAACAAAACACTGCTACAGTAGGTACGATGACAAACGGCATATGACGCCAACCTTAAACTAGCTGCGCGTCCTCGGCCACAATATCTCGCGGCCGAACATCCTTCCTGTTTAGGAAACCCGCCGCAACGGGAAAACGTAACGTCCCCAGGGCTACATTACAACACTACACACAGCAAAAAGCAAAAAGTTCAGGCGTCGCGACTGCTCTACCTTTGCTGGAGCCTGCAAACATCGACACCACGACGAAACCCGATACATAGGGTTTGGGTTGACACACAAATACGGTTAACAAAATTCCCTCCCCCCAAGACAGCCGTAGATCCGACCGAAACGCGGACTCGACGCGCACAAGGCGCAAGACGGCATGAGCTCAATCCCGCAGCAGGAACTGCCCGATCGCTATTTTTACGCTCCCATAATAATAAGCAAGCACCAAGGCACACACTCTCCCACACGCCCACAGTCCGACGGTTACTGCTGCTGTAGCGGCCACGGCTTCTGTCGCGCGCAAGCCGTGGCTAGTGGTGGGCGGGGCGACTGGCCCTTTGCCTACAAAAAACAAAAAATCGTGTCACTGTTGTACCATACGTACGTATGACTCGGTGTTCTCCGAATGGTGGCTTTTCTTCTTTCTACGTATTGGTCATTTTTTTGAAGAAAACATCTGCTTGGTGGAAAATCCGTGGTCGACCGGTGGCGCCATCCAGGATCGTGACGTCATTTTCGGAAAAATCGACAAATAACCCTAAGAAGAAAAAAAAGCTATGTGCCATTCGGAGCGCACTACGCAACAATGCAAGCACCACCACGATCACCACCGCCACCGCAATAACACCACCACCACCACCACTACCACAAAAACTTCGGCGTACCGAAGGCCGCGCAAAAACAATGCGTGTAGCTGACCACCAAAAGAAGTTGTCCTGTATTTCCGACGAGTTGCAGAAATAGTACACGCGCGACCGGCAATATCACTCCCAGTCTACTGCGAAGGAGGGGGGGGGGGGGTAGCCGCTCCCGCTCCCCCCCTCTCCCCTTTCCCCCTGGCGACCCACCCCGAATCAGTTCGGGCTCGCGCTGGGTCGAAGGTTTAGAGCCAAATAATTTGTTAAAATAAATAAATAAAACAAATATACGCGCGCTATTTCTTCTTAAGAGACCAGGATGCCATGGCGGTAGAAGAACGAAAACACCACACAAAAGGAAACGGTGCAAACGCACGCAGTTCCGATGGATACTACCTTGAAGACGAAGCGGTCCTCCTCCAGCCCGCTTGGCAAGTTCATCCCTGGTGTCGGGTTTCAGAGCAAAAAAGCGTGTTCGTGCGGGACGGGGGGGAGTGGGGGGAAGATAAGGTACATATAAAAGCGGTGTAACCTGAGCCAATGCGGTGCAACCTGAGCCAAACCATCACTGACACCAGCAGCAATGAAAGGTGCAAGAGGCTATCAAAGGCAACGGGTAGAGGTACCAACACACGTATATATATGTGACCAACACTATACCTGGTAATATATACCTGGTATGTATATATATGTAAATATTGGTATTCAGGGCCAACATTGTTACGCCAGTGTCTACATACTCCTCAAATACTCGAGCAGGTTACGAGCTTCGTGTTACGCGGGGGGCTACATATCCCACAAATATTCCAACGTGTTAGGCCACTGTTTATGGTACCCCGATCTAGGTCATAGATATTGATCTCAGCAAGATCCACCCAAAGTAAGATCTGTGTACACTGCATGTGGAGACGAATGTTGGTCCTGACAATTTCTAAGATCGGAAAATCCACCGAAAAGGGGTGTTTTGTCCCGATCTCCGACGGAGATCGGGACGAGGTAGTTCTCCTCCAGATGTTGTCTCGAGGTCGTGCCTAATTAAGCCGCAATTTTGCCCTCGCGCACACGCACACACACGGGACAGCATTAGTTCGAAAAAATGTGGCAGCCTCCGGGGCCATTTGCCGAGCAGCTGCCGCTTGACCCTCGCGCGCCTCGATCGCCATGGTCTGTAGTGCGTTGTGGCACTGCGGCGCGTTTGTGTGTTTTTGGGGTTTTCGAATTCGTACAACCACCCCCCTCAATAATGTCTTCGAATATATTCAACATTTTTGGTAGCTTCTGCATCGAGATTCGTTTTTACCATACACACTGCTTGGAAATCTTAAATCGGCATGTTGATCTTTAGGCGGCGAAACCAATCTCAGGAAGATCTATGACCTAGACCGCCGGGGTACCATAAACAGTGGCCTTATGAGTTCGTGTTACGCGGGGGTCTACAGACTCCAAAAATATTCCAATAGGTTATGAGCCTCGTGTTACGCGAGGGTCTACATAATCCACAAATATTTCAATAGGTTATGAGCCTCGTTTCACACGAGGGTCTACATGTTCCATATGTATACAGGTTATGAGCCTCGTGTTACGCGGGGGTCTACAGACTCCACAAATATTTCCAACATGTTATGAGCCTCGTGTTACGCGAGTGTCTACATATTCCACAAATATTCCAACAGGTTATGAGCCTCGTTTCAAGCGAGAATCTTACGTCTATTTGTTTCACATCCTTAATATTTCTTCACCGACAACGGCTGGAGAAGTCGTGGCTGCAACAACGAGGCCAACACTATCACCACCACCACCAATAGCAACAGCAACACCACACCAACAGCACCAACAATGCCATCAACACCACCAGGTGCCCGGGTCCGAGCACTCACCAAAGACGCCTGAAACGAGCGTGCCGAGGGTAAAACACGTGGAAGCCATGCTAAACACCAGCCCGGCTGTAAGGATTCGATTTCGGGCGATGTCGAGCTTCACCATCACGAGGGCCTCCGTACTGCGCGCTCGCCCCTGCAGCAGTTCTAACACGTTATAAATCGAGTTGATATCCTGTTTTCGTAGAGAAGCCGGCCGGTTTCCAACGCGGGGAGGGGGCGGAGGGCGGAGGGGGGGGGGGGAGGAGCGCGCGTGGGTGCCAGATGCTAGAGCGAAACCTTTTCTTGACGGGAAAAGATGGTCATTTTTAGGGCGGGAAGTATTTTCTTGACGGGAAAATGTTTGGGGCAGGAATTGTTTTCTTGACTGGAAGAGGTGGTGATTTTTATGAGTTTACACCCGTAGAAGCAGCGCTTGTGCATTATTTCGTGCAGCCGGCCATCCCGGCTTCGGGCTCTTGGGTGTGAAAATCGGTGGGGGTCAGTGCAAGGGCTGTGTCGCAATAATGCGATTGGTCAGGAACAGAGGGCTGTGTGGCGTAGTGCGAACGCCCGAACATCACATATATTGTGAACAGCAATAAAGCGTAACCGAAAAAATAATTTACAAACGATACCACACGTTTGTTGCTGTTGTTGTTGTTGTTGCTGCTGGTGTTGTGTTTTTAAGGCATCACGTGACCGTGGCAGGAATTTTGCCGATCTCACCCCATGCGAAACGCCGAGAAAAAACACAACTCGAGAAAATGCTGAGCCGAGCATGCAAACCGCGACAACCGAAACAAGGGGACGAGAAGTGAAAATCCCCTACCTGCAAGTACGCCTCCAGTAGCAACTCCATCTCCTCGTGGTCTTCCAGCACCTCCACGCACAAGGGCTGCACGTAATCCTCCGGGTTCTGGTACATTCTCGTGAGGTTCATCATCGCCAAGTCGGTGTCGTCTTCAAGCACCTTCGAAAACGTGAATCATTTTTGTTCACGGCGGGCGTAAGCGGGGGCGCGCAAACAACGTTAACATTAGCCCCTTTGGAATTGACTGCACCCACAATTTGGGCCCAAACTGCTTGGAACTAGAGGGGGAACACCGCTGACCAAGCCTATGGTAGGGGGGTCACTTTTGGGGCTCTTTTTTTGCGGCTAGGGGTCACTCGCGCTAGTGACCCCTCTGTTCCTTTGCGGTTATAAGCTCTCGTGCTGGTTTGTTTTTGCGATAAGAAACTGCCGTGGGATGGTTAGCGACGCGGCGCCAAGGAAAAATCGCCTACTTGGTATTTTCAGTGAGATACAGAGTCACTCGGGCGAGTGGCCCACACCCGGTAGTGAAAAAGGGGGTACCCCCCAACACGTAGCCTTGGTCTACTGCAGAGGGAAAAGAGATAACATAGCAATAAACAGACACCGCGGTCTACGGTTGTATTTTAAACAAAAGCTTGCCTTGCAGCCTTTGGGGCTTGCGGCAGACAACGAACAGCGCTGTTGATTAACATCCTTTCACGCTCTGTACAACCGATAAAATACCGTTTTCTTTAAAACGTAAAATGAAAAAAAACGTATTTTTGCTTTGTTCGCGGAAAAGTTTTAACGCCACCTACGTGCCCGTCGCACACTAAAGCACATCAGTGTTCAGGTTGTCGCCAAAAGCGCACTGCAACAATTTTTTACCGACTCACGCTGTTGCTATACTGTCATCAGAATGGATTCGTCACAAATCAAACACAAAAATAGAAATACTTGGATTGGCTACGTAAAACATAAACTGATGCCTAAATTTCCAATTCTACCCGTTTTCTGTATTGTATCTGTCTTGCCTGGTGCCAGCAAAACAAGTAAAAACAGGATGGGTGGTAAACGGCTACTGCACGCAAAGCTTTGAAAAAAAAGAAAGAAAACAAACGACCGAACGGATGGTCGCACGCGGAAGCGCAGCGTAACTGACCATTAGCAACGCTCGTCGCCTGGCCTTGGCTCTGTTCTCGAGCACGTTGATGTTGTTCAGCAGGACGCGGAATCTGTCGTTGCTTTTCGTCGAAGTCGCGGCCCTGCCCGGCCCCTCCAAGATCTGCACGATGTTGGCGATCGGACGCTCCACCTCTCGGATCTCTCTCTCCTGCAGCAAACAAGGAACATTAATAACAAGAACAAGAACAAGAACAACAGCGACATCGGCAACAAGAGCAAGAACAAGAATAAGAACAAGAGCGCACGAAACAACAGCAACGAGGGCAGCGGTGGTACGCAAAAGGATCGGGCAATGCGTCCTAACCTCCCCCCCAAGTGAAACACGTCCCGCGAAAGGCACGAGCTATGGGAATAAATGTTTCCCCAATCGTCACCACTGCCCTGTTCCTTGCTCCTCCTACCGCGCAACGGTGTGCAGAGCTTACTCACGAGGCGTGGTGTTCAATCGCAAACCCGCAAAACTATCCTGCCGCCTTGTCCCACCCCCCTTTCTAGGCGTCATCTGATCTCAAAGGGCTAAATACGCACAACAAAAATCCACAAACAAAAGCGGCCGCGCTGAAAACTGAAAATATCCAGTATCACAGAGTATCAACATATCTGGTGGCTTGGGTATACCAGTTAAGATAGTTACAGATTCCTTCCCGGTGGTCGTTAAATCTGTCAGTTTTTGGGATGTATGGACTTCCAACATTTCAACTGCTGTTGGGCTGTTCGTTTTTTAGGCTGTACAAAACGTCACCGAAAAAAAAACACGTCACCGGCTTTTAACGAGATTTAGATGTTGATTCTTCAGGCGCCACAACCACTCACTGCAATCAGCGCACAGCTCACACACAGCGCAGCACACACAATAGACACCACCGCTGCGGCTGTGCTTGGCAACCGGGACACAGCACCACAACCTTTGAGACTCCAAAGGGGAACAGGTCGCCGCCGCTGCTGCCGCTGCTCCTGCTGCTTCTGCTGCTGCTGCTTGCTCTGCTGGTGTTATGACCTCCCGCATGCTACTCTAGAAACTGAACTCTGCTGACAGATGCTACGAGTATACTACGCGTTCCGCGGTGCGTCGCGGTGCGTCGCGGTGCGCAACAGACAGTTTTAGATAAGAGAGAGGAACACTTTATCGCAGCAGCAACACAGCAGCAGCAGCAGCAGCAGCAGCGATGACGGCGGCGGCGGCGGCGGAGGTTGCTCTTGCTGTTTCTGCTTCTGCTGCTTCTACTGCTTCTGCTGCTGCTGCTGCTGCTCTGCTGATGTTACGACCTCCTCCTGCGTGCTACTAAAAACTAAACTCTGCTGATCGATGCTACGAGTATACGCGTTCCGCGATGCGTGGCGGTGCGCAACAGACAGTTTTTAGTTGAGAGAATGACACTATAGCGCAGCAGCAGCAGCAGCAGCGATGACGGCGGCGGCGGGAGCGGAGGTGGTGGCGGCGGCGGCGGCGGCGGCACACTGCTGTTGTGGTTGTTTCCCATGTGCTAAAAAAAACAGGGATGGATGTGTGTTACGGCGTAATAGTTATTACGTATGACTAATCGGGGGTGGCCATAACTGGATTTTTTTATGTAATTAATTTTGTTCCCGTGCCCCTGTTATAAAACCGCGACCTTAGGTACGTGAAAAACCCTATAACTAAGGCCCAATAAACCATACCTGGTAGCGAACAACAGCACACGGCACACAAAAGCAGCACAACAGCAGCTGTAGCATCTCAGTCACAGCATCACCGCAGCACAGCATGGCTGCAGACCACGCTACTAATCTTTGCAAGCTACGTGGTATTTCGGCCGCGCGTTTGTACAGATAGGTGTATGTGCTACGTACGTCAATGATTCCTCCCCTGGATGCTGAAAGGGTCAACACGACAATTTTACCCACGAGGACGATTTTATGCGAATAGAAGTTCAACGATTCGCTAGGCGAAAACTCAGCAGCAGCAGCAGCAGCAGCAGCAGCAGCAGCAGCAGTAAACACTACAGTGGGGGCTACGGTTTAAGAGAGGGGTGTGACATATCCACAAAACCTCTCTTAAACACGACCTTCTGTTAAATCGGTGTTTTCTCTTAAACCGAGATCTCGGTTTTAGATAAACCTCTCGTAAACCGAATATATGGGTTATAGACCGTCTGTGGATGCAAAGAAGAGTGCTGGAAGGGACGCTTGTGTCGTGGTGCCTAATGGAAGTGATGAAAGAACATTTTTTATATTTTACACAATATTATCGTGCGTTACAGGAACCACACCCAGCACGATCCATCCTTATTGTGTACAGTAGAAGAA
>JAYJMJ010000552.1:862654-880905 GCA_036873875.1 Laminaria ephemera | reverse complement strand
CCGACTCGCACCATCCACGCTTGCGGTGACGGCGTGGTTCAGCTGGTACCTCTACTTTCACTGCATCGAGAATGGCCATGGTGAAAACGTCAACTACGTCAGACATGGTCTGGGGCTGGGGTTGGTTGAGAGTGGATACGACTCTCGCAACTACTCGCTTACGTATAACGGTATCAGGTAGAGGGGACAGACTACCTCCATGCCGGTCAGCCTATGCAGTGGGTACTCGAGGTTACTCACGTGTGTTCGTTGCATAGAGACACAAGAAGAGCATCTTTATTGAGATCACTATTAATAGCCATATGGAAGACTGAAACCCAGGTGGAACCTTCCACCTGGTATTTCATCATTTTACACGAACCGCCTTCCTGAATACACCAAAAAGTCCCAGTTACCCGGTGACACCGGTAATTACCGTCCTCTCCAAGGTAATACCATAACACTAGCCCACTCTGATGAGCCGTATATGCAGAAGTATGGGCAATTTCGGGGAAATCCGGTTCCACGAACTAGTACATGGGTCAAAGATGCGGCTCCTCAAAACCCATTCCCAAACCTCTGAACGGCGAGGCTATGAAGCCAGAGAAAACGTCAAGAAAAATGAAAAGGAAAGGAATCCTAGTCGCCAGGATCCGGAAAGCGCCAAACGCCGAAAACCCACCGGTACATCCCCAGCGAGGGGGGGAGGGGAGGGGGGCGAAAACAGTAGAAAGGTAGAACACGAAAATCATACAGTCCTGTGCCGCAGTATGAGCACCTAGAATACCTAGGCCGCCCCCCAAGCCGATACCAGGGATCGGTGACGAACGAGTGCGAAGACCGCAAGCCCGGATGAGGTAAATACCGCCATCCTCTGCGGGGTTGAGGCTAGTCGACCCACTGCGATCATGTTCCGTGGCAGGCTCCGGCAAGCGGGACAAGAAATCGGCGTTTCCGTTGGCGCTTCCCTTCCGATACTCCAGTGTGTAATCGACCGCGGTGAGGAACTCGAGCCACCGGTGGACACGCGCATTGTGGCCCCCCACTTTGCCGATGCTCTCCAGTGCCTTGTGGTTCGAAAAAATGTGGAACTTTGTTCCCCAAAGGTAATCTCGAAAGCGTTTGATTGCCCAGACGATGTTGCCAGCGGCCAAATCGAGTGGAGTCCAGTGTCTCTCCGAGTCCAGTGTAGCGCGGCTTATATACGCGATGGGGCGCACCGAGCCGTGGGGCTGTTCCCGTTCAAGGGCGGCTCCAAAACCGTCGATGCACACGTCGCAGTACACGTGGAACGTTCGGGAGCCATTGGTGACGGCGTCCCAATCGGGAAAGACCAAAATGGTTGGAGCCGCAAGCTCTGCTAGGACCTCGCGCACGATTTTCTCCATGGCAGGTGTGAACGAAAATTTAGCACCCTTCCTGAGGAGGGAGTTTATCGGGCGGAGTGGCATGGACAAATCCCGTAAAAAAATGCGATAGTAGCCAGCGCCCCCCATGAAGGCGCGTACCTGCTTCAAACCCATGGGCATGGGCATTTTGATCAATGCTGACACGTTTTCCGCGTTTGGGCGCAAGCCCGCTGGCGAAATTGAGTGGCCCAGGAAGTTAGCGTCTGTGGTTCCCAAACGAGCTTTCGAAGGGGAGAGCTTGAGGTTGTGCTTACGTAGGCTCTCGAAAAGTACACGTATTGTCTTGACGTGGGCCGTTGGGTCGGAGTCGAAAACGATCACGTCGTCGAGGTAGGCCGCCACCTGTTCCAAATCCTTAATCACCTCGTTGATCACCTTAGCGAAGCACCCAGGCGACGCACTGCTGCCCTGAGGCATGACAAGCCACTCATAGAGCCCTGTTGGTGTGCTAAACGCCGTGAGAGGAACAGTGTCTTTGTGCGCCGTGATTTGGTGGAAGAAAGAAACCAGATCGAAGAGGGAAAACACTCGTCCAAACACTCGTCCTTTCCCCAAAGTGTCGAGGACCTGGCCCACGCGAGGGATGGGCAGCTGGCTGAGGCTGCTTGTTTGGTTGAGCTTCTCGTAGTTGACTGTGATCCGGACGCCTCCAGACTTTTTCGGGATGACCACCAGCGGGCTCGAATATGAACTCGACTGTGCTTTTCGCCATCATAAACTGCTCCGCGCAAGAATACGACACATCGTCAACGACGAACGATGATGGGACCACTGCGAAAAACCCGAAGGGGGCTGCCAGAACAGCACCACCTTATCCGTTGAATACTCGAGAGTAGGGTCAAAAACCGACGGTGGCCGCAATGGCGGCCTGGGGGGCCTGCAGTGTAATTATTTGAGAACATTGGGCCTCTGGTGCACGAGACGAGTCCGATCCCACGGATTCCCTGGCCTGGTGACACCATCGCCTGTGGCGAAAAATGGCCAGAAGGTGCTCTTGCTGCGCCCTTTGGTCGTCGAACAAGGGGGGCAGGGGGCTCTGAGCCCCTCCTGCTTGACGAGAGATGCGATTCTTCCGTATCTTTACGGGTGTGCCATCCGGTTGATCTGACCGGAGGTTGTGGAGTCACCACGGCTCGTCGGGCAGTGTCAGGTTTTTCCTGCTCCACTGTCGCCGAAGGAGCACTGACCACGTAGGTTAGCGTGCTAGAAGACGAAAGAGGGTCTGTAGACCCAAGAGACGACTTCGAAAACGGGTCTCGGGTGGTTGACAAAATTCTGTCCACCAGAGAGGGCTTCCCTGTAGACCTCCAGGAAAATGTGGACGAGGTAGCTAAACTTGTTGACTCCTCCTTGGTAGGACAAAGGGCTGAGCGCCCACCGCTATTACGAGGAAACGCCGAGTCGAGCCTCAATTAAGATCTCGGGGTTTCGGTGTCGGCCTTCCCGCACCTCAAACCGACCGCCACCGCATGGCCGGAGGGAGGAGGGAGGTGACACCCTCGTTGAATAGAGCGACGCGCAGGGACAGCCGTTCTAGTGCTGCGCTGCGCATGGCTAAGGGGACCGGCGCTTGATGCGCAGGCTTCTGTGCCTTGGCGGAGGGGACCGGCCCTCGAAGCGCGAGCTCCCGTCGCCGGAATAGGGCCGTGGCTGAGGGGAACGGCGCTCGAAGCGCGGGTTCCCGTCGCCGAAATAGGGCCGCTAGTTGAGCGGCGATATTTCTTTGGGTAGTTCTGGTTGTTTGAGCGTTGGTTTTTGTCTTCGCGGCGGAATCGCACCATGCGTGCTTGCCAACGCCTGTACGCGTCGTCGTTGTCGCCAAGTTGTCCGAGTTCAGGGTTCAAACAGCCACTCGCGTTAATGAAAGGGTGTCCACACTGTTTGAAGTAGTGTGGGTCTTGGTGGCAGTTCAGGCAGTGTCCCCGTTTTTCACTGAGCGCAGCAGCACGGGCGGTCGGCGAAAGAAGCCCACTCTATAGAGGAGGGTCGTCTGTGATCAAGGATACGCAGGCAGAGAAAACATCAGCATAGTGGTGTTCCTCTAGGGGCCAGCATTTAGAGGTTGTGTCAAGCCATGGGTCGGTTGGGTCAGCGATAAACATGACAATTGGATTTTGGCTCGATCCCTTCTACCATCCAGCCGACTGGGACGGCACTCGACTCTGGCCGCGCGCATTACCGGCGGGCCTGGGCCCCGACGGGGCGGATGACCGTCCACCCGTCGAAGAAACAGGCAGTGAAAAGAATTTGTCGCCGTTGATGGCAGGTGTCTTATTATTGGCAAAGTGCTGGAAGGCCAGCCACATGGCGTCCAAAGAAACAAACGGCGTCGGGCCCGTGGTCTTAGCGCCCGCGTACAGTACACGCATCATGGTGGGGTACTGCTCGTTAACCGCCATCCTAACCACTTCAAAAACCACTTCCATCCCCGGTGCCAAAACGCGCTCAGTCCCCGTCGCTGCCGACACTACCGCACGGAGCTCTCTACTGAAATCGCAGAAAGGTGTGCCAGTGAGCACTCCAAAAGAAGACAACTTGGTGTAGCCTTCCCCCGTGTCCGCGCTGTCGTAGTGGCTGTTCAGCAGGCGTAGCAGAATCGTAAAGGCCGCAGGCCCCGTGGCTCACCCTTTAGGGCTCGCGTGACCTGTGCAAAAAAATCGTCGATCAAGGTCGTGGTTTTGGCGGCCGAAAGCTTGTCACGTGTGATTGCACGCGTGAACGATTTCTTGAGAGGGTACTCCCTGCCGGGAACCCAAGTAGAGGGTTCGGAGGCCCTCGTTTCGCTCGTCGCAACGTTTGAGAATATCGGAGAGGGATGCCTTAACCGAGCGAGTGAGTTGTTGCGCGCCGTCTGTCTTGTTCGGTGAGGAAGGGATAGGGAGAACGGAGATGCGAGGCACGTCTTTGAGACTAATCGTGGCATACGCTCGTTGCACTGTTCTCTCGTGCTTTTCCTCGGCGGCTTTGGCGGCGGCGTCTAGAGCAGAAATTCGAGCGTGGGCTACGTTGGACGATACAGGCTTGTCCCGATCATCAGAGATTGTCAGTTTGTCGAAAAGCTCTGCGGATGAGGCTACATCGACCAAAGAAGGAGTCACTTGCCTCTTCCCCTTCACAATCGCGACATCGGAGTGGTCGCCCTCCGTGCGGTGGTCCTCTGAAGAGCTGGAGCCACCAGCTCCGTGGGCCTGTCCATGCGCGCGATCATGACGTCCTCCTCCCGAGCCGTGCCCACCGTTGCCGCCGACTCCCCTTTCCAAGCGCCCACTGCGGCTGTATCCACCTCCTCCTCCGCTGCCACCGCTTCTTCCACCGCCACCACCACCCGATCCACGCGTGCCCCCGTTGCCTCCTCCGCCTCCATGGCGGGGGTGGGAGCCGCTACCACCATCACTGCTGCTGTCTCCTGGACCGCCTCCCCAAATGTCGCGGTGGGAGCCCTTTCCCCGGCGGTCTCTGTTGTCCACGTGCTTTGGACGATGGCATGGAAAGAGGAAGCAAACGCATTGTAGGTGCAGAGACGTTAATAACGAGGAGTGTTTGGGGCAATGGGACGGTGGGCCAAGGTATGAATACCCGACGTCGGACGGACGCTGTGGCGATTCATACCCTCACAGGATGGCTTACAAGGTCGTCCGGCTCTCGGACGTTGTAAAAAACCCCTGGAACTCTCGACGTTAAGGGTACGTTGTGGCTGTTGGGGCCTTGAGAAAATGTGGTGGGCTACTCGCTCTTCCCCCCCCGTGTGGCAAGGAGGGAGATTCCCCCCCCTTGCATACGTTGTGGCTTTTTGGGCCTTGACAAAAGGCGTCTATTAATGACGGGTGGACTTCTCGCCCTCTCCCCTCCTTGTGGCAAGGGGGGAGGTCCCCTTCCTTGTGAAAAGGGGGGGGAGTCCCCACCTTGTGGCAAGTGGGGGCGTCCCCCACCTTCTGACCTTGTGGCAAAGGGGGAGGTCCCCCTCCTTGTGGCAAGGGTAGGGGGTCCCCCACCTTGGGGCAGGGGGGGGGTCCTCCATCTTGTGGCAAGGGTCCCCCTCCTTGTGGCAAGGGGACTCCCCCACCTTGTGGCACGGGGAGGGTTCCCCCACCTTGTGGCGAGGGGGGGGTCCCCCATCTTGTGGCAAGGGGGGGGATCCCCCCCCCTTGTGGCACGCGGGGAGGCAAGTGGGGAGGTCCCCCTCCTTGTGGCCTTGTGAGAAGGGGGGGAGGGTCCCCCGCCTTGTGGCACCCCCCCCCGCCCGTGTGGCAAGGGGGGGGGTCCCCTCCCCCTTGTGACAAGGGGAGGGGGTCCGTCCACCCGTATTGTTGAGACCTTTCATCGGAATAAAAACGTATAACGCTGATCTTCTAACAAAGCACCAAGCACACGTGAGTGGTATGACAAATTCATACCAGGTGCCACCTGGTACCATGTACCAAGTTAGTACATTCGAAGTATGTATGCTATTTTCAACCTTTTGTGTCGGGGACCTATTGTATATGGGGGGGGGGGTCATCCACCCGGGAAGAGCCAAGTTCTCGCCTCCAAAGCAATTCCAAAGAAGCATCGATTAACAACCAGCTGACCACAAAAAATATATATCCTCGAGCTCTATTAACTACTGGGAGATATGCATCATCCCTGTTTATGGCGGGTGGCTCTCGTTCGCTACTGCTGTTTGTTGCTGTGTTCCCTGTCCCCCTGGGAAGCGTTCGGCCTTTCATCGTTTGATTTTTATGAAAAATTAAAAATAAACTACAGCTTGATATATCGTATCGTTATCATTTCTCGAATTATATTACCGAAATACCGAACTTTTTTCGGTTCGACTTTTTTTAATCGAACGATATACCGAAACTTTCGATACGATATCCGACGTCGCCCCGGTGGTCTAGTGGTTAACCTCGAATACTACTTAAGTTGGAGTCAGGGGTTCGAATCTCGGTATGGAGATTTTTATTTCTAGAGACACCAACTGCCGAGAGCGTTTTATAGCGTGGGTAAGCACAATTCGACGCGAACCGACGAGGGAAGAAAGTGCTGAATTCTTCTCGCGATAAAAATTGACGTGCGTACCGTAGTGGGGAGGGGGGAGAAGAGCCTGCTAAGTGGCCCCGGATCTGAGTTACGACTACCAGGTACTAGGGAGGGAGAAGGAGAAAGAAAAAGCGCGAAGATACTAGATGGGATGAGCAAAAAAACAAACAGGTACCAGGTATGACATTCATACATCAGTAGCAGCACGGTTAACATCTTTGCTGTTCCTTCTGGTTGGTAGATCAAACAATCTTGACGCACGCTCCATCTCGCCCGCCTTGGCGCCGACGCCCTGCTTGCTCTTAGTCGACCGAGCGCCGATCCCTCAGTATGCAAGCGATCAAGCGATCCACGACGCCACCCCTGCCGCATGCCGTGTCTCATACCCCCGGAGTCACAATGAGTTCGTTGTTTTTCTTCCATCTGGACGCTCTTTTAAGCCTGTTTTGTGACCACGGGCTAGTGACCTAAGAATGTGACATCAGAGAACATCAGCATCATCGTTCTCGTGTTAACTCGCGCAGCCCCAATCCCGCAGAAAAGAGCGACAAGTTTCGGCTGCTCAGCAGTAGCTGCGGTGTTTGAAGACGCTGCTGTGGTACTTGAACGCAGAGTCTACAGTATTCATCGATGCCTCGCCCAACACCTCTTGTTTCACTAAGATATTACCCTGGTATCAATACAGTTAGTAGCGAATATTTCTACATCGTACTATTCTGGTATCATACCATGAACAGCAGAACCATTTTACAGCAGTGGTATATATTTCGTACCTCAAATGCACGCAACCACCTGTTCTTTGCCGAGGACAAACGTGCGAGGACATTTTCACAAGGGTAGAACTCGAGGAAGGCTGGGGCCTTGTCCTCGCCTCCAAACCAATGGAAACCTATTAATATTCCTAGAACACCTCAAAAGTCAATGCTGAGATGTATAAACTGAGGCGGAGATGCGTACATATTTTTGATCGACCTGACGGCCTATCATTCGCAACCTCTCTGATTGTCCATTCAATCAATCGAGGCGTTGAAGGGTGAGCAGAAAAAACGTCTTCAGTAGTACAGCAGTAGTTCGTATTTCGTTTTCCATTTGCCTTCGGACACTGTGCAGTATGATAGTACAGCTGGAGTGCACAATTCAATCTCCAATCTAAAACGGATACTCTTGTCCCTTTTGGGGGTTGCGAAAAGCGAAAACTGACTAAACAATGGACTGAATACCATCACTCTCACTCAATCCCTTCTCTTATGATACTGCTGTGGCTAACCGCGTTTATTTTCATACCTGGTACCTGGTATGTATTATGTCTGTCTCCTAGTCTGTGAAGACAGAGTGAGTCAGCATGGACACTGTGTGTGCTGGATACCGATGGGTATGATGTAACGGTTTCATATGAAGAACACATACTCGTACACGCCTTGAACTTGTTATGAACTTAAAAAAATGATCCAAATCTGATTCCGAAACTCACTATTAATATTAATAGGTTGTCTCTGAAACATGGAGGCAGCTGTAAAATGGGCTTCATTACGTAGTGCGATAGTTTGATTCCCCTTTCAAGCTTTCAGTACTGCTGAAGCAGTGAAGGCACTTTCAGCACTATTAATAGTGAAGCCCCTTTTAGCACTACTGAAACGTCGCTCCTCGACTCCACTATTTAAAATAGTTACATGTCAGCGAGGAGTCATTGCTATACGGATTGTACCATTAACAGTAATAGTACCCGTAGTATTACGTACTGTAATGGTGCTCGCACTGCTGAACTAAGGTCGGGTTTGGTATTTTTTTTTGCCTAGCACGCCTAATCCTCCAGCCTGCCCTTTCTGGTTTCACGGGCGTGCGCTTCCCGTGTCGCGCCCGCTGGCGTTGGTATCTGTGTACTCTCCTTTTCGGCATGTCATGCACAACCATCACCCCTTCCCGTACCCTCCTCAAGAATGGCAGTGAAACTGGCCCACAGATCCATTCACCAGTCACGCGCTACAATTACATAACGCCCTTTGATGTGTCTAGCAGCAGTATATACGAAGTACCAGGTATCATATGCATATAATACTTGATTATCATATTGTAGGTATGTTTATTATGTATATGTGTGCAAACTTCTGACGCGTTTTGTCACTGATACCGATGCACCGCTTGATCGGCAGATGCAGCTTGTGGGAGCGCATTTTCCGGGCCTGCGGGGGGGCTATCGTTTCGTCCCGCCCGAGATGTCGTTTGGCTATCAGGTAACAGAGTATATAGATGCTATTGTGGTAGCAGAGGCTTGAAATGAAGCTCGCCTATAGTCTACCTGGTTGTTTTTTTTATTTGGCGCACCCAGAGCACGCTTCGGGGTGCGGGGGGGGGAACACGTGGAAGGTGAAATCTGTTGTGCAGCATGTATGTGCTGCTGCTGCTGGTGCGGCTGCTGCTGCTGCTGTTGCTGCTGCTGTTGCTGCTGCTGCTGCTGCTGCAGCTGTGGCGGCGGTGGTGGTTACTACCTAGTACCTGATTAGTTCCCGGTTAGAGAAGATGGCGTGATTGGTGATTGTCTCCAGTCACGTGTCGGTGCCAGCAACATGGCTTTCTTGTGCCCGGGAGGCTGCAGTGAAGCATGGGAAGAGCACGTGCCACCGTCACCACACCGGCCTGACCTCACCGTCCCCACGCCGACCGATTTTTCGCCTCCGAGATGCGAGAGCCGTGGTGTAGTTTCGTTGTTTCTTGTTTCTACGGTGTGGTTTCGTTATTTCTTAGTTCTACGCTGGAAACAACGCTCTTACTTTGCTTTAGAAAGCCTGTGCCGTGCACTCTATCGGAATATGCAAGCCGTAGTTTCGCTGCGGTGGCACAAGTAACAACGGAGACAAGACAGCCCCCAGCTACTCTCTCGATCGCCTCGATGATCTTTCACATCTGCTCTCGTTACCTTGGAGCCGCAGGAAGCAGTTTTTTTTATCTTTTGGCTCACCTTTTTCGGGTCTTGTTCGCGGCCGAGACGTGCAGACAGTACTGCTCTTCCCCGTAGCTGGTTAAAATGTTGACCTTTTGTGCGTCCTCTATCGATTTAATTCGCTCGGCAACAAAGCCCACCCTCTTGCCTTTTGTTTCTCGACAGGGCGTCCCTCGCGTCTCCCCCGTCGGCGAAGACATTTGAACAGAATAGCCTTGGGGGCGGCGAGCCGAGCCGCTGGAGGAGGACCGGGGGGGGTAGAAGGGTTAGAGGGCGCGGTGGTGGAGGGAGGGCTTTCTAAAGACACCGACAGAGGGCAGCAATCGGGAGGTAATACAACCCCGCGCGATTCAGATTCGGCAGCACTAGACGGCTTCTAAAGTAGCAACAGCATCAATAGACGGTGTGTTTCAGGAACAGGGGTGTGTGTGAAATGTTGGGGCTGTCGTCGTCCGTTTTTCATAAGTTATTTTTTGCATGACACTTAGAAGACAAGGTGATTGATTAGCTACGTACCCTTATCCTTCGAGCCAAGCCAAGCGGCTAAGATATACGATCGTTTGGGCGGCGGGAGAAGGATATGATAGTCACGCGAGTACAACAGAGGAAACTATCCTTGTTTGCTTTTGAGCTGGAGCTCGATAAGTAAAGCTCTTACGAACGTGCAGAACATTAAGAATTTAAACTCGGTGTGTGAGTTGGTGTGTGTGTTTGGGTGTCACTGTGTGTGTGAATTTCGAACCTTACATTGCTCCACTTGCCTGCTGACGTTTTGTTTTTTTTCTCTCTTGGGCTCCCGCCGGGCTTTCTCTCCCTCCTCTCTACACCCGCGGATGTCGCCTCCACCCCAGGGCAATCACCAACACCGCCAGCCGCCGGCAGCGGCAAGAGCAATAGCAAGAACGCTCTTATGGCGCAGATGGTCAAGGCCGCCGGCCAGCGGCAGCACTGGAGGGAGGCGATTGTGATGTTCGACCAGATGCAGGAAGAGGTGATAGTGATCACTGTTGTGGGGCCTGTCCCCTCTCTCGCCTCTCGCGGCGTTCTCGCAAGTTTTTTGCCAATCACGCCGCATTGAATCACGCCGCGTTTCAGTTCCTCAAGCGCTGTTCGTTTGACCAGCACCTGTTTTTTTTTTTTCACAGACGTCATTGGGTACATGTATACCAGGTAGGTAGATTCTAACCCCTCGCGCAATTGATTGGTGTTGTTTTTGTCGTAAACCGACTGTCATCGTTTATCAGGACAAGATGCATGCAAGGTTACACTCGTCAAAGCACGCCTCGTGTTCCTATGTACCCCGACACGCGCGTTAGCGTCCCCTGCCGTACTTGCCGAAGCACCAGAGGGCAAGTCTTAGCGTTGCCGACCTCCCGCTGCTGCGCAGCAGCAGCACCACTACGACGACTTCTGCTACTACTGCTACTACTGCTACTACTATTACTACTACTAGCAGTACCTGGCGGGGGCCCACTACTACCGTGTTGCCGCCGACGGGTGGCAAGACAACCCTAGGGTCACCCGCGCCTCTCTACTCCTGTCGCGTCCGTTACAGCTGCTCGCATACAATCCTGTCGCGTTTATAATAGCTGTTCGCTCGTGGGGTGCCTTGTCGTGTCCATAACGGCTGCTCTCTCGTGGGGTGTCTTATCGTGTCAGGGAGTTCCGCCGGTAAAGGCGGCCTATGCGGCTGCTCTTCGGGCGTGCGCCAAAGGAGCGGAGTGGGAGCGAGGCACGCAGCTGCTGGACAACTATCTAGAGGTACGTCGGCGGACCGAGAAGTAACTGGATGCCCCGGGCGATCTCGTGTTTTCCTCCGGGGATAGCATCCGCCCACCCGGTGTATCGTACGTTGCTGGTATCAACTTTCGTGTTTCCACCGGGAGAGCACCCGCTCACCCATTGTATCGTACATGAACCTTTGAGGGTTGGCATTCGCACCATCCATTGTACCGTGTTGTACCGTGTGTGGCATCGACCATTGCGTGTTGCGCCGGCTGGTCGGGGTGGCACATTTTTTCGGCGAGTCGCTGGCCGTCCCGTGTACTTTTGGTTATGTTGTCGTCACGCGACGCGTGTTGTTTTTGCTCCCGTCATGCTTTACGCAGCGTTTGTGGTGTTATGCCTTTCCGTGCGTGGCGTTTTCGCGTGTGCGTGATGTTTTTGAGCGCGTGGATGTTGTCACGCACGTGATGTTGTTGAGCGCGTGATACTTTCACGCATGTGATTGTTTTGAGCGCGCAACGTACAATGTTTTCACGCACGTGATATTTGCGAACTTCTCTCTCTCTTCCTTCGCCCCTGGCTGTTACAGGAAGGCTACACACTAGACGAGGGCGTGGTGCAGGCGGCGGTAAAGGCTTGCTGTCGTGCCGGGAGGCCAAGTGAGGCAGAAGCGATCTTGGTGAAGAGCCTCGACCGGGGTCTTGTGCCTGAGGTGGGATGATTTTGATTAGCGTTTAGCCGACGCTAGTGCGGGGAATTATGATGATTCGCGCTTGGCCGGAGCTAGTAGTGTGGAAAGGAGGTCGTTGCGCGCGCCTCACGCCACAGGAGGAGGTCGGTGGTTAGGGTGGTTGGTGTTGATGACCATCAGTATACAAGGACATATAATATGTCAAAATGATAAAAATGGTGACGCAGACAGTACTGCTCGCCGTTGGCAAAAAATACTGCACGGATGCATGCCAAAATACTTTAAAAGATGAGAGGCAGACAGTACCTGGTACTGATCGACGTTGGCTAAAATCGCGTCACCCCTTTCCCTTCCCCTATGTAGCTGCAACGCACGTCCTAGTCCGCAAGGCAAGGAACGGGGTGATCGGAGCAGTTATTGCGTGCAGTCGGGAAGTCCCCTTCCGATCGCCCCATCGTTAGGGCTGTGGGCTGGCCGCCTATATGCCGCCGACTATTAATAGGTACTAGTTGGCTAGCTATTAGGGTTATCTCTTTGAGGTAGTTTGCTGACTTGTGCGTTTTTGTATTTGACTGGTGCGTTTGTGGCTCGCAATGTGTTTTGTATCGAGAAGGATTAAAGTCAGCTGGTTGGCTTATTTCGCCACCCAAGTATTAATAATACCTATTAATAATAGCCGTCGAGTCCAGCCAGCTCAAAGTTTTCAGTCGGTGGGCTTACTTTGCCACCCAGCTAATAACTATTAATAGGCGTGAAGTCCGTCCAGCTCACAGCCCTATGATGCCCATGGCCTTCTTACACCTCTGGTTTTGCCCCGTTTCTTGCAACAAGGTGTCGCTGTTTACCGCGGTTATGAACGCGTGCTACACGGTGGGTGACATGGACGCGATTCTGTCCCTGGGGGAGCAGCTTCGCGCGCAAAGTCTCACCCCAGACGCCGCCGCGTACCACCTCATGGTCACCTCCCACATCAGCAAGCTGGTGAGAAACCAAGATGTCGGTTGACGGCATTCTTGCCCTTTCACGGACAGCGGTCAAGGACAGCCGTCAAGAAACTCCCCACACTAAAACTAGTATATTAAGTCTAATTTGGCGGCACTCTTGCCCTTTGACGGACAGCCGTCAAGGAACTCCCCACACTAAAAATAGCATACTTAGCCTAAAGAGGCTTCGACGGGCCGAACTTAAACCGGTAACCAACATATTTGGGGAGGAAGGGCGGATTGTAGGCTTGCAGTGAGCGGGCAGGCGTTTTCTCGGCCTACTCTGCTGTCGAAGATCGACATAAGACAGGAGGGGGTCTTGTTATCTCTGGCTTTCGAAGGTCGACACATATAGGGAAGGGGGTGGTCTTGCTATTTCTAGCGTTTCGAGGCCCGCTCGAGGTTTGTTAAATCGAGGTTTGGTCCCGTGGCGGCCGCGATAGCATTGCCGTAGAATGCCGTGTTTTTGACAGGGTGCGGCGTGAAAGTGTGTGTGTGGGGGGGGAGGCGGCAGCGTGCAGTAGTGTCTACGACTTGGCCCAGCTTAGCCAAAATGGTTGATAGTCCGCACCAAGTCCTCATTACATGTGGACAGAATGGTAAATGGTTGATAGTCGCATTAGAATGATAGTCGCTTGTTACAGTAGAGTTTTACCATTGTTTTTCTGAGGCTCCTCACTTGAGGAGCTCTGTGCCTCTTCCAACAATTATTTTGGGGAAAAATAAGGTGCTACCCGATGGAAAATCCCATGGCCTATTGATAGGTGTACGACGAAAATTATTCGCAAAAAAATAGTGATGATGTTGGGTTAAGGAGCCTCGTCTTTCAGAAAACATTTAGCCCAAAAGTGCTTCCTCCATCACAGCACGCATCGCTAGTCCCTACAGTATCATACTATTACGGGGGGCCATAGTAATCTAGTAATGAGGAGTAATGAGGACCAATTATGGTTAGTAAAAACAGTGGAATATATAGGTTTTTGTGTGTGTATCGTAGGTCCTGATTACTATGGTCCTCCGTAATAGTGGGGTACCATAGTAATCTAGTAATGAGGACCAATTATGGTTAGTAAAAAAAGTGGAATATATAGGTTTTTGTGTACATGGTGGTTCCTGGTTACTATGGTCCTCCGTAAATAGTCATGATGTGTGCCTTTCAAGATCAGACAGATCCATCCCTGGTCTGTAAGATCTGCATGGCCTACATATTATGTTGCCGGGTGAGAGCCGGATGATCTGAAGGATCCAGCACAACACGTTTCCTTGGCTGTATCTGTACTATACACAGACCCTGCCCAACGTACCATGCCGACAGATATTGGATCTACTATCTGTAGATGATCTAGATCAGATCTGTGATCTGTCCGGTGCGTGTAACAATGTAAAAAATCACTGGGTTTGGGCTGGGGTGGGGAAGTCATAAATACCAATTGGTAATTAATAATAATATATTTCTCCTCGTCTTCTCGCCAGTTGACGCAG
This sequence comes from Laminaria ephemera, assembly GCA_036873875.1. Taxonomy (NCBI): domain Eukaryota; class Phaeophyceae; order Laminariales; family Laminariaceae; genus Laminaria; species Laminaria ephemera. The sequence goes on along the minus strand of JAYJMJ010000552.1, from coordinate 866,679 downwards.
AGTGCGGAGAATTAAGACAATTAATTCGGCTCCAGATGCATTCTTAGTACATGACACGCGTGGTGTTGTACGAATCACACATATATATATATGTTCCGGCTCCCGAGATGTCGGAACGCGGAACCAGTTTTTGTTGCAAATCCAATCTCGGACGAAAAATGTTCGGGACACCAACGCAGCTCCTCTTTTTTGTGCGCCAACGAAATGTATGTGTATACATGCTCCAGTAGATAGGGACGAATTAAAGTTGTACTGGTACCATCTACTTCTACAACAACAGTGGTATTATATCATACCAGGTACCAGGTATACAATATACCGCAACGCCAAAAGGCGTCGTGGCTGACCAAGGTATCGTGCTTTACATTCATTCTTGCCGTGCGGTGTTCCGCGTTGCGACATAGAGTTCCCATGCCCGCCAACCAAGCAATCAGGTTCATCCGCGTTGCGGTTTGTTTATAGTTTCAGGTCGGGCGTTGATCCAAGTATTATTAATAGTTCATTTATTGGTCCGCACCTAAATGCCACAATAATAGTGTGTTGGTGTGTTGGTTGCTAAAAACGGGCACCGACCACCAGGGATCGTTGTTGTTGTCTGGTTACGGGTGACTACCCGAAACGTCAAATGTCAAAGCGGTATATATTAAAATTGAAACTACACTAATACAGCTGTGAGATCGAGGATTTCGTCGAAACTCATCTTTGCAAGCGGTGTGTGATACTCCGATCGTGCGCGTGACGGGGTGTGTATGATGTCCTCATGTAGGATATTGGTCGGTGCCTCCCTTTGATACCAGAGGGATCGTTGTTGTTGTCTGGTTACGGGTGACTACCCGAAACAACGTCAAAGCGGTATATACTAAAATTGAAAATACACTACTACAGCTGTGAGATGGGCTGTGTGAGATCGAGGGTTTCGTCCAAACTCATCTTTGCAAGCGGTGTGTGATACTCCGATCGTGCGTGTGACGGGGTGTGTAGGATGTCCTCATGTAGGATATTGGTCGGTGCCTCCCTTTGATACCAGAACAATAGCTATTATTACGGAGGACCAACGATACGCCCAAACCCTATGCATCCCACTGTTTTTACTTACCATGTTCGGTCCTGATTACTATGGTCCCCCGTAATGGTACCAGGGTCAACAGGGTGGTACAAAGACGTTAAGCCTTTAATTAATTTTTGCACGGGGCGCGTGCTACGACGGAGGTAGCCCTTTTCGACATTTTTTGTTTTTGAATGACGGGGCTCCTTGACCCAAAATCGTCGGAATAATCCTTCTTGGTTTGCGACATGAATTTTGTATACCTCGAGGCCATGGGTTTTTGGTCATCGGGTTGCACTTTCAGGTTTTTACTCAAAAACACTTTTTTTTTGGGTGAGGTATGAAGCTCTTCAAGTGAGGAGCCTCAGAAAAAGAAAATGGTGTAGACTGCTCCTACGGTAGGGGGATGCTATACAAATATACTATCATTTTCACTACCGCGTTTAGGCCACTCGGGCGAGTGACTCATTATTTTTCTCCAACAGGATTTTTTTGTTTTGTTGGCGCACCGCAAGTGAGAAGAATCCTAAGGTAATACATAGCGCAAAATCAAAAGGCATAAAAAGCTTGGAAGACCGCAAACAAATATGGTAGTCACTCTTCCGAGTGGCTCCGGAAGGCTGAAAAAAAAACCCCTAACGACGCCCCCCCCCCCTACCGTAGCAGCAGTCTGTAGGTCTACCGTAGCATGTATCACGGAAACTATATCACCCGTTTGGAGGGGGACAGCATCTGACGAGTATGGAACGATAGAGGTGAACCATCGCTTTTTTTGCGGAGGCTCCTCACTTGAGCTTTTATGCCTCACACCCAAAAACTGATTTGGGGAAAAATGAAAGTGCTACCCGATGAACAGTCCCCCCATGGACTATTAATAGGTATTCAACGAAAATTATCGCAAAAAAAATAAATTGAAATTTCCGACGATTTTGGGTTAAGGAGCCCCGTCATTCAGAAAATGTTTTCGTCAAGAAGTGCTACCTCTTCTATCGTGGCACGCTTCCGCACCTAATTTTTTATCTATCTATTACACTAGGGAATAAGCGCCCTCCCCCGCCCCCGCGGCGGTGGGGCCACAGTGAAGCAAGTAGTTACTGAGATAATGTGGGAGGCTTGGTTTGAAAGGAAATGTAAAAGGTTGAGAAACGATATACGGACACAATGCTTGGGGGCAGCGACAGGAGCAAGACGAGTAAAAAGTGTGGGCGATACAACTGGATATATAATGGAGGGCATCTTTGAAGACCACACCCTGGACAATAGACAGTGGCCATTGCAATAGGAATGGAATATGGTGGAATGGACGGGTCTGTTGTCGTCGGTAATGTCTATCGATTGTTACCTTCCCCAATATATTATATTGCGGCCTGTAAAGACCATCGATGGATAGCTAGCACATCTTTTTGGTGGACAGTGTCAGTCGATGGATAGCTTGCACAATATATTGTGTGGACCACGGCTATCGATGGATGGATTGAACAACCTATTGCGGTCGACAATGGCTATCGATAAATACCTCGCACAATCTATTGTGGCCGGCAATGGCCATCGATGGACACGCCTCACAATCTATTGTGGCTGGCAATGGCCACCGATGGACACGCTCCACAATCTATTGCGGCTGGCAATGGCCATCGATGGGCAGTTTTCACAATCTATGTCGGCAACAATAGATTTGGATAGTTTTAGGCAATAGGCGGCTAGCATCACGGCTTAGATCCTGTATGATGTGCATATACCCTGGACAATAGAAAGGAAATAGAACATTGATGCTACAATAGCCCCTAAAAAGTTGTTATCAATGGCCATTGTAAGCCACAATAGACAGGAAACAATGTCTATCGATAGATACTGTCAATAACAATAATGCCGTGTAAGCAACAACTATATACATTGTTTGAACAATAGACCACTAAACCTTGTCCATCGATGGCTATTGCCCTGAACAATTGATGTCGGGAAGCAACAGCAATATACATTGTTTGAACAAGGGACCAATAAAAGTTGGCCATCGATGGCAATTGTTCTGGACAATACATGTCGGGGAAGCAACAGCAATAATATACATTGTTTCTAATAATACTGTCTATCGATGGCTATTATTGTCCTGAACAATAGATGCCGGGGAATCAACCACGATGATAGACATTGTTTGAACAATAGACCAAAACAGCAGTTTGTCTATCGATCGCTATGTATGGCCGCCGACAAATGATAGTCAATTGTGTCCACCAATAACTGCAATGGACTGCTGGGCGTGTTTCCACCATAGAATATTGCCTCAATACTATTGTTATCTCAACCTTTTGTATATCGTGTAATTGTGTATATATCGATCGCCATCTCTGCCGTCCGCCGACGAGTGTCATATTTTGTATAGTGATTTGTGCACACTCTATTCGAGTTCGTGTTCGGTTTGTAAGGCAACCATTCGTCCACGGACGAAAACCCTGTCAAACATATATATGGGCAACTGTTCGTCTGGACGAATACCATCTCAAAACTCATGGGCAGGTAGTCGTCCATTGACGAATATGATACCTTATCAGAAACTTGGGGCGAACATGCTGGTTTCGGGTTGGAATATTTGAAACGATTTTATGAACAATAAAAACAGTAGTGCACTTTATCATAAAAAACGTACGTATGTTAAAATTGTCAAAACAAATATAACAAGAACGTATATGATGCTTCCGGGGTAGCGCATTGTTTTGATATTTTTTCGTATTTTATGAAATTTTCTTGGATAGTCATTCTCCTAAACGAAAAAGTGTAATTGTTTAAAAGAGACTACCTCTTGCTTGAAAGCAATACGCAAAAGGCAACGGTCACTGCAATAGCAATGGAATATGGAGCAATAGACGGGTCTATTGTCGCTGGTAATTTATTTATTTATTTATTTATTTATCTCACTTTTACTTTCCAGCTTCTGGACAAGCCGTGGTCACAGGTGTCGTCCCTTCTCCCCCCCGGTACGTGC
>JAYJMJ010000552.1:793810-806345 GCA_036873875.1 Laminaria ephemera | reverse complement strand
GATCACCCACACCCCCCCCCCTCCCCCCCCCCCCCCCTCCCCCCGCGAATCAAAGACGGAGAAGGAGTTCTTCCGAGCGCGGTCCCTCTCCGTGTACGACCAGATGAAGGAGGCGAGCATGCTCCTCCTGGCCCAGCAGCAGGTCCTCGCCGCTGAGGAGGATCGGGAGGAGGCCTCCAAGCCGCGCTTCGTCGCCGCTGCAGGGGGCACCCAGGCAGCCCGCGCGCAGGCCATCCGCGATCGGCGGAAAAAGCGGGAGGCCGTCGCGGGCCTACTGCCGGAGCCACCGGCAACTGCAACTGCAACTGCAACTGCGGGTGCAACTGGTGCGTCGACGAGCGGGAGCGCGGCGGCGGCGGCCGGGGGCGGGGTCGCGGGGGGACTGGCGGTTCCGGCGGGCGAGGGCGCGCTCTCGGGGGAGAACCTCGGGGTCGGGGGCCTCGACGAGGAGTTGGAGGAGATTCGACGGAGGGTGGGTACCTGGGGAGGGGGGAGGGGGGGGCGGGGAGGGATCCTGTTGTACGAGCATCGTTTGGCGTGGTGGTTGGATGGGCGGCCATGACAGAAGCAGTAGTAGTAGAAGTAGTAGGAAGAGTAGTAGTAGTACCGGTGGTACGGGGGAACCCTTGCTGTGTGCGTTCTTCTTGCAGTGCTTTTGGTCCCTGGGCTGGCTGTGAGTGTTTTTAGTGGGACGGGCCGTGTGGGGCGCGTTCCTGTCGCCGCCGGTTCCAAATCTGTCCCAGGCAGCTAATTACAGCTGGTTGCTCGACTCAGCCGCGATTATATTAAGAACGGCTGTTATATCACGTAGCTGGAGCGCGCAATTTCCTCGCGAAACGAGGCGCTGCGTCGAAAGGGCCGACAACATGGCCGAGCCAACCGTAGAGCCACTGTTCCCGGCTGTTGAGGTCCTCGGGGGACAGAAAAGTGTGGATAACTGTTGCCTGCGCCCTCGCGCAAGTGTGGTCACCGCCAGTAATTATGAAATTATGTATTGAGTAGTATTTATTTATTAGCACTCGCTGACGAGCTGTTTTGTAAGATTGAAGAGCGATTTTTTATCTGCTGATACTGAGTACGCGTTCAAGTGCGATCACCGACCGTGTTTATGATAGTGTTTGGTAGGAACTCGACTACCAGCGAAACTCGAGCAGCGAAACGCGATGGCCAGCGAGGACTATGAGCACTGTAAGAGCTCGATGGCCAACGAACTTCGAAGACGTCGTCCGATGACCCCCCCCCCCCCCCGCCTCCCGTCCGAAGGCTCACTCACACCCACGGCAAGCTCTATCCCCCTTTCACGCCTTCATCAACAACGCGCGCCGCCTGTTTTCTTCCTAACCCCTCCCCCCCATCGACAGGTATGCATCCCCTTGGCGGCGCCCGCTGATCTTCTGGAAGACCTGGGGATATCCCCCGTCCGAGGGATGCTGCTTCACGGCCCCCCAGGGTGCGGGAAAACCCTGCTCGCCAGGCGGCTCTCGGCCGCACTGACCCCGCGCCCTCCCACCGTTGTGTCGGGGCCCGAGATCTTGGAGCGCTTCGTGGGGTCTTCGGAGGCCAACATCCGCGCTCTGTTCGACTACCCCCCGGACGTGCCCGGGGGCAGCGACGCGGAGCAAGCGGAGGCGCTGCACGTGATCGTTTTGGACGAGTTCGACAGCATCGGGCAGAGGCGCGGGGGCGGGGATGATGGCGGGGACCGCGTACGCGACAGCGTCGTGAATCAGTGAGTGCATCTGCCGGTTTTGGCGTTGACCTGGCCTGGCTTGGCGTGGCGTGGGTGGGCACAGTGTGTGCAGGGCGCTCATTTTGTGTTCGCAACATCGCCTCTCTTCTCCCCCGAGTCCCGAGCGGGAGGAGCTATGTGAATGGATCGCTTTCTTGGATTAATGAGTGTGACTACTTGTAACTGCTGCGGGGGAGTTGGGGGGGGGGGGGGGGGGTAGTCGTTGTGCCGTTTCATCCGTTTGGTTTCGTATGTGTGCATAGGGTTTCCGCATTTCCCCCCTTCTTTTTGCACCACCATCACTCGGATGCCGCTGAGCCTGCATGTGGCTGCACGCACCACACGACACCCACCTACCCACCCACCCGCGTTCTCATTGTTTTTGTGCTGTCTGCCTTAAAGGCTGCTAGCGCGTATGGACGGGTTCCAAGAGCTGGAACGGCCGACCCTCCTGGTGGCGCTGACGAACAGGATAGACCTCCTCGACAACGCGCTCCTTCGCCCCGGCCGGTTTGAAGTACAGGTAAGACGTTGACGTGAGAGCCCGCCGGGCTGGTCCAACTTCCACAACCTCTCTGTTATAGCTCTCTCTCTTCCTCGCCCTCTCTCTGTCTCGCCTGAAGTATGCTGTGCAACATGCACGGCAGCCTGAAGCCCAACAAGTTGCCGCTCTGTGGGCGGTAGGGGAGGCGGGGGGCGCATGAGTCGCATCGTGGCTTTTCGTTCGCGAAACAGACAAGACACGTACCGAAACATGCAGTACTTTTGTAGTGCGGGCAGTGTATTATTGCGGCAGAAAAACGTTGAGTTCGCTGAGTTAATTCACGTCGGCTGGCGATGTTCTTCTTACACAATACAATTATGCTTGTGATGCCTCCCAACCCTATCGACGCTTAGCCTTGGACGCTGTGCGTCGATCCCTCGTTTCCTTTTACGGTACAAGTACGACTACCCCCTAGCTTGTATATCTCTCTGACACTAATCTCGTCACGCTCCCCCTTTCCCCCCCCCGTCCGTTCCGCCTGCTGTGCTCTTCCACGCCTTCGTGGGCGGGGGGGCGCACTTTTTTTTTCGGTTCGCCCAAAAACAGGTGCAAATCCCAGGTCCCGACCGCACCGGGCGCGAAGCCATTCTCCGCATCCACACTCAGCGAATGCACCTAGCGGGTCGAATCGAAACGCCACCGCCGGATGTAACTCCCTCCTCGGCGCTGGCCAGCGGTGTTGGTGGCGGATACGACACCCTCGTGTCCTCCCTCGCCGCTGTAACGGACGGGTTCACCGGGGCGGAGCTCGCGGGGCTCGTGCGCGCTGCGGCTTCTTACGCGCTAGAGAGGGCCATCGCCGGTGGCAGCGGCGATGGAAATGCATCGGCTGCTGCTGCTGACTGCCGAGTTACCGCAGAGGACTTCGGCCGGGGGTTGGCCGACGTTTCGCGCTCAAAATCGCCGTCAGAGCGACCGCCCCCGCCCCCGCAAGGGGAAGGGGCTCTGCTGACTCCTCCCACATCGGCGCTAGCGGTGGGGGCGGGGGCGGGGGCGATGGCCGGCGCTTCGAGCGAGGGTGGTGTGGACGGAGAGGTGGGACGGGCAGGGGGTGTTGTTAAGGCGAAGCCGACGCCAGAAGCAGTAGCGGCAGCGGCGGCGGCGGCGGCGTCTGTGGCGGCGGCTCGGTTAGATAACGATATCGGCGGGAGCCTTTCGGCGGAGGTGAGGCAGTCTAGTCAAGTCCAGTCAGTCTTGTTGTGTTTGGTTTTGTTTTGTTATTTCGGGAGAGCGACACAAGCAACGCGCCATGGGCGGGTGGCGGTATATTAGGGTGCCTTTAGTCGTCACGGACTACTTTAGTCCAGCGTCGTTGGACCATTACGGAAGTGTTTTCAGGTTGAGCGCTTCAGGTGCGATGCACCGCTCGCGGGCTTGCCCTTTTGCCCTTTTGCCCTTGCTACCTTTTACACGAAGCGGTAACTTATTCTGAGTATGTAGGATGTTATTATATTTCACCAGTAGTATTTATAGACGAAAATAGCGCTACCGCTCCGCCACTACCGAGCGCTCCGCGTGACTTCGTCCGCCCGCCAAGTATCCAGACCTCGTATCCATTTGTTTCAGCGCGTGACAGTAGTCCGAGCTAGTCAGCCGCCTTGCGCTCTGCCTTACGTCTTGCGACACCCCTTGGGTCATCACCCCTTGCTCAATGCTTCTGGCGTTACCCCCTGGCTGAATGCGTCTCGTTTCACCCCCTTTCCCAATGCGTATAGTTTCTCTCCCTTGCTGATTGCGTCCCGCGTTGCCCTCTTGCTGAACGCGCCTCCACAGGACCTGGAGTCTGTGCAGAAGCTCCTCTTGCAGAAAACGAGCCAAAAGGAGGACGAGGATGTTTTGCTGTTCGACGCGGCGGAGGTAGTGGCTCAACGACGAAGGGGCGGTCCGGGCGACCGCCGCGAGGCGGGGAAGAGAGCGGAGGTCGGGGAGGGAGGTGGGGAGGAAGGGGTAGGGGATTCGGCCAATAGAAAGCCGAAAGTGAGAAGGTTTGATAACACGGGCTGGTTCCACGCGTACGATTGAGTGATTGATTGGTTCGTTGGGGGTTTGGTTGGTTGGTTGACTAGTTGGTTGTCTGCTTGATTGATTGGTTGGCTGATTGATTGGTTTATTGATTGGTTGGTTTATTGGTTGATTGATTGGTTGGTTGGTTGGTTTACTAATTGATTTCTTATTCGATTGATTGACTGATTGATCGGTCTATTGATCGATTGGTTTATTGATTGATTGATTGGTTTGTTGATTGATTAATAGGTTGGTTGGTGTATTGGTTGATTGACTGATTGGCTGATTGATTGATTGATTGGTTGATTGATTGAGTGATTTATTGATTGATTGATTGATTGATTGATTGCCTGATAAATTCAGGCAAACCGCTTGGTCGCACCTGCCCGACGCGGTGCCGTCCATTTGCCGAGCAGCACACTGCACGGGCGGAAATGATTGATTTCCACGTAATTTCACTCTTGGCTCTACGTTTGGAGCCTTTTTACGTTGTGTGCCGACAAACGGAGTTTTGACAAGCGTAACCCCTTTAGAATGCACCCTTGTTTTTGGGGACAAGATACTTGGAATTAGTGTATGCCCACTTTGCAGTGGTAAAAGGGTTGAAACAGGTGTGGGCGTGGTCATATTTATGAACAGAACGGTTTTGTTGGCTAGTGAAACAAGCCGAACCGAGACAATGAATGGCATTGCATATGCTGTGTGTAAAACGCGGCAGGATCTGGCTAGCTGACGTGGGGAAGCCCGCGTATGGTCAGGTCAGGTAACAGAGCAATGATATTTGGTACGCGCTCTAAGACACCGCACATATAATACGAGTACTCGTAGCCGTTTCCTTGGTGCTATCCTGCAAGTTTCCATGTACGCTAGCGGGGGCTCGTCAAGGGACCTCCGTGTACGACGTTTACTGCTGTTGCGAGAACAATCAGTAATACCTGGTAGTATAATACCTGGTATGTTATTATTCGTAAGTGTTTACTCTTTGGTTTTATCTCTCGGAAAATAAAGTTCTGAAGCTTAAACCAAACAGCCTATTGCCTTGAAGTTTTTTAAGCACCCTAGCCTATAGGAATCGGGAAACACCTTTGCCTTACGTAGGAATCGTGAAGACACTTTTTTAAAGCAAATATCCAGTCTGTTTCTCGTAACTTTTGAAGCACCCTCCCTTGAAGCAGGTTCACAGTCTATTCTAAATCCCTTTAGGGTTTAGTTTCTCTTTCGGCTATTCCTCAGACGGCTATCTTTCATTGACCGCGGTTTTGTCACCGCCGCTGATAAATCCCGGCCCAAGAAAGCCACAACCACGCGCTCTCAGCGGTGGCTTCACACATTTCACCCACCGCTGCCCAGGAAGTCTCGTGGTTATGCTCGGTAAGCTCGGCGCGGATTCCCATTCCGCGCCCACAAAATGATTATTTCCTTTGATCAAAGACTTCAAAGTCTCTAGTTTCAAGTCAATCGAACCCAGTATACTGATGTTGTCCAGTACTGGCGCAGTCTAGTATACGGATTGCTGACGAAGCCAGTATCTCGTCGTATCACCAGGAGGTGCTATACTCGTATAATTCACACAACACGTGAGTCACAGCGAACGCCAGCCACACCGAGCCTTTGCTGTGCTCGTATAATACACACAGCACGCGAGTCACGGTTAACGCCGGCCTCACCGATGGCTCCGGCCGGCGCAGGTCTGTAGAGAAGCGGGAGGAAGGAGGTGGGCGGTCGGTTTCGCGTCTCGTCATCGTCTCTCTGCTGCTGCTGCTGCTCCTGCTCAGTGTTACATATTTTTTTCTTCCAAAAAAAAAACGAATACTGTACCTGGTATGTGCGAGTACGTGCTGCCGTGGTATGTAGTCCGTGTGCTCCTGTACTTTTTGTTTTCATTGGTTTCGCGTTATGAGCGGGGCTCGCACGAAGTGCTACCAACCTCCCCTCTTTTTTTTTCCCTTGTGTACATCATGCATGCACGTTGCGAGCAAAGCGTCACGATCAATAACGCGTTCATGCCAGCCGCCACTGCCCAGGGGAAAAAGGGGGGAAGGCATTTAGTGCCCACTAATACCTTAACATTAGATCGAGGCTGGGGCTACCGCAGCTATTCTACTAATATGTTCTAGTTAGACGGAAAAAAAATGCCAGCGACACGTATACGGGTGAATCAAATCTGAAGACGAGACGTATACCCCTACACCCCGGTTGCTGACAAGCTGTATACCACGCCCTTGCCGTGCCCGCGCCAACACAGCTCGCACACCGTCGTACACCCTCACACGATAGTATCGCACCCACGATAGCATCACATCGGCTCGACTCTCAGCTCGAGTTCTTCCATAGACTACCTGATGAGACGAGTCCCTTCGTCGTTGTTAACGACATTTACAATTGATGCAAATCTGACGACAAAAAGTATACCCTGATGCGCGTGTGTCGAGAGGGCTCCCAGGGACAGACAGAGAGGAGTGCTTGACCCCGACTGAACCGGAAGCGTGGTGTCCACACGACAGCCTTGCCACTCAGTGCCCTCAAGAAACCGTTGCTCGGTACCCCCCCCATATCACGTCGTCTTGGCTGGAGCCAACGAATGCACGGAGTCGCCCTATTATCCCCGATTCTGAACCACCTCCCTCGATGTCTCCTCCTTCCCTGCCAGGTTCGCACTCCTCACCGCCGCCCCCTCTCGGGCCAGGGACCGGGAGCGGGTCGCTGCCCCCAGGTCGAGGGATTCGCCCCCGGTTAGTGGCGGCCCTTCTCCCAGTACTTGCCGCTCGTGATTCCTTCCCAGACCGGCGCGGTCGGCCTTGTCTGCCTTTTGCAGCCGCCCACCCTTCTGCTGCGCCAATGGGCATAGATGCGATCGCTCCAGGTGTTGCTGGGGTGACGCTGGGCTGTGTCAGGGGGACCCCCGAGAGTCCCGGCGGCGTGACATCCTGTCGCCGGCGGTTTGGATAATTCGCGTGGCTACACAAGCAGCATATCCAGGCTCTACCTGCTCCGTTATCCGCTGGTCGCCCTCCGACGCCGGAGCTGCTCCTTCCGGTGGCATCGTCCCTGCTGCCGGAAACGGGGGCAGCGCGGCACCTGTATGCATGAAATTTTCGATCCCGAGGGCCCACCCTGTTAGGTGCTCCTCCCACTCAGACTCGAGGCCTCCCAGGTACTCCTGGACGTGCGGTCCAAGGTAGAGCCCCCGGTTTGGTAACCGAAGCAAGACGTCCTGCGGTCGAACCTGGAACGCGATGAACAGCGTACGGTAGCGACTGACCGCTGCTTCCCATTCCCTTGAACGGGGGAAACCGAGATACTCCCGCGAAGGCAAGTCCACAGCATCGCTGAACAGGGAGCGTAAGAGGAACGAAGTGGTTGGACTCCTCCCGTGAGACCTCACCATTAGCTCGAAGGTGTGATAGGAGCCAGTCGTCACGTAACTGGCCGGCTCCAGCCTGGGGATGCCCTCCTCCAAGAGTTCGCCGAACTGCAGGGCGCCTCCCACCGCCGACCGCCCCCCCCCCAGGCAGGGACCTGAGCAGCCCCTGGGCCAGCTCCGCCGGGTGAAGAGGCTGATTTCTTACCGGACACTCAGATCGGCACGCGACAGAGGTCAGCGGCTCTGCGTGACCGTTCGCTCGGCGTTCCTCATAGTTCAACATGCAGTGAGCGTGCACAAATCCTTCGTGGGCGCACGTAACGGGTAACGCGCGCAGCCATCCCCTGAGTCTTCGGCGGAGTCATCTAGATCATCTCCGCAGTATGTGCAAGGAGCGCCGTCATTTGTCCCCCCTCCACCTTGCTTGGCGGTCCTCGGACAAGGGCGATGAGCATCCTCCTGGCCTAGGGCCTTGCTCCTTCCTAGTCTCAACTCCTCGTCCCGCACTGGCTGCTCGTGACCCTCTCCCGGATCCACTCGACCAGCCTCGACTACCGTTGCGGCCAGTTCACTCCCTCCTTCGCTGCTAGGTGTAGACGTTGCCGTCGCTAGTGTTGCAGAGGCGGCATTGGGCCTTGTCAGGGGGGTCCCCACTTGTCTCGCTGGCGTGGCATCGCTGTACTCCATTGTCTGACGGCTCGCTACGGCACCCGTAGCGGTGCCTCCCTACTCCACCTGCCCCCTTATGGACGGGTCGCTCTCCATCGCCGGGCTCGTTCCCTCCGGCGTGACCCCCACCGCCTTCAGAAAAGGAGGCTGTGCGTCACCTATCTCCAACGTGTTTGGATCCCGAGGGTGCACCTCGTCAAGCGGTCCTGCCACGCGGAGTCGAGGTCTGCCAGGTACTCTTGGACGTGGGATCCGATGTAAAGCCTCCAACTCGGAAGTCGGAGCAAGATCCTACTGTCGGACGGCGCACGCGGCGAAACTGTCGCGGTAGTGGCCGGCAGCCGCTTGCCATTCTCTCGGTCAGAGGTAGTCAAGGTAAGCCCCTTGGGGCAGGCCAAGATCATCGCTGGATAGGGAGCGTAGGACGAACAAAGAGGTTGGACTCTTCCTGTGGGTCCTCGCCATCAGCTAAAATATGTGGTGGGGGTCAATCACCACGTAAGTGGCCGGCTCCAACCGGGAGCGATCCCCCTCAAGGAATTCGACGAACTGCAGGGTACCTGCCACCGCCGATCACCTCCCCCCCGGCCGTGGTCTTTGAATCCTCTAGCCAGCCAGCTTCTTTCTGGCCATTTCAAGCAACACGCGACGCATGGCTGCGGATCTGCGGATCTGCGTGCCCATTCATGAGGCGTTCAGCACGGTCTAGCATGCGGCGGGCGTGCATGTGCCTTCGTGGGCGCGGAAACAGGGCCCATCAAACGTCCACCGCGAATCCCCGTCAGCGTCGGCTAGAGCCCGACCACAGCAGGTGCAGAGATATGCACCCCTATTCTCCACGGCCTGACGGCTCTCTGTGGCACCCAGAGCAGCACTTCTCGGCACAAGCTGCGCCCTTTCCGACAGGTCGTTCTCCAGCCAGATCTGTTCCTTCCGGTGTGGCTGCCACCACCGTCGAAAAAGGAGGAAGCGCGTCACCCACCTCCAACGCACTTTGGACCCCGAGGGTCCACTTCATCAGGCGTTCCTCACATTCGGTGCCGGGGTCTGCAGATGCTTTCGGGTGTTAGGTCCGATGCAGAGTCTCTGATTCGGAAATTGGAGCAAGGTGTCCTCTTGTTGGATGGCTTACGCAGCGAACAGCACCCGGTGGTGGTCGACAGCCGCTTCCCATTTTCTCTGGCGGTGGAAATCGTGGTGTGCCCCTTAAGGCAGGATCAGTGCATCGCTAAATGGGGAGCACAGCAGGAGCGAGGAAGTTGGACACCCCCCTTGGGCATGTAACATGAGCTCAAACGTGCTGTAAACGCCAGCCGTCACGTATCTGGCTGGCTCTGGCCTGGGGATGTCCAGCTGAAGGAGGGAGGGGAACTGCAGGGCGCGCCTCACTGCCGCCCACCTTCCTCCATTCTTGGTCATGGGCAGCCCTCTGACCAGCTCTTCCGGGTGGGGAGGTCAGCCTCCTCCCGATAACGCCGAGTGACAAGCAACGCAGGGTTTCGGATCGACATGACCCCTCGCGTGGTGTTCCGTACAGTCCAGCATGCAGCGGGCGTGCACAAAGTCTCCGTGGGCGCACGGAATGGGTACCAGTACGTGGTTGTCCTCCGACTCCCCAGGAGGGTCATCTAGAGTCCGACCGCAGTAGGTACACGATGCTTCGTCGGATTCCTCCCTTCCCCATTCCACGTGTTGACCGTTTTTACCTTGGTTCGCGGCCTCGTCGACACCCGAAGTCATTGATCGCCAAGTATCTACAACTGTCGCTGTTGAGGGATGCCTTCAGCGGTAGCGCCATCGTACCTCAGGTGGACCCTCGGCAGTGTTTCCATGAGGCGGAATGTTCTCCTACGTCGCACCCCTGTTCCTCTTGGAGTGACCACCCGAACCTCCCCTGTCGGCTGCCCCTTCTGTGTTTTCTGTGGCGCATCTCCTGTGAACGAGACAGCCGGAGAAAGCGAATCTCTGGTTGTCCTCCATGTGCTTGTCACAGCCCCACACGGCGCTCGCACTTGTGGGTTGGGGTTCATGCCAGGTCATTCCCCTTAAAGGTCCCCCTCACCTCGCTCTGTGGCCCTCCGCGACTAATCCACTCTTTCTGGAGTAGTTTGTTTCCTTCTTCGGAGGCGGAGCTTGGCTGCTGTGACCCTATTTCTGATCGCGCATTATTCCGTCGTGTCCGACGACCTACCGAGAGCGCGAATCTATCGGAGGAGGGGATGTAGATCCATCTCTTGATGCTTCTCGTGTAGGGCAGGTCCGGACGCGTGACTTGGTGTACCCCACCGACGGACCTGGCTCGGGGGATTGCGTTCTCACCAAAGCCTAAAGCGCAACGGCGATGCACGTCGCACGAGAAAGACGCTTGCACGCGGGCAGTTTCTTCAAACAGCCCGTGGCAATTTCTGCATATCACTCGTCGCCCCTCCTCGCCCGTTGTGGTCCTTGTTGGTGCTCCGTCTGGCTCCCTCAGTCGTCATCTCCTGCCACGCAACCATCAGCGCCTCTACCATACTCGCATTGCTGTTGCCGCTCTGACTCGGAGTGCGGCGTAACACGGCAGGTGGAATCGGTCAAGATCGCTCTCGGGATGGGAAATCGGAGCCGCCAAGGCTTCGCAGTACACGCAGTTGTGTTCCAGGGCCGCCTCCCAGAGTTACTCTCTTTCTGCAGGCGTCGGCAATTGTGGTCGGCAATGATGGCCGTGGCGGCAACGGAGGAAGCGGTTTGGACGTCGGCACGAGTCCCGAACTCCTTCGCTCTCGCGCCCCCTTGGACGTTGACTGTGACGGCCTTAGTAGCGCCGACTGCGCCGTCCTTACCGCTGCCTGCGATGACCATTCGAATGCTCAACGTACCATGCTGGACGCGCGCTACGATAGAGGTAGCAATTTTTGGCTGAAAACGTTTCTGAATGACGGGGCTCCTTAACCCTAAATCGTCGGAATTTTATTCTTTTTTTGCAACAATTTTTATTGCGTACCTAGGTCATCTCATTGTTCAACGGGCGGTTCTGTTATTTTTCCCCAAACCAATTTTGGGCAGGAGGATAGAGCTCCTCAAGCGAAGAGCCTCAGCAAAAAAAAGGGATGCACCTCTATCGTAGAATGCGTCGCTGACAGGTATAGGATCTAGACGTTCTATATATCATGATCTGTCGGATGTGTAGAAATGTTCGTAGGGCTCGAAAGTTCAACCTCTCTCGTAGCACGACTCGTTAGTCCCCAACTCGAAAGGCAAACACCAACTTTGCATATTATGGAAAAACAAATCAGCCTTCAAACATACCTTAAATATAACCAGCCTTACTTTGATTTTCAGTTATTATGAATACCTGGTAGCCTTTACAAAAAATTGGATGCCTGAAAACGTTTTGGACAGCCTTAACATAATTTAAGGTAGCCTTAGGAAAAATTCAGTGCCTATTGATAAAAACATTTTTCGAACGCCTAATGTACTGGTAGCCTTAAAATAACACAGACGCCTAAAAAATATAACAACCCTAAAAACAAATTTGAAAAAAAAAATACACGTGTGCCACACGTGTTACAACAAGTAGTAGGCAGTAGTGTTGGAGATCGTATCGAAAGTTTCAAGGTTATCTCAATTTCCCCCATCCGAGGGGGGGTGGGAAGCGGCTGCCGGCCGCTATCGTACGCTGTTCGCTGAGCTCGGAATCCGGCCGCAGGACATCTTGCTCCGGTTACCATGTCGGAGGCTCTACATAGGGCCTCACGTGCCGGAGTACCTGGCGGGTCTGGACGCTGCGTGGGGGGAGCACCTGACGATATGGACGCTAGGTGTGCAAAATGCGCTGGAAAGGGGTGACGCGCTGCCTCTTTTCCCGATCGAGGGGGCGACCCCGCCAGACGGAATGGGGACAGTGCTCGGGAGAGCCCCGGCAATAAGGGGGTGACTTGAGCAGGGAAGCGGGGCTCCGGGTGCCACAACGAGCCACCAGAACGAGCGGGACAGTGACGCAACACCAGCGGGACAATCCGAACCGCCCCAAACAAGGACTGTCGCAGCCGCGGCAACACCGGGGGTGGAAGCGTTTACGCTTAGTAACGAGAGAGGGGGCGGGCGGTCCCACGGGGTAGGCGAGGCCGGCCGAGAGAACCTGGGAAGGGGAAAAGAGGAGACAGTGCCGGGAGAGGAGCCGACGTGAGTAGGGGGCGAAGCGACAGGACCAGGGTAGCGCGCCGCCCTCGTCCGCAGGCCGGGG
>JAYJMJ010000552.1:765046-776725 GCA_036873875.1 Laminaria ephemera | reverse complement strand
TTGTTGTTGTTGTTGTTGTTGTTGTTGTTGTTGTTGTTAGTGTTGTTGTTGTTGTTGTTGTTGTTGTTGTTGTTGTTATTGTTGTTGTTGTTGTTGTTGTTGTTGTTGTTGTTGTTATTGTTGTTGTTGTTGTTGTTGTCGTTGTTGTTGTTGTTGTTTGTTGTTGTTGTTTGTTGTTGTTGTTGTTGTTGTTGTTATTATTATAATTATAATTATTACAACTGCTATTATTATTTAGAATTATAATTATTATAATTATTACATGGTATTCTTATTATTGTTGTTTTTGTTGTTGTTATTATTGCCCTCTGACAATATAGCGTAGATACCGTTCCGATATAAATCGAATATCCTTCCGTAAAGCAGTAGAACCTCTCCTATGACTCTCTGCCAGCCATTTCCCAATTTCCCTTCCCCACATCTTTTTATTTTTCGCTATAAGCTACTTAAGTATACCTGGTACTATTCCAAACGTTCCATCCCCAGGTCATTGGCCGCAATCCTCCGGCTTCTTCCTCCCTTCCCCTAGCGGCCTGGCGGTTCCTCAGGGTTAGTTTGTGCCTGTGCAATCGGCGCGAAGTCGCGACCCGGCCGGGTGGTCACAGAGATGACCTGGAAAAGGCGTTCCTTGCAGACGCCTTTCTGCGCTAGGGGCGATCCGTCCGTCCCTCCGACGATACTTGCCGCTACCTGATCGATCAGGTCGCTGCCTTCCTTTTCCGAGGCGCCCAAAGCTTTCTACCGCGAGGGTATTATTATTATTCTGTTATTATTATTATTATTATTATTATTATTATTACCCGTCCGTCTAGCTTCTCTCGTTTTTGTTGTTTATAGTATGCATATGCAGATCTTCACTTCTTACAATAGTCCACCAGTGCCATGTGCGCTGGCCTGAAGTCACAACAAAGTAGCCTCCCCCTCCTTCGTTGCATCTTCTGGGGGGCACCGCCTTCTTGTGTTTTACTACGTACTATAATAATTGTACATATGTTTTTTTTGCGCAATTTAATGTTAATAATGGGTTCAGCACGACAATATTCTATCGGACTGCAACAAATAATAACAATAGTGATACCTTACTGGTGGACGTGTGCTTGCTGCGCCGACAGCAATTCAATGATACGAGAAGGGCCGCCGCCGTGTGGCCAACAACACTCCACCACCACCACCTCTACCACCACCACCGCCACCGCCACCGCCACCGCCACCACGCCCACCACCACCTACCACCACCACGAAGTGTTGATAAAAAACACGTTAAATTGCCAAAATCACGACAATACCATCCATTAGGGGCTGTAGTCTAATAAAGCTTTTCTAATCTACCAGAAAGAACATTGCCACTGGTATTTGCTCATCATTTACTTACTGCGGCATTAGACTACTAAGACTAACCCTTTTGACTTGATTGCAACAAGAAAACGACAAGTAAGTGCGCGGTGCGCGGTCGAACCATGCGGCTATTAATAGGAAGATCGTGCAGAAGTACATTTTTTTTTTAATCATGGTGCGCGCATGTCGTACATTTCCCTACGTTGCACTTTGGACACACCCCCTACTACTCCAGCAACCCCAGTTGCTTCGTGTGGCCGACGCCGTCCGGTATTCGTCGTTGCTTTCGACATTTTTTCCCTTTGAAGTCCCCGAAGGGGTTGAGCGCACGACGCGGTCGTGCGATTTCTATTTTTTGTGTTTACTCGTATATAGTGATACGAGTCTATCTACCAGGTATACATTATGTATATGATACTATACAACGGACCTGGTGGCCGTTCATTCCACCGAGGACCCAAAAAGACAAAAGAAGATCAACATCATCACCACCACCAACACCACCATCACCGTCACCATAATCACCAATTGGCGATTTGACATTGATATATACCCAACGTGCTATAACAAAGTACCGGTATAAATTTGACTCTGATGAGCTCGAATAGAGCTAGGCGACAACTATCAACTTTTTAGGATAACGTAATTATTAGTTCACTAGACCATGCCGTCTAGAGAGAGCAAAACTCTTAATAATGTTAATAAGCTCCATCCGACAACAGACGTGTATCGCGTTGTAGTCAGGTAAATTGTATTATCTCAACGCGCTTCCAGGTAGGCTAAAAACACAATAAAACCATGTACTGTACCCAGTGCCATATAACACCATATACCAGGTACTGTATGCTGACTGCCTGAGGTTAACAAACCGAAACTAATTGCGAAGTATTCACTCGTAGGAAGTACGTATTGGTATATAAAATGCGCACAACAATAACAATAAAAAATAAGAACCCTTGGCTCTTACACCAACCAATTAAACCAAACATCCAACATGGAAGCGGCTGTGCCTGATATGGTGCACTACGAAATACGGCGCGCTCTAAATCCAGTCTGGGAGTGCACACATTCAAGGTTGCAACCTGCACATACATCAGTAAATATAGATAATGATACCGGTACTGCTTTTAGCATCACCCGGCTTTTGTTTTCAAACTCTAAACCCTAATCCTCACCCCAACCCTAAAAAACGAAGATAGATGCATCTTCAGGTTGCATTTAGCGCGTGTCATGAGACACCTCGTTTGTTTTCGACCGTAAATAATAACAGCCAATGTTTGTTTTCGACCGTGCATAACATCCACAGCCTAAGATAAAATATGTCTAATGAAGGTCCGTTACCAAAAAACGAGCATCGGTCACGGGTGTACGGCTGACGCATTCCACACTAAAACCTAGTAGTTACGGTATTTGCAAGCATCCGTCACGTCATTTTTTTCTAATTCTGCCATTCGTTGTTTACTAAAACTACTGTCAGTCATACCCCTAAACTGCCGTCATTAGTCTAGACATGATTGACCGCAGCAACTGAACTGAGGTCGAGACATCACCGGCCAACGACGAGCAGCATTGCCGGTATCACGTTCCGTGAATTCGCCCGCTCGCTTTGTTCGCCAAAGTGCCACATCTCTTCATGCGCGGTGACACGGGTTTAACGTTCTTGTTCTTATTCTTGAGTTGCTCGGGTAACATTAATAACACGCATCAGAATGACAAACTGTATACTGGTATGCGGTTGCTTCGTGTACAAAAACAAAAACCACCTGAAGGGGACATACACATCAGGACCACAAGCAACCAACACATCAACCAACCTCCGACAAAGACACCCCACGCGAGGCTACGGCTACTAAACGAGTTTATTACGACGAAAAGAAAGGCAATCAATAACCAACTACCGTGAGACTAACTGTGTAAACGTTGTTTCAAAGCAGTACGTGTTTATTCGTACTACTACCTACTGTAGTGCCTTCTTTCTACCGACCCGGGTGGCCGATCGTTGCTACGCGAACGACCAATCCCATTTCTGATCCCCCCCCCCCCCCCCCGCTTGACAAGGCCATTTGACACGCCCGTCTAAAGTGAAACCCGTTCCTGCAGCCGCCATGTCAGACCACTACTATCATATCACTGCTCGTTCGCCGCGTGCATCTCTTGTCACCGACAACCATGCAGTAACACGCTCGACGACAAGACAAAAAAACAAAAAGGGAGCTCGTCCCGATAGTAAAGCAGAAAAGCCGTGACAGCAGTACGTATACACTACTGTAGACTTATCTCAACCTAAACGAAAAGGATACCTGGTAATTCGCACGTCGCTTGCTATACACCCTCCACGCCGCGCCCCCCTCCCCATCCCACCACATCCACACCGCCACTGCCACCACCCACCACCACATACACTCCGCGCAAAATAAAAACATACCACCACCACGAATCAGTTGTTACTGATGTGCCTGTTTTCAAACCGTCCGCGGCCGCGCCCCCTCCCCTTCCCCCGCCTCCCACCCCCGCCTTCCATCCTACCAGAAAAACTCCCTCGGCGGTCACCGGAGGGCAGATATCTGTTGCTGCTGTCAGCTCTCCTACCAAATTTATCGCAATCCCTCAGTACGCCCTTGTAGCTCGTACTACAAATGTCGCCGTAGCTGTGCTTACTGACGCTATCGCCCTCTTCTTTCCAAGGCTTGGGCCCGCCTGGCCCGGCGTCACGCCCGCGCACGCCACGAGCTAGAGTTGCCTCCCCCCCCTGCCTCCCCGACTCCCAACCGGGACGGGATTTCCCTAGCCGCGAGTAACCGTCATCGCCCCACCCCCCCCCCCCTAGCGCAAAGGCATCGCGGCCGCCCCGTCTCCTGGACATGTGGTTGCTGGGTGAACTCGAGCGACTGGAACGTGACCGCGGTGAACGACTGCGGAGCGACCTGCTGCTACTGCCGCCGCCGCTGCCACCACCACCACCGCCGCTGCCGCCGCCGCCGAAAGCAACGGGGGCGCGCAAAGCTTTGCTGTCGCCTTGCTGTCGGAACCCCCTGCCCCCCCGGCTGCCGCTATCCGATCTCCCGCGGGGATGGAACGGTGGGAGGCCACTCCCGCCACCGCCACCGCCGCCACCGCCGCCACCACCGCCTCCACTGGAAGTGCTTGACCTTGCCATCGACCGACGCCGCTGCCCCTGCTCCCTTTCTAGCGACCTCCCGCGGTCAGGTCTGGACAAGGACGTCGTCATTGCGGGGGCTGCAAGCGCCGCATAGCCAGTAGCCGAGGCGGCGGCGGTCGCCGTCGCGGCCGCGCCTACTGTGGAAAAAGAGGAGGAAGCGCTTGACGCGGCCTGCTTAGGCGCGGCAAACTTGGAGTAATCGCTCCCCCCCAACAACCGATTCGGGCGAGGTGGCCCACCGCTGCCGCGGTCACCACCGCCGTTAACACCGCCGTTGATCAGGGCGGGCGAGGCAGTGCGATAGTTTGTCTCTCTCATCCGCCTGTCCCCGCCTACCCCAGACCCCGCGCTCAGTCCCCGACCTTCCAAGGGGTACCCTCCCTGCGGGTGACCGCTACCACTCACTTCCCGCCCTCGCTCCCCCTGGCTCCTTACGCGCTCCCCACCGCTGCCTCCTCTTCCGGCGGAATCGTTCCACATCGGCTCGTCCAACCTGCCTCCCTGCCATCCACCCAAGCCAGCACTACCTTCGCCCTTGCCAGCACCCCCCGCCGTCCTCTCCTGCCACCCCGAGTCGCGCCCCCCCGCGCCCGGGGCCGGTCCCTCGCGCGCACGGTCCTCGCGTCTCCTCTCCGCTTCCACCGCCCTCCAGTCAGTCAGGGTTGCATCGCGGGAGCCGTCGGATACCCTTGTCGGTTTCCCCCTAGCCGCCGACAGAACACCGTCGCGGCTAGCCAGGCGCGCTTTCCAGTGGCCGCGGTCGGCGCGAGGGAGCTCGCCCCCGCCCCCCCTTGCCATCCGCTCAGACCCACCGTCCGCCTCGTCCCGCCCGGCGTCCGAGCCCCTCGACGACCCCGGCGGGTCGCCGCGGTAACGGACGCTCCAAGTCGCCTGCTCGCGAGACCTCCCCGGAGAAGAGCGGTCGCTTCCGGGCCGACCCCCTCCCGCGTCCCCCCTCCTGTCTCTCTGCGCTCCAGCCCAGGGCTCCTCCTCATCCTGACGACCGGCGGTGCCCTCGCGGTGGTCTCGAGCGTTGATGATGCGAGTTTTTTTGGCTGAAGGCATGGCGGTGGCGGTAGTAGTAGCGGTAGCCCGGGGACGTGCTCGGCTGTCGAACGGAGCGCTTGGCGAAGCTCTGCTAAGGGTTGAGGTGTCTCCGTTCCAGCGGTTGGAGTGGCTCCGGCTCATAGAAGGCGGCGCCTCCGTGTCGTGCGGATTAGTCGGCGCATGCTGCGCGGCCGGGTAAACGTTGTGTCGAGCCGTCACATGAACCAGCGCAAAAGGGGCGGTTGGAGAAGGAAGGAAGGAAGGGGGCGCACACGGAAAGGTAGGGGCGGTGTCACGATACCGGCGTATGAAGATGGCGATGCATGCTGCACCTGCTGCTGCCCAGCAACGCTCGCTCCGCGCCACGAGCGACGACATGCATGCCCACAGCGTCCGTGCTCAAGAAACAGACAGTCCAGAGAGAGGGCAGTTTAGCGCCAGGCTATCCTCTTCCTCCCGCTGGCGGAGCACGGTACGTGCACTTGGGGGGGACCGGGCACCTCAGCTTCAGGCAGGCGAGTACGAAGAATAGCACCACGACGACTGTCCGACTGAATCAAGCATCACCTTTTTCGGGGACCCCCGTGTTCCATCCTCCGCGCCGATGCTCTCCAGAGGATGCTTTCGTTCGGACCAGCCGTGAAACCTTGCTCCTCCATTGCCCGCGACCTCTCCGCCACCACCTCCACCTGTCCTTTCGCCTCCGCCACCACCCCCGCCTGTTCTCTCGCCAATCCCGCCATTTCTGTCACCGTCCGCCCCTTCACGAGCGCCGCCGAGCCGCTGGTTCCCTGGCCTGCTGCCGCCATCAACCACATCTCTCTCACTCCCGCGACCACCCCGCTGGTTCCCTAGCCTGCTGCCGCCATCAATCGCGTCTCTCTCACTCCCGCGACCACCCGCCAAGCGCGACGGATCCCGCGACGCACCGGCCCAAACACCTCTCCGACCATCCCCATCTCCACGCTGCCTGGGATGGCTCGAGCTCGACTGCCCCTCTCCTCCCCGCGCCACCCCTGCCCCAGATTGCACACCCCTCGCCAAGCTTCCCCCGTGGTTCACACCATAGCCAGCGTAAGCCGAAGGCCCATCGTTAGCCAACGCCTTGCGCGGCTCGTTCCCGTCCATTTCTGCCCCGCTCAGCTTCGCAAAATGCTCGCGCTCCGTTTCCGCGCCTCCATCTATCCCCGGTATTCCATCCCGGTCCGCTCTATCGGAGTTCCATTTTCGATCGCCGTCCCAGCGTGGGGGAGGTGAGAATGAAGCAGCATTATTGTAATCGCCCGGCCAGGTTTGTGGTACTCGATCGCTCCTTTCGTGTGCTACAACTTCGGGCCCTCCGTTGTGTGAGTAGTCGTGTCGCCGTCCGTGTAAGCTTCTCTGCCCCCCCCCCCCCGGGTTTGGGTGCGCCGATATTTTCCGAGAGCCATCCGATCCGTCCGTCCGGCCAATGTGCTGACGCGCGCTGTTGACGCCAATGTGATCATCACCATCGCCGCTGTACAGCTGCATACGGGAACAAGAAAAACGCGGGTCGTCGTGTACTGCTGTGAATGCTGAAGCTGAGGGGGGGGGGGTTACGCGGGTGGCGGTGTGACACCGGAAAAAAAACAAACTGAGGTGAGGGAGGCGTGGGGAGCGTGGAAGGACCCGGCACAGCTTCGAACGCTCCGAACTAGACAACTCCATGGAGATAAGGGGGCGAGATCAAGCACCAGATCATGCGACATCCTGCGGCAATCTCGCGCTATGATAACCCAGCCATGCAGGGCTCTCTCGCAATACTACCGCTCCCGCAGCCACACACAACACCACACGCAACGCCGCAAACACCTAGGCCGCCACTCCTTCCAGCGCCCGTGGGCTCCTTCCGAGCGAAGCGGTCTCACATACATTTCCCGCCGCGCGTTTCAAGCCGTTCCCTCACTAACCTCTTGCCCGTGCGGATGCCGCTGCCCAAACGATGGCGCAGGACGCTCATTAGCCCGCTGCGACGCGTCTCTCCTTCCTACCTCTCCCCCGCTCGCCCATCCCCCCGCGTCTCCACCGCCCCTGCGGCCGTGCTCAGCAGCGTCCGCACTCTGCGAGAAATCCATCGCCTCCTTTTTAGGATCCCTCCGCATACCCGGTGTTACGCACACCCCGTTAAGCGCGTTCCGCCCTCCGTCCTTGCCAGCGCCAACCTCCGCTTCGCCGCCGCGTCCTTTGTCTAACGCCCGATTCCGAGCATCGTCGAAGCTCTCCGCGCCGCCAACCCCTCCCTGGTTGTTAAAACCCCCACCGCTACCACTGCACCCGTCACCACCGCCACCACCACTACCACTAACGCCGCCATTATCCCCACCCCCCCCCGCCCCCATCCCGTACCGCCTACTGTAATCTCCGCTGTCTGCTGCCGCTTGTCGGCCGTTCACAGCCGCCTCATCCGCCGCGACCACCCTCCCGCAGTCCCCGAACACCGCGGCCCCGCCAAACCCTTGCCCACCAATCTCTTCGTCTCGACTCGCGTTCGCTGTAAACCCGCCGCCGCCGCCATCACCACTGCCCCCCCACCGTCCTTCAGCACTACTCGTACCGCCATCCTTTCCCTCAAAGCGGCCGTCCTCGCACGATCCCCCTCCCATCGCTGCGGGGCCTCCTCGCGGAGAAGGCTCGTTCCTCTCGTCGCCCCCGTAGCCCAACCCGCGGCCCTCCACCTTAGGGGTGGGGGCCGGGGCGGGGGCGGCGGCGACAGCGGCGGGGGTCGGGGTCGGGGCGGGGGCAGGGGTGGGGGCGGGGGCAGCAGCGGGAGCAGGGGCGGAAGCCAAGGAGGCCTGCTGCTGGTTCGCCTGGGCGGCCAACACGCGATGCTTCAAGAGCTTCTTGGGCGAGAACGCGGACGTCGGGTTTGCCGACGCCTCGTCACACTGCATGCGTTGGTGGAGCAGTTTTTTCAGTCCCAGCGCCTTGGGCGGGGCCGGCGGTGCGCGCGGCGCAGGCGGCGCAGCCGCTGCTGCCGCTGCTGCTGTCACCGCTGACGCTGCTGCCGCCGCTTCGCTCGCCGCCACCGAAGCTGCCGCGACCGCCAGCGACATCATCGATTTCGAAGGGGTCCTGGCATGACCGCTACCGTCCAGGTCCGGACCGCCGCGCATCGCCAACATCTCTGCCGCCGCTGTGTCCGTCAGCCCCAGCCCCACCCTCGGCAAGACTCTCGGCTGCTTCGGAGCCTTCACCATCCTCGCGGAGTCGCTATCGCCCCCGCCCTCCGCCGCAGCGTCCTGCGCCGGCTTCCCCTCCTTCTCCATCGGCGACTTGTGGCTCTCCGGCCCATCCTTTGACGCCGCTCCTTGCTGCGCCCCCTGCTGCGTCTTGGCCCGCTTCTGCCCCTCCTTCTTCCTCTTGGGGATGATGAAGCTCGTGCCGGCGTCCCCGGGGCCTCTCGGCGACCCCGCCGTTGCGCTGCTCGCGCGCTGCCGCTTCTTGCCGTCCTTGCGCTCCCGCTTCGGCTTCTGCTGCGGTGCGGTCATCTCAGTAACCTCCACTTTGGCCGAGCACGCGGGACAAGCCCACTGGACGTCGTCCTGCTCATGCACGCGGCAGGTGTGAATTTTCGGGGGTTCCACGACAAGACGAGGGTGTGTACGTGAGAGCGTGTTTTGGGGTGTCGACAAGAACACAAGGACGTACGTGAGGGCACGTTTCGGGTTTCGATGAGGGCGTACGTGAGGGCGCGCGCGCATGGAGTCCGCATTGTGTTTCGGACGCCGGCATGAGAAGATGGCCAATCAATCAACCAAGATCCAGGATGTCGTTTGGTGCGGTTGGTGGGGGTCAGACTAACATTCCCACCAAAAAAAAGCAACTCCGAATGCGGAACGCATTACCCATATATATCTCTCTCCCACCCAAGAAAACATCGCGCAAAACTGGCCGGAAGCTTGTTTAGAGCAATGTATCGGTGCGTGGCATCATCGCTAACATGGTTGACGCAAAAAATCCAACGTATCGGTGCGTGGCATCGTCGCTAACATGGCGGACGAAACCATGACATGAATTCGTGCATCGCATCATCGCTAACATGGCCGTCGCAACCATGGCTGACGCAAGCATGCAATGTACCGGTGCATGGCATCATCATCGCAAAAAGGGTTGGGCGTAAAAATGGAATGACGCAAACATGTCATGTATCGGTGCGTGGCATCATCGCTAACATGGTTGACGCAACCATGCAGTGTATAGGTGCGTGGCATCACCGCTAACACGATTGACGCAAACGTGGTTGAGAGTCTGACCGAACCGCTCACCGACGGCAGCGCCAGCATGGGGGGGTCCAGACAGGTGAGGTGGTGCGTAACGGGACAAAAGTCGCAGCAGAGCAGATCTCCTTCCTCCTTGCACACCGCGCACACGTCCTCGTGGGGGGAGTTGGCAGCGAGCGCCTTCAGCCCCGGGAAGCCCACGCCAGAGCACATACCTTGACCTGCAAGACAGAACACATTTAACAAAAGACACAACAGGTTACGCTCTGCGTAAAAAACCATGCCTTTTGCAAAAAAAGACAAAAAAAAAAAACACCGAGAATGTGGCACGACGCACGCGGACAAAAAACAAAACGCACATAAAATGACAATCGAATGCGTTGAAAGTCGCAGCGAGAAAGCTGGCGGGTGAGTGGACAAAAAACAAAACGCGTAATGACACGTCGTAAACGTTAACCGTCGCAAGAGACAACGGACAAGGAGGGGTGGGCGGGTGGGTGGGTGGATGGGTGGGTGGGTGGGTAGGTGGGTGCACTTACCATGCTTCGGAACAGAGCCCAGGAGCGCAGCGTTAAGGTTCCTGCTGGCAATGTCGAGGTCCTTCTGATGCCGGTCCTTATCCGCCCTCGCCATGTCCTCGTAGGGGATACGCTCGCTGAAGGTCATGTCCCGCCACTCCCCCGCTGCCTGGGCAAACCTGTCTCGGTGGTGCTCCACAACGCCCTCCTTCTTCAGCTAATTTTCACATTATCAAAAAAAGAAGAAGCATAGCACAGCAGCAGTAGCAGTAGCAAACGAGAGGGAGAGAGGTAGAGAGCTTTCAGATGGCGGTGCATGGCGGGTAGTAGCAAACGCGAGAGGGGGGAATGAGAGCCGGAAAGTGATGCATCGTGGGATATCATAACGAGGCTACATACAGACAGTAGGTTTTTCTTGAATACAAAAAAAAGAAGAAAAAAGTTGTGGAATGATATGATATACCTGGGTTTATCAAAATAGTAAAAACTTCTGGGGGGAAATCAGTAACCAGTGGGCCACACGAGACGTGCAGGTCAGCAGGCTTCCATTGAGGAATTAATACCAGTAATAATATCCTAAGTATCGCAACAGGGGAAACATTTTAAAGGTTTAAGCCCCTGGTGTCTCTTAGACTAGTCCAACCGTTTTACATCTGGACCCTACCCCCCCCCCCCCCGCCGCACATCACCGATGGGGGCGGCCGTTCATACAGCAGTAGTACCTGGTATACACGACAAAAAACTCAAAAGCGCCGGAATATGCAATGTTTATGTTAGGTGTTCCAATAATGTTCTATCATACCTGGCATGTTCTATGGGGGAGTGTCAACAGACAAGTCAGGACTCAGGACTCAGGACCATGAAAGCTCCTCCTGGAAATTACAGCAGTAGACACAGCCACTTATCATATTAAATAGTAACATACTGCTGTACTGTTAATAGCACTTAGAAAGGCTGTACCAGTGCACCTGGTACGTATTCATCGTTTCAACGGATCTCACGTACGGAACAATGCATTTTGTATCGGAATTCATGGTTCCTACAGATGGCGATCGTCCTTGCTCTTTGCTGATTGGTGCAATGATGTTTGATGTACCGTTGCTCTGTACAGGGAACAGGATGAAGAGTACTGTATTGTACCACGTACAAACGCTAGGGCTGCGAGTCGGCAGCATTTCACGACTAAACTAGCGAGCCAAAAAAGCCCCCCCCTCTGCCGAGGCGAGTAGATTGTCAACTGGTGCTGCTGTTGTTCATGTCACATAAGCTCTGATATGATGTAATATATATATATATATTTGTGCTCATCCCATTCATTATCTTCGCACTTTTTCTTTCTCCTTCTCCCTCCCTAGTCGTTACTCAGATCCGGGGTCAC
>JAYJMJ010000552.1:679868-694864 GCA_036873875.1 Laminaria ephemera | reverse complement strand
ACGCACATGCCCACAAGGGCATGTGGAAACCCTTTTTATCTCGGTATCCAATATCTTGGCTCCTGGTCCCTAACCTTAGTCAGGCTCCCAGGTCAATACCATAACAGTTGACACCAAACATGACACCTCAAACACCACATACGGTGCTCACTCACGTGGGTAACGATCGCCTCGATAGAACAGACCGATTGAGATCCCGCAAAAGCCGAGGGAGTTTCGTAACGAGGAGTTTGCAGCAGCACGATTGGTCGAATTCAACTGCGATTAGTATCCCGGAAATGCGCGCGGCAAAGCTACGTACGGCCAGCGCATCTGCGCCCACTCGGAGGAGGCTTAGAATATACCAAGCTGGACGTAAATGTAAGGACCTTTCTCTATTATTTTAGTATCTTGACGGACCTTACATATCCGTCCAGAGTGGTACATAACCGTTTACTTCTTTTTGGCATCTTCCGCGAGGGGGCGGGTTTGTCAAAATATGTGTGACCAAGTTGATTGTCAGAGGCGCCCCGCCCCTCCTTTCAGTGGCTTACGATCAATCGCACGGCTTGCCACGAACGGCCAGAAGAACTGCTGACCACAAACAACGGCTGTCAGAAGGATGTCTTAACCCTTCGATCACACTGCAAAAAAGTTCCCACGACTCTAATTCCACGTAGGTTCTCCCAACCCAAAAATGTTGCAGTTCTTAATCGAAACATTTTATCACGGCGTGAAAGAATCGACCCCAGACAAATTGATCATCCTCGCACCGCATCGTTTCCCTCCGCTATCAAAACTGTTTTGACGATGTCCGCTCCATTCATCAGACCCAGATGCTCGACCCACCGTACGACATCGGCGCCCGCGTGAGCACCAATAGCTGGGGGGCGGTGCGGACGACTTACACGTCGCTGGACAGGCAGATGGACAACTTCGCGTACGTGAAGCCTGACATGGCCATAATCGTGGCGGCGGGCAACTGTGGAGACGCGATCTCCCAATGCACTTACCAGGTACAGAGTGCCAGAAACGAAACGACTGTACGAAACGACTGTACGTAGTGATGGCCAGTATGCCCCTGGAATGTACTATGTCAAATCGCGTGATTAATTCGATCGCCTCCCTCGAAGATGGACATGAATGAATGTCTTGAACGTTTTGGCGAGTCCGTGCCTCGTAGTCCCTACCTGTAACGAATGGTGCAAACAGTATGTTTTTTTCTCATTAATGCCAGTCCGTTCTTCCCAGGGTTTTTTCTCATCATTGCGAGTCCGTTCTTCCCAGCCTCAAAAGAGTGTTATACGGCGACCGAGGAAGTGGGGAGACAAACCAAGGTTCTAGTAGCTGGCCGGCATGCATACACGACCACTCGGGGTGTTGCAGTGGGTGTTTTTTTAACGCCGTCTTCTACTTGCCGCTGGTGTTTCCGCAGGGCGATGACATTAACGGCGCTGGGTCTATTCTCTCGCCGGCCCTGGCGAAGAACGTCATCACCGTTGGGGCCAGTGAAGCGAGCCCCAGTTCAGCCGGCTTGGCCGACGACCTCAACGAGGTATTTGTCAACATCGGCGCGGCGCACAAACGAACCATTCGTGATTCGTGACATGCATATCAAGAAAGAGCAAAGAAACGAAATAGGTTTTGGGTCCGTGGGGGATACCTTCGATGCCGATGTCGTGGAGATAGTAGGCACCACGGTAGGCTTTGCGCTATTATGGCAAGTCGCCCACCCTCACTGGGAATCGGATTGCTTGACACGAAAATTGTCCGTGCCGTTGCGGATGCAGCGCCAAAGGTGTATTGGCTCATGTCGGCCTCAACTATGCTAAGACGCAGCCCCCAAAGTGTATTGACTCATGTCGGCCACAACTATGCTAATATGTAGCGTCAAAGGTGCACTGACTCGT
Source organism: Laminaria ephemera (assembly GCA_036873875.1). Taxonomy (NCBI): domain Eukaryota; class Phaeophyceae; order Laminariales; family Laminariaceae; genus Laminaria; species Laminaria ephemera. Next base: position 692,975 of record JAYJMJ010000552.1, on the reverse strand, counting down.
GCCGGCCACAACTATGCTAAGAACACCCTCTCTGCCGCATGCGCCGCATGTTGCTCCGCTGCACTCGCCAACCCGAACACCCTATCTGCCGATGCGGAAAAGGTGGCATATTTCTCGTCACAGGGGCCAACGGTAGACGACAACCGAATCAAGCCTGACATTGTCGCTCCCGGGTACCATCTTTTTTCTGCGTCGGTGAGAGGGGGTAGGAATGGTAGGGTCAAGGTTAGGGTTAGGGCTAGGGATAGTCATCTGGACTTGTTTTAATCCGCGGGGTGCCGATGTTTGGACCTGTTCGTGGACGTGGAAGCTCCCTTTGCACGCGTTATGTTCCCGCTGCGGCGCTTCCATCTTATCATGGTGCGCACCTAAGCTCCTACGTTTTCAGCGTTTTCTTTTATCACGTACGACACATGGCAGAGTAACCGTGAGATGAAGCCCGAGTGTTTTCCGTCGTCCCGTACAGCAGCAACTGCTAGACGCAACAAGACAGTTGCGACTGGGAATATCGACGGCGGGACATCAATCTGCAACTCATACCGGTACTTCTAGAGTTAGGCAAAGCTGAGGGGCACCACGACATAGGGGAAAGCCCTGCTGCTCACGATGACCCTGCGCCCCACACCCTTCTCCCTCCCTACCCCCCTGTTTCGTCTCTGGTCCAACCCCAACAGTAAGCCACCCGACTTAAGTTGACTAGCGTTGTGAGCACTGCACTCGACGCCCGATATGCCCGATATTGTTGTTAGGGAATAATCGGTAATCCGGGTAGGTCAGGGTGGTACGGAGAAGGTTACCCTGCGATCGCGGGTCTGAGTGTGGCACTGAGCTATGCTACAGTTACAACGCGAGCATGGATGTAATGCAATAACCGGCAACCATCCCTCGTGCACCCCCTTGTCGTCATATGGCCGCGCCTTCGGCCGCTCAACAGGCCAAACCCGACGACGGCGAGAGCTGCGAGATCGGACCCATGGCGGGCACAAGCATGGCGACGCCCATAGTGGCCGGGTCCGCTGCGATGGTCAGGCAATATTTCATTCAGGCGAGCATTCCGTCTTCATTCTGCCGCATCGTGCATGCGAGCCCCCGTTCGGCGCGCGCGTGTTTGCGAGCCTGTAGCTCTCCCAAAATCTCTTCGCGCAAAAGGCAATAGCACGCGCGATGGAAATATCACACACAGCTTGCGAGGAGGAGTTTCGACCATTTTTTTTATCTCACAGCTGAGGTGTCCTTTTCTATTTTTGTATAGAAAGACAGTACCGACACTAGCAACACAGACCGGTATAGCACTATTCTACCGGTATTCCCCTGTAATGCCGTGGTTGACAACGAGGGGCGGCAAGACGTTCGGTGAAAAGGGATTGTTACTGTGGTGAATATCGAGAGCATGGCAGGTAGCGCTGTGAGCATAAACCTATCCTTCCACCGCGAAAATGAGCGCTTGGCAGGACAAAGCGATCAGAACTTCTCCCGCCGACGCGTCCCTTTAACGGCTGGACGCGGTTATAGCTAAGCCACTGACACGTTTTGGTCCTAACGTTCCTCCTATAGGGACTTGATGGAATGTTCATAATCAGGACTTCACTGAAACATGGACAATCTTCTTCTCATGCATCGCCACGCCAACCAACTACAACGTGGGTGGAGACGTCGGTGCCATCTAACCTCCTCGCCCCCCAATCTTGATCCGCGACACGTTCCGCTTAGGGCTGGTATCCAAGCGGCATCCCTACCCCGTCGGACGTGTTCAATCCTACAAACGCCCTTGTCAAGGCCACCATCATTGCTTCAGGCACGGACATGACCTCCTACGACGGCTCCACCGGCTCCACGGTAAGTAGACAACCACAGCCCAAAATCATAAGGCTCATCTCGAGTCGAGGTGTATGACCGTCGTGTGCGTAGCATGCGTGCCGTGTAGAGCCCATCTCGAGTCGGAGTGTTATGACTGCCGTGTATTTTAGCACTCGTGTCGTGTCGTGTAGGATCCCCGGAGAGAACAGCTGTCCGCCTGGTACCTTCGCTGCAAGCCGCGATTATTACATATTGAGACATTTAGACGTGTCGTTACGTCGCGCTTTGCATGGTATCGCTATGGGCGCCTAGCTGTGGTAAAACTCCCGGTGAGACCTCGCCGTATTTGCGCTCGTAGAACTTAAGCGCGTTTGAAGTCTATCAAGAAAGTGAGTGGGTCAACTGAACTTCCTCCCCCACAAAATTCCTTACATCAGAAAATATGCGGGTGGTAGTCTCGCGTCAGTTGGCACGCAAATGCGTAGCCAAGTGCGCGCCGTCCCCCCCCCTCGTCTTAGGCGACACAGTTATGTTCAAGCACAAAACATAATTCACATTCCAAATGGACAACAAGTTTTTTTAATCCTGAGGGTGCCAAGCGGCACCAGCGTGCTCGGTCTAGCTGTACCCTGTTCAATCTGCCCTTCTTTGTTATTATGATGTTTTCCATTCGACAATTTGCATCATGAGCTTCAGCGTCGATCCCTGCTAAACATTCTCAAAAAGTAGGAAAAACCCCCCAAGGAATACCCACAAAAAAAGGAAACCTATGCCCAAACTCTACCTCCCTTCTGCACCTACTTCCGGCTTAATATCCCTTCCTTGTTGTTTTCGTCTTTTGGCAGACTCTAGGCACCCCACCGGACGGCATTCAGGGCTTTGGGCGCGTGCTGTTAGACTCGGTGCTGAACATGCACGGGTCTGTCGACCTTTACGTTGAAGACGCGATCGACATGACCCATGGGGAAGTACACAGCTACTTGGTGGAAATGGACGGTATTTCTACGTCAGCGTACGAGGGGGACATGAAGGTAGGTGACTGGTCGAGCCACTGTCCCGTCTACTATCGGTTGCGCATCCGCTTGCCTGCAATGCATACTGACGGTAGCGGGCTAAAACCGCATCATCATCTCTAAGCGATAGGAATACCAAAAACTTTGCGTGCTAGGAGGCCCGAAATTCGTAGGTGTTTTTCGTGGTGATGCTCCTGCTGAGGTACATGTTCGGTCCTGCGCTTTAACTAGAATAGTCCCCGCAACAAACGATACGTTTCCTCAGTCTTCGTTCCTGAGACGTGATGCCGCCTGTGACACCTCACCCGCCTTCCTGAGTCGCTGTCATACAAGAGGGTGCAGTAAGCACCCATGCAACCGTGGAAAAGTCGGCGATTTTGCCACGGATCTAAGGAATACTTTTCCAATCAACCGGAGCCCGGAGTGTTGACCTGGCGTAGGCAGGAGTCGCGGTGTGTCGACAATAACGAGGTTGTAAAGCACCTGGTGTGGCACAAGGCAGACAAGAACACGAACGAATTTCGGGACGCAGTTTGTTACGGCTATGCACGAAATCGAGAAGGCAGAAGACATGTTCTATCCCCCGGAAGCAACAGTCAGAGCTAACCATTAATAGGGACAAAAAACAACCTATTAATAGTTTATGCATACTACAACAAAAAAGCAACGAAATACGTCGGAAAACATCAACCAGCCCGCAAAGAACAGAATCATGCGATCGAAGCAGAGCACTCAGTCGAGTGATTACAAGCACGAACACTGCGGCCAACTCCCCCCCCCTCCCCTGCAGCTCACCCTTTATGCGACTCGCCGACAACCTCACGGCGCTTCGCGATTGGTACACGCAATACAAATATCTGCCTGGTCGGTGAAAACCCGACGTGCTCCATCCCGGCATTGTAGCGATGCGAGGCCCTATGGCATTAAATTAAGACTACGTCCATGCATGATACAATGATTACCCCCGCCCCGCCCTGCAACATAAAGGGCTGCGTGGTCAATGGTCAAATGACTAAGGCAAACATCAAAATAGCACGACCCCCCCGCCCCTTGCCCCCCCCCCGCGCTTTTTTTGTCGGGAAAAGGTGACCATGGTATGGATGGAGCCGGCAGCAGCCACCTCATCCGTCAACCCCGTTTTCAACGACCTGGACCTGCAAGTCGTGGCTTTCGATGGGACCACGGAGACGGTCTTCTACCCGAACAATTTAGCGGCCAAGGACCCAGACAACACGGTCGAGATGGTCAGGATTCCTGATGTGGACCTGTACGAGTACTTCAACGTGAGGCTAGTGGCTAGTAACTGTGTGGTCTAGTGGGTAGTGCTACATAACCAACAGAGGTCATCTCATTTTTCTTTTGGAGCAGCAGATATGATCGCATGCCACGTAACCAGACCTACGAAAAATGTACCGAACATTGCGGAAGCACCTGGAAATGTCACGTGTTTTACTGGAACGTTTTGCGACACAAGCGTATCGTAGAGGCCGTCGCGGTCGATTTATCGAAGCGTTTGAAAGTGGTCAACAACAGACAACCAATCATCGCCGTTTTTATCTTCGAGCCTCCATTCACCATACCGGGATGTGAAAGTGCCGTACCACCTCCCCGATACCCATTGGACGGGGAGCACAAGCGTTCACGATTCCAGAAATCCATGCCTCCAAAACCCATGTCTACGCCAGTTGTTAAGGTATTAGAGGTTATTGGTCTGCCGGACTACGGGCAAAAGGTTCACATACTTCCTACCCAAACTAAGCCCTATAATACTAAGCCTTGCAATCTCGGTGTCCTCAGCTCGTGCCTTCAACGACGCTCACAATGGTGTGGCGTCTCTCTCTTTAGCCTACCCCGCTCCGATTCCGCTACCGTGACTTTCGCCTGATATTTGTCGCCGAATATTCTCCGTTGATTTTTTTCCCCGAATATGTGTCGCCGAATATTTGTCGCCGAATGTATGTCGCCGAACAATTGTCGCCGAATAATTGTCGCCGAATATTTGTCGCCGAATTCTTGTCGCCGAATTTTTTTGTCAAAGATTTGTCGCCGAATGTTTGTCGCCGAATGTTTGTCGCCAAATACGTATCGTCGAACGTGTGTCACTGAATATTTGCCACCGAATATTTGCCGATGAAATTACAGGTGACAGTCACTGGCGCGAGCGTGACAACGACAAGCTTGCCATACTACGCGCTCGTCGTGACGGGCGGGGTCGCGGGTGACTACTCCCCTACGTCGTCGACCGGGAGATCCTGGTGAGCTTTAACCCAACCACAGCTGCACCCGCGTTTGTTGTGGGACAAACCACTCAGACTTTTGATGGTCAATTTTTGCAGTAGTAGAGGGTTTTCGCCGGAGCCGGTGGAGCTACTGCTGTTGCATCCGAGGACGGTTTGTACGTATCGTGATACCATGAAAGCTGTCCCCTGTTCTTGCCCAAACATTGACCTCGTTTGTGATAAGGGTCGTTATCATCGACGCGTAAATAGCAAGCAATTTCTTTGTCATTTAGCAATGTTTTGGCAACGTTTTGGCAACATTTTTTTGCAAAATTTTCGTATATAATCCTTCGTCGGCAAGTTTATGGATTATTTTCTTTTCTATTTCACCCGGAAAGATTTTTAGAAATAATTTTTAAAAGTTGCCAAATTGGCAAACAAAAAACTTGCTGAATTATCATTTTTTTGCCATGAGCACCAAAATCATCCGTTAATACCGTTAATAACGAGCCAAAACTGCGCTTTTCCCACCTTGTGGTGTGTTCGACCCTCCCTGCGCTGTGAAGGTTCGTGCGGTGGGAAATGACGGTCGAGGGGGTGCCCGTGGTCGAGGCCGCGACCGAAGGCTTCGAAGCCGGCTTGGCGGAAGCAATATCTGCAGAAACTGGCGACTACACCACCGACAACTCTACCGTACTGGTGAGACATTTGGCAGATACAAGAAAACACAAGACACAAGTAGCAGAGCAGGGGTGGACTATTTAATACTAATATTTAATTGATTTTTCACATGCGAGGGAGACGATATGGTGCTCTTACGATGGGATCCGTGGTGACCGGAGAACGTATACGTTTCGACCAACACGCTAAAACACCTCGAGAAAAACTAGGCGCGAAGGATTATTGTTGATACGATATGCAACCTTTTCCCCGACTTGCTGTATGACACTGCGGTGCAAGGACACGAGGATAAATCAGTACATACGAGGTACGTGAAACATTTTACCTATACCATGCACAGCACCCGCGCATTCCAAGCTATATCCGAGTATATATCCAACTGCCAGAACCAGTAGTGGATCCATTCTTCAATTTTTCATCCCAACCCTAACCCTTACGTACAATTATCGTCAGGTAAAAATTGATCGAGCGGGGGAGGACACGACAACGACAGACGACGCGGACGCCGACACCAATACCGACGACGACAGCACGGTAACCGTAGAAATTTCGGTTGATTCCGAGACAGACGGGTACGCTATTATCACCTACATCCTCTCTGTCGTAGAAGGTTCGTCGGCTTCTTCTTCATCATCAGGGGGGCGTGTTGGACTAACCGAGGCGCTGAACGTCGCGCTCGAAAGCCGAACCACAACCGGCTGCCTATGCGTGGCGGTATCATCCGCCTATGATTGCTCGGCGTGCGAAGAGGGTGCCCAGTTTTCGGCGGTGAGTTCCGTGAGCACAGTTCAGGGCGGGTATGACCTCCTCTCGACGGAAAGTTCGGGCCATTCCCCGTTGTCTGCGCTCGAGTCCGCCGAAACGGAAGGCGATGATGACGCCTTCTGGAACGACTTCGCCGGCGGCAAGCAAATCCAAGGAGTAATACGCACCGACACGTACGGGCAGCTAGCGGCCGTGGTCGGAGTCATTGTTTTGATTACCTGCCTGAGCGGGTACGCGCTGCGCTGGTTACCCGATACGGCGGACGCTAAACCGTCCGCGGCAGGCATCTCGCAGACACGAGGCTCTGCGGACCTGGCGTCGAGCCCGATGAGCGTATCCGACCGAAAGCGACAGCAGATACAAGCGACGATGAACCGAAATGCGGCTGGAAGGGGTTTGCCAACTACTCCAGGGGCCACCCCAGCACGCGGGAGTGGGCCTTGAGGCGTGGGGGGCAGGGTAGCAGCATGGAGGGGCTGTTTACTTGTGTCATATTTCGTGTTGCGAAAGCTGGAGGGAATATATACCCTCTGGAACACTCTGTATAGATTGCTTCCGTTTCGACTGGAAGGGATTTGTGGACATCGTTGATTGGCGTATTATTTTATCGCTGCGTGAGCCCGGCGTTATTTCGCTGCGTGAGCCCGGCGGGAGAGACTCGTAACGAGTCTGGATGAAGAAGTAGAAGAGCTGCAGGACGTGTTTCGGCTGTTTTATGTTGTCATGTGGGAGTTAAACGTTGAATTAATGGGGTCTACATAGCGAAGGACGCAGTCAGCGAAGGAGGGGCGGGGAGGGGCGGTCATCGACGTTCACGGTACAACGGTTTTGGCATACAAAACACCACAATATAGACTCATGAACAAAAAATAATCTAATATTAATAGAACGTTAGGTTCATTTTGGGGGGGACGTCAAGAAATTTTGATTTAAAAAACGTTCTCAGCGGCGAGGGCTACACTAAATCGTACCAGGTATTCGATAGCCTGTGCTCAAGGTTGCTCGTGTAGTTGGTTTCACGATCAGGTTTCAAGCCTTGCTCAAATTGGGCGTTTCCTGTTGGCGGGTCCATACTGTAATGTGTTAGGACATCTGACCGCATGCCAGTCGCCGACATACCGCATTGTGTTAGGATACCTAGCTGCATGCCACTCACCCCAAGCCCCGGTTGTTCAGCATCGAAGAGATAGATTGAGAGGCAATTGCGTGATATCGCCCTTTAGCTACGCTTGCCACTGACGATGCCCAAACGATTATTTTGTTTCGCCATATGATTCACCTTCCCACGCGAGGAAGGCGAAACTATTTGTATTGGCAGGGCTACCGTTGCGTTGGTTAATGCGGATGGTCGTGAGAACAGGAGTCGACCTTGTTCAACGAGGCTCGCGTCTCTCCCGACCAGCGTGTGTGGTGCTTGTTTGTTCACATATCATACCGAAAAATCGCTCAAAAAAACTTGTGTGGTCAAGTCGCCACGGGTCAAAGTGCTATGTTCCCGTTGTTCGGTAGACCCATCCAGCCAGATGGTAATGTTAGATACCAGGTATGATGGCCGAATTGACACGATTGCACTCACGCGCATTTTTGTCGGGTCACCGTCGGTTGGCCTGCATCATCCCTCTCCACGTGTTCAACACTACTAGCTCTGTTTGCGCTCCCTGCCCATTGCAAGCCTGTCACCTCATCATCACCGTGTTGAAAGCACACCTGGACAAACCGCTCGAACAGCTGTGTATCGACGCGTGAGCGGGGATGACACAGTAGCTTTATTTTAAAACTGCATCCACGCTTTTTGGGGAAAATGACTTGAAGTTAGGGTGGGACATTTTTTGAAGTTCTCAAAAGGTTACCTGGTATAACAGAAGGACAGATTGCGACCCGATCCATGGCACCCGTTGTACTCAAAACATACCTGGTAATTGCTTAACTACTCACTCCTCCAGTATTATGCAGGGAAAAACGTCTTCAAAATGTATCGCTCGCGCGTTTCTCTTTAGTAACACGATCTTGCTTTGTATGATCAACAACACTCCAGCAGTACCATGTTGATGGCGATTCTTGTGTGGACTAATATGGCCATCGTTGCCCGTGACAGTAGCAAACAGGGAAATCCTGGGGTTGAATGGACAGCGTTTTGGGCCTCTCGTAAATTTATGCCATTGCTTGGTGGTGGCACTCTGATCTTGTCCTGCGATCTGAAAAATATCTAGGACTATATAATCAGCATTCAACATGCAGACGGCATTAGGACCACTCTAATCGTGTTGGCCTCCATGGCCTTCCATCACGTGTGTTTGTTCGGGCCGGGGGAGGCGGGCATAACCCCGATTCTAGCACCAAATTAGAGCACAGGTTGGGACACGACGATCGGCGCCCTGGGGTTCACCATCAAATCGCACACAAAGAGAATTCCGGGCTGCTGCTCGGGGGGGGGGCGATCCACACCACATTGCAAGGGGATGCACGACACGCGCAGCATGATACCACTCACTCTGCTGCGTGCGCTCGCACTAGACGATTTGACAACACCGCACTTGCCATATTTTCGTCGCTGTACCCGGGTCCTAAAAGGGTTTAACAGGGTCAATCGACGACAACAACTACACAATCCCAGCGGGAAAAAAACTATAGGCAAGCCTTGTGCGCAAGTGGACCCTCTCAGCGGCAACCAGAACCTTAGTTTCGCTCCTGTGTTTTTAGCACTGCGCTCCCGATATGAGGACAAAACACCTGGAATTAGACTAGAATCATTTCAGGAGTCGGAAAAGGGTTGACTGCCGCCAATTCTTGCCGATTTGGAGGCGTGGTTGACCGGGTGTTCCGGGGTTTGCGTTCACAAGGGGTGCCTATGGGCCAAACCTTCGTGCGCACCGTCGTGCATGTCTAACGCACGATCGGCATCGGAGCCCCCCCAAGACGAAAACGGGAAGCTCTTAGAATGCACAACACCGAGTGCGCGGGGGGTAGGATACCAAACGAAACTTGGTTTACAATTTTCGTGGGTCGAGCTTCCATTTCTCTTGATCTCCTTCGTCGCTATAAACGAGTACCATCGCTGGTGTATACTTGCGCCCACAGCTCTATTCATGAACTATCATGTTCGAACTGCGGGACCATGCCTTCCTGACCGGGAATACCGGGCGGGTGTGCTGCCTCTTAAAACAGATCGCGGGACCCTGACTCTAACGGACGCGCCGCAACCACTTGCACAGGGCGGCTCTTCGGAAGACCCCAGTCGTAGCCAGCTATATGACTGCACGCACACTGGCAGACTCGACTGAACCCATCAAATTCGCTTCCTGCTTCTTTCGAAACTTCTCAAGGGAAAAAAAAAATCCGTAACACCTGGAAAAAAAATCCATAACACTTAGATATGTCTCTTACCTTTTCCACCACCAAACCATCGGATGGTTGTACACGACGGGGTTAAACCGCCGCAACACATCGACGGTGGTGTGCCAGGTAGGCATAAAATGTTGTCAAGGCGCGATGGGAAAATATATGACTCTCGGTTGTTCGCTGCACGCTGCTACTGCTCTACTATTGTACTCTTTGACATTTCATCCCCTGTATAGTCTTACGCACTGCCTTTTGACTTGTGCCGGACTGCTCTCTCAAGCGGCCCGTAAATCGGCAACCGTAACATAACGGAAACAAAACGGTCCCCACCCCGCCCATTTAACAACCCGATAAACGCGCAAGCAACCTACTAATAGACAACATGTACTTCAGTTAAAGTAGCACACACCCCCACGATGAAACGGATGCAAGCATGCGGAAAGCTACTGAAAACGTCCCTCATTCTGGCCCCTCTCGAAGTGAGCGCACTAAAAGAAGGGAACGTATGTTTGATACCTTTCCATCTCTAGACTATCGGATGCTGGTACAGAGTACACGATGGGGCCAAACTCATAGTACGTACACGACGGGGTCAGCCTTTTGTGGACTGACGACGGTGCTCTATATATGCAATAATGCCGCTCGCACGGCGCAACGTGCAACGATACGAGTTCCGGTTCGCGGCACGCTGCTTCTACTCTACAATGTAGTGTAACAAAAACGCTCCCTTTGATATTTCATCACCCAGAATGTCTGACGCATTGCGTGTGATATGCGCAAGACTTCTTTCTCGACTTCGCGGCGGACATATCGATAAATGCAACCGAAAAAAAACAAAAACAATACGACCCCTTCCACCCCTCCACCCTCAACCTTTGCAAGAAACCTGGGCACGACGTACTATCGGTCAAAAGCGGCACAACCTCCCCACGAAAACCCGGTTGCAAGTATGAAGTAGGCTACAGAAAGCGCAACCATCCTCACCCTCGCCCCCCCCCGCGGCGCCTCCAAAACAAAAAACTCCAATAACTGCTTCGAAAACAGTTACCGTCGACAGGGGCCGCTGCAGCACAGCGCGCCGGTGCTTTCTTGGTGCCTCGCACCAAATCTACAGGGCCGCTGCAGTGCAGCGGGCCGACGCTAAACCCTTTTACTACTGAAAAAATGATCCCACACTTATTTCAAGTAATTTGCACCATACAAAGTGGGTGCAGTTCTAAAGGAGTTAACTTGGTGCCTCGCACCGGAAACCCGCCCGGAGTTTTACTCTTTTTGCTCCCGATCTGTGCCGTCGGTACGAGCGCTGTCGGTACGAGGCGGTGGCGATAACGATCGGTCTCGAATCGCGCGCTCGGTTTCCGTTAGCCTCCCCGCGATGCGCACCGAATCTCTGCTGAGGACGCCCACAACTACCCGCGGCAGCTGCTCGAAGGGTAGCGAGGTATGGTTGCTACCCTGTTGTCCTTCTGCGAGCTCTTCTCGACGTTGCCCCGGCCAGCTTCTTGCGAAAGGTGCGTCGCTTCCGAACAGGGAGGCGGGTGGCGGAAGGTCGACGACGACGGGGAGGAAGCGGACGCCCTTGGACTCCATGATCGCCCTCGCCGCGGCAATGTCCGTGCTAGCCTGGAGGGGAACGGAGGTTTTGGTTAGGGTTAGGGGAAATTTCGGTAGAGAAAGTGAACTTTTGGTATTCATACCTGATAACCCCTTCAGAACTGTTAGCCTGCAATGGGACGGGGGACGCGGGGGGGAGGGTGGGACGTACTAATTTGTTGATCACCTTAGTCATTTGACCATTAACCACGCATCCCTTCCGAGACGGAGCACTGTTCCTACTCTGACTAGAGATAACTCCCAACATTTGGGGGGTAGTTTCGGTGGAATAAGCTAAGTTGTAATTTTCGTACCCACGTTTTTGGGCAAACAGACTTGAAATTACTTATTAATAGTGTGAGATCATTTTTGACAGCAGCAAAAGGGTTAAACACAGGAAACAGAGGCAGTGTTTCACTTCGCCGGTCACTCAAAACTCGCCAACAGATGGCTGCAGTGCGGTAGCACGGAGGGAAAGGGGGGGGGGGGGCGAAAATAACCCGGAAAAAAAACCTCGACAAATATAGCAAAACGGGATGCTACCGAACCAGGAATCTAGTCAGGACACCGGGACCCCCTGTCCATGACCCCGGCGGGAAAACCCTGCGGCCGCTAAATCCTCAAGCACCACAAGAGTGTGCCCCCGCTGTTTCAGGGCGCGCGACGGGAAGACAACACTCACCAAAACCAGGACAACACACACCAAAAGCAAGACAACGCGCACGTCAAAAGCAGGACAACACACACCAAAGGCAGGACAACACACGCACCAAAAGCAGATCAACACACACCAGAAGCAGGACAGCACACACAAAAAGTACAGACAACACACACCAAAAGCAGCGGCTTCGCGCTATATATCCATCGGAGAGGGTCTACATCGGGAGAGGATCACCTTCACCGTGAAGCAGTTCCGGCGGCAGACGCTCCCCGTCGTCAGTTCCTGCTCCGCACCGTCCCGATCAAAGTTCAACCGTTCCCGTTCAAGAGCTAGGATGATCTCTCTGAGGGCTAGCACGCCAATCAGCTGTAAATCTCTCCTCTCCCACATGTCCTGGCCAGAGTTTGGTAGTGGAGCAGGCGAGTTAGGTGTGTGCGTGGAGGGGGGAGGGGATGTGGATGGCTGTATCCCCGCTATAATGCCACGACGGAGGCATCAGTCGATACGAGGGGTTAGTGGACCGTTTTTCCTCTGCCTTCTGGTTGAGCTCTATGGTTGGCGGGGTCAGAGTGGGAGCAGAATCGATCTATCGGTATGTGTTCTACGGCTAAAAGTAGCTCGTGATCGACAGCCCTAGTCAACGACAACCAGAGAACAGACGATGAATCTGCGCGCAGCCCTTCTGTAATCACCACAACCACCAAACAAAAATAGGTGGCGCAGCAACAGTTTTCTGTAGGAAGACGCCACCCAAGGCCTAGAACGCCAGTCCCCTCCCACTCCACCATGCCAGCCAGATACTACCCGCTCGGCTAAGGGTCACAGTACCCAAGCGACCAACCGTCGGGGATCGATCGCTATAGCGGATAGCGCATACATGCCCAGTCCCAACCGTGAAGCAAGCGTTGACCCTTGTCCATGGCTAGGACATGCGAAACAATTCCGGGTGGTCTCCTACATGTCTAACGCGGGGGGGGGGGGGGGGGGGGGGGGGGGGGGGGGGGGGGGGGGGGGGGGGGGGGGGGGGGGGGGGGGGGGG
>JAYJMJ010000552.1:663017-675203 GCA_036873875.1 Laminaria ephemera | reverse complement strand
GGTAGCGAACACGACGAGTATATGGTGGATCGAGAACCGGGCTTCAGCAGGGCAACAACTGCGAGCGTCTGCATTGCGATGATCCCGAAAAAATAGCTTCCCGTGCCTATCTCGCCAACAGACCGCAGCTACAGGATGTACACACAGGAGGAGAGAAATGCCGGCCTGTCCTCGGGTTGCCCTTGTGCTTTCCACGCGGAGAACTACTTTTTTTGGGCCCGGCGCTGGTAGGCCATGTGGCGCCCCCACATATGCCCCGAGAGACGGAGCCTGACTCGGCACTTAGCACGGCACTCAGAACACAACTAAGGACTCGTATCATACCATGTCCCCTGCAACCGAACTGAAATGAAACTAAACAGCTTTTTTTCGTCTTCTCTTGCCCTGCATATAATCTGCGTGCTGCGTATTTTCGCTCTGCGTACTGCGTTAGGTGCCCACACCTGTCGGAAACTAATCAACTAGCGTAACGAGTAGTGGGCGGAAAAGTTGTTTCTTGGTCGCCTCTACCGGTTCCACCCATCACACTGCAGCGTCGCGGGGCTCCGCCCAAGTTCCGCCATCAACTGCACACCATGCCAACGGGTACCTTAGAGTCATTGAACCCCATTGGCCGACCAATCGACGGGCGTGTGAGCTACTCCCAAAACACATCCGGAGAACAACCCCAAAAGGCCGCACACAACGCAAAAAGTTGACCCTGGACGAATTCCCGGGGAGTTACCTACCATACCAAGATCTGGTGGTGTTTTTGTGACAGGCGATCCGGAAATAAATCTTCAGTTAGTTGACTTTACGTCGGCGGCTGATGTTATGCTTCTTTTATAAAAAGAAGCTTTCATAAAAATAATTTTCTTCCACAAAAAGAAGCTTTCATAAAAAGAAGCTTCTTTCACAAAAAAAGACGGCACCCCAACAAGCGAAGGACGGCTAACCCAGCGAAAGAAATGCCCGATGGTTTAACGCTGGCGTCACCTTTCCGACGCACAGGAAGCACAGCAGCGACAAGCTGTACGAGCCCGTGTTTGCAAGGAGCTTGTCCAAGGTATCGTAGCCGAAGAAAAGCACCTGTTCCAAATAAACGGCGCGGCAAGCGGGCGGGAAGATACAGCCGGGAAGGAATCAGCCCAAACGACGCCGTTACGAGAGGCTACCATCGGGCGAGGCGTGAGGTGCGTGCCACAGCACAACAAAAACACGGGAAGGCGCTGTGTTTGTTTTGGGGGAGGGGAGGCTGTTCAAATCATCGCACGAGTGTCGAGGGCCTTTTCCGCAGTGTTGTATTTTTTAGTTATTCTATATTTGCGTGGAGCGCATATCCTCATCTCTCGATCAAGGAACACCTCAAGGGTGACACCTCAAGGGTGTGCCGCACATTAGGTCGACGGGTGCGCACCATGGCTCCGATCCGCAACGCCCTCCGAAGCGCCCCGCCCTAGAAGGTTTCCAAGCTGTCAGGCCCTTCGATAGTTCCGACCGTGGGGAAACACGCCTTCCATCGCAAGACACCATCCATCGCAAGACACCAACCGCGACCGAAACCGTGGCATCAGATCACCCCCCCCGCGGCTGTTAACCTCAAAGCAGGCACTGCCCTCGCCACACGTCCGAATGCTATATAGGCCGCCTAAAAGGCGAGACCGACCCCCCTTCCCCCGGCTCCAGCTCCACGAAGACAAAATACAATCAGCGCTTACTCGCGCAGGGTCGCTCAAGCGCGTCGTTCGCAGAACGTTCTATCCCTCTAGAAGCCGGGCTACGGACGACACCAAACGCCCCCCCGCAGTCTACGCCACCGACGAGCGCACGTACCAACACCTGATTTGGACGCGTTTTTCCTGTTTTCAATCCTCCGGCGGATGCGGTAAAAATGAAGCTTAAGCTCACTACATGCCACGTACGTGCCGTGCGTAAATTTAAATAGGTTGCCGAAACAACGAAGCTGCTGTGGCAATGGCAGCGCAAGCGGTCACCCATTCATCCATTTCTAGGGGGTTCGCAGCGGTTCATGAAGCTACCGCACCTGGGGGTAGAAAATGCCGACCAGTCCCGTAACGGCGGCCATCATGATGGGCTTGGACCACTGTGGAACTTTCTTCATCCACCTGAACCCCGGGAAGTTTCCCTCGAATACGTCTGCGCTCTGTGGTACCCGATATCACCGGACAGCGGACATCCGCGACAAACGCGGAAGCAGGCGGTGGTGAGTTGGGGAGAGGGAAGGGGTGCAGTTTGACGGGAAGGTTCGCGTACGCTAGATCGCCATTTTCAACGGAATTGTTTAAACGGTGCTCTAAAGCAGGAGGTGCCGGGTGAGTGGGGGGAGAGGGAAGGGGTGCAGTTAGAGAGGAAGGTTCTTGTATGCTAGCTTGCACGATTTTCAACCGAATTGTCTCAAGGGTGCGTCCTGCATCACAGCTCCTCATGGGTATGAGTCGGCATAGGTTGAAGCGATTCCCGCTGCCATATATCAAAGACTCACGTTTTCTTGAAAGCGCAACAAAATCACTACACTGCCTTCCGCCTTTGTCTTGCTTTCCGCTCTTACAAAACGTCCGCAGGACGGCACTACCCGCTGTCACCTTGCCTCCTACCTCAAGAAGCCGGCGGCTCCCAAAACGAGTCACGTTCTGCACCAGAACGGTTACATCTGCCCGGGGGGGGTCCATCAACGGCACGGCAGCGCCAATGCCCCCATCCACCCTAACACGGCGAAACCGTTCTTGTAAGCATTTTCTGTCTCAAAACCCATGATCGACGCCGCCTGAAGACGTGCGTGCGCATCACAGCCCCCGGCGGACAACCCCCACCTCCGCTGACGGTGTTCCAGACGAACGGGGCGTCCGCTTAGCCCTTTCGCCACTGTGAAACTTATCGTACTCTTGTTCCAAGTAGTTTGTCCCCAAAACGTGCTAAGCCTTTTGGGGCCCGGGCATAGCGACCAAACTGTGCCAGCTGCGGTCTTATTAACCGTCACAGCTGCGGTCTTATTAACCGTCTAGTGGGAGCGCGCAGCAGTACGATTACTTACGTATCATGCTGCGCGTGTGTCGGAGATCATCTTGCATTGAAGCCTCGGGTATACACCCTGCCTCAGCAGCCCGGGCTGCTTCATGTGACCGATGCTGAAATGAGCAGTTATTGTCGACAAGTTTTCCCCTTCAAGTCCCGAAGGGGTTTGGTTAATACATGCAAGTGTAAAGTGTGTCGTATGGTATAGAAATACTCCAACTACGTCAGCTGTGAGTTTGACCAAGTGTAACGTATTTACGAACAACTCGCGGGGCGGGGGTAAGGCCTTCTCGCCATCCCACCTTCCGCGAGAAGTACTTGAACATCACCGCCACGAGCCCTGCCACCACCCCGAGGCCAAGGTAGAGAGGCAGCTCTATCAGCGGCGACTCCAGGTTGTACGCGGCGGGTCTCAACGATAGCTCGTCGTGCAGGCCTATCTTCGCCATCAAGGCCGACACCACGGCGCAGAGGAGCGTCGCCGCGATGAAAGACTTGCTGTTGTAGTTCGTGTTGAATGTGTCCTGCGGAGGAGGATGGGGAGGAGGAGGAGGTAATGCGCGCAGCAGTTACAAACCAGCCAATATTATGGATAGCGGGTTTTTGGTCGATGCTTTGTCGAACGTGCTTGGGGAGGAGGACCAGGGAGGAGGAGGACAAGGAGGTCCAGGGGTGTCGCGGGTGAAGGGCGAGACACACACCAAGGAAAGAGGTGGGTGAGTCGAGGGTGAGGAAAAGGGGAAGGACGCTTGGAGGATTGCTCTACATTTCCGCGGCATTCGATGACGGCGCGTCTAGCGATTTGCAAAAATAATCACGGGCTTCGCTCTCCAAGACACATCCAAACAACTGATTCTGCTCCTCGGAACGCGGGAGCCAAGCGCTCGCAATACTACTCAATGCACTCCCCGCAGAGACACAAGACCCACCTACCCAGCAAACAGACCTCCATAAAGACAGCCGTTCTGCAAGACCTTCTACCCTCCACCCTGCCGAGCAGATAGAGCGCCACAACATCAACCACACCGCCAAAAAAACAACCATCGCGTAAGACCCTCTAGTATCCACCCTTCCGAGCAGACAGACCGCCATAAAGTCAACCATTCACATGATTTTCCCCGGCAATATGCGTACGGCCGGGCCCAGGCCGTTTGCAAGAAGGCAAGCAGGCAAGCAGGCAAGCGATGCCACCGTACAACACATGTATGTTCGGGGAAAACACTTACCTTCACGATCTCCAGCGCGAAGAAAATGCCCGCGATGGGAGCGTTGAATCCCGCTGCCACGCCCGCCGCGGCCCCAGCCCCCAGCAGCATCCTCTGGCGCTCGACAGATAGGTTTGACATGGACGACACGTAGCGAGACGACGCCACCCCCAGCTCTACCGCCGGCCCCTCCGGCCCGAGCGAGTTACCGGTTCCGAGGGTCGTAACCGCGGCGAGGGTCTTGCCGAAGGTCCTGAGCGGAGAGGCAGGGCGTGGAACGGTGCTAGTGTGAGTCGTGCCCTCTTATCAGAAACTGGTATTCTGCCTTGCATTGCAGACAAACGTGTTCAATTCTGTATTCAAGTACGAGCGTGTTTCCAAACCGTGCCTGCGACCGTAACCCCTTAATAAATGTACACACATATCGGGGGAAGACCGCTTGGAAATAGAGTTGGATATTATTTTTCCGGACTACAAGGGTTTGGCGGTTGAGTCATTGAAAGTAGAGGTGGGGTCATTTTTCAGTTGTACAAGGGTTTGAGGGGTTGGGACAGGTCGGTCAAGCTGGACGAAGCAACCGTTCTCTTCGCCTAAAATTACTGCATCGCAGCGTCTCGTAAGCATCGGCACGCAACCTTGAGGGAAGCAACGTTCCTCTCCGAGTGCAGTGACTCCTGGCCCTCTGGCCCTTTATACCATCGCATAGCTCATTCGCGCCTGAAACTGCGTCCCTCACCGCGTCAAAAGCCGTCCCTTCGTGTGACCTTCACGGCATCTAAAAAAGACCGTATAGCTATCGCTAATAATAGGAACTCGCGCGGCATGATATCTGTATCTGTCGTCAACTTGTGTGCGTTCTTTGCGGTCGGCGGTGGCGGTGGCGGTGGCGGATGTATACTCCGGCTTCAGCGACCTCGAAAGATGTCCCAATTTTTTGGCAGTGTAAATTAGAAATTCGCATTCGCTCGAAACAACCAAATCTTCAGGCTCGCATCAACAATCGAGATGCCTCACCGCCTCTCTGCTGAAGATCTAGACCTTACCTCTTAGCATCCCAGGGGATCTGCTTGTCGACCTCTCCCGTCAGCCCCCCCAACCCCGGACCGTAAGACTTGAGCTTCAGAGCCCCCATGATGCCAACCACGCCCACCGCTCCAAGCACAGGAATCAGGGCCACGGCGTACACGGCCGCTCCGGCAGGGACTTGGCCAAGCAAATCGCCATAGGAAAATTGCTTGGCCGCGCCTATCATGGTCTTGAAAACAGTCACTTTTCGCGGAGACAAGGGGGGTAGCAGGGACGGGGGGGGGGGGGGGCGTACTCATTTGTTGCTTGCCTTCGTCACTTGATCATTGACCACGCATCCCTTTCGAGACGGGGCACCGTTCCTACTCCTAGTGGAGAGAGGAGGCAGTATAGAGGTGGGGCAGCAGGGGGTAGGCTACCGCTACAGAAGCTGATGTGATTGCCGCCGTAGAGTCGATTGATTATTGGCGTACATGAGTACCTGGTACCTGGTATGATATTAACCATTGCCCGGGAAATTGGAGGGACAAAAGCGTGGTGATGGCGCCATAAGTTCGAGCAGGCCGGGCACACTCAAATTGCAACCAGCGACACCCCATGTTCGTGCGCAGCGTGCTCAGACCTCACGAACGTTTCGTAAAACACTTGCTGAGCGGGTTACCGTTACCGGAGGCCGTCGCCGGCTGCTGGAGTCTGGTATCTGGAGTTGGTCGCTGGAGTTTGGCTGCACTCTTTCCACTTTCAGGCAGACCTCTAATACTCTTACAGCAGTGTCATGTATCATGAGTCACCCATGCAAGCGTTGAAGAAGGTGTTTGATATCCTCTGCATTGGAAGACGGCGCGCTCTCCTGAGCCGGACGCTGCACCAGCGCTTGTCAGCAGGGCGTTTCAAGGCTGCCGAGGACCGGTGCAGGCGTGCCATATACGCTTAGGGTAGCTATACACCACGCAAGACGCTCGTGTGAGGGCCGAGAGGGACGCGCGTTTCCAAGTGTTGATCATATCCAAAAAAACACAACAAAATATTCGTCACCTCGTATTATACTGATCAGATTCAAAGTAAACCCTACCAGGTACCAGGTATCATGTGCTTTACAGACAGACAGCCATGGGACAACATCGACCCTTGGCAAGGTATGTAGGTATGCGTTGCGTGACCCACCCGCAGATCCCGTGAGTATCCCGACTATGGCCGCCATCATCAGGAACCTCCCCTCGTCCGCAGCATCCTCAGGGACCTCTCGCACTTGCTTCTGCACCCTACCAAGCTGTCTCAGCACGCCGTTGATCGAAAAGGAAGACGCCGGTTCCGCCTCGTTCGGAGGTTCCGCCGCTTCCGAGACACACTCTATCATCATACCCACGCCTTTGGCAGGGATCCCGCCGCCAACCCCAGTAGCAGAAGTTGACGTGGGGGGCATTCCAACCGGGCCCTGGTCCCCCTCCCCCGCCAGCCGCCGCGAGCGTGTTGCCCTGTTCTTGTCCGCGTCGCTGCGGCGCGAATTACGCAGCCGGAGACATCGGTGCAACGTACTTCGAATTGGTGCGTCGTCGGCAGCGGGGTGTTTTCTGTCAGGTGACATGAAGATTGCTGAGCTTCTGTGACCCGTGCAACGGCGTTTGGTAGCGGTTGTTGTGCCCGGGAGGCCGGCACGGAGGAGCTCGGTGGAGGGGAGGTGGAGGTGGGGAGCGGGAGTGGTGAAGGCAGAGGTGGATGATACCAAGTGCGTTGGGATCACGATTGCTGCATTTGTGACGAACAGCAGGAGACCTTTTCTTGTCGCCAAGGTCTTCATGATCGCCTAACGACTTCCGTCGAAGCTGGGAAAGCGTGGCAATGCACGATAGCAGTTGGGTGAGCCTCGAGCGGCAGTGTAGCAGCGCGCTAGCAGTGCGCAGCCTCGGGTTCCGCCAACTATGCACAGCCAGAATCCAAACTGCAAAAATCACGGCAGCAAAACCAGCATGGAAAAATGCGAAGTACACGCTCAACTCCGAATGCTAGTATGTTCGTGTGGAACTCCGTTTTTTCTCGCTCGCTTGTAAACACTTCAGCTTTTGGAGGTGCAGACTGAGCAGACTGCAGATGCCGGGGGTAGAGCTAGTCATGGCTGACACCGCCGACAAGGTTCCTCCTGCTGATGCCATTGCCCACAAAGCATCGAATTCAGCGACGGCTTCGGCTAGTCGGCGGAAGGAGGAGGATGTGACCAAGCTGTGCCGGGAGGCAGCGTCCTTGCTTGGACCGAACGAAATGATCCATGATCCTGATTTCAGCCTGTACGGGGCCATGTCTGCGCTCGAGCTAATGGATGCCAAGATGGACAAAGCGCCGCCTGCGCTAGAGGTGCGTTGTCAACAAGACCTGGTGGACCGTTCCACTCCAGATGCACCCCCCTGTTGTTGGAGTGGGGCCTGGTCAGGCACTTCTGCCCCGGCATGCTGTTACGACTGCTGCTGTACCATCTCCACTGGTTTCACATTTATTTCCCATCTCTCAACCTCTTGTATCGGCGAGTGGATTCCTAATCTAAGCCCGTTGGTACCAGGTACCTGGTACTACTACTGTTATGTTTTATCCACCAGCCTGCGAACATACGGCCATGTTGCATGCTGTACTGGTATTGTCTTGCCCATGGGGTCTTGTGGCACTGCGGCTTGTAGCATAGTACTGCATCGCACATCATCTCGTGCACAAACAAGCTTGCTTGCAGCCGCGACTGTTTCGGAAAATATGGCTATCAGCGAACCTGATACCAGGTACCTGGTACCAGGTGTAGCTTTGCCCTCCTCTCTTTACCCCACCGACCTGGGTGGGTAGAGGGTACCCCAAAATCACTGGGATGTTTAATATTAATAACAACACAACAAGTCAAGTGTGAACTGAACAATCTTATAGCGTCTCTCGGACAAGCGCACTGCTGTTCATTGAACTAACCCAATACGAGTAGCAATAACAGCAGAGAACAAAGCATTCGCCCTCAAGAGCACAGACGGACAGATGGGTGGTGCTACGTAACAAGCTGCAAGTGTTATGTTCCCCCCGACAGACGCTGCGCAATCACCCCTCGCCCCCCTCCCCCCCCCCCCCGTCCGTCGCCCGCCTCTCCCCCCTCCCATCCTACCGAACATCCATGATACCTACATGGTCCCTCCTGCGAAAAATCTACGCACCGGGACTGTCAACACCATGAAGCCGTTGGAATCTCGGATCACATCCGGGGCCCTCCCAACCAACCTCGATGTCGCTCCATCGGCGCCGACATCCGTAATACCCGTTGAAGAGCAGCAAGAAGAGTCGTTGGGTGCGCCCGACGGGAAAACCTCAAACAACGCACCTCCTGCTCCTACGCCTCCTTCCCCTAGCCGACGAGCGCTGTCTGTGCTCGAAGGCATGGCAGTCTGTGAGATGGCGTGGCACGAGGGGGGCTCGCTGCCGGAGACGCTGTATGCTTGCCTGTACCTGCACCCGAGGGTCTTCTCGGCTGTGCTGGAGGGGTTGGGATGGGTGTTGCCGGCGCCGAGCGCTTCGGGGGAAGTGCATCCTAAGCTGGACCTCAAGATCAAGGAAGGTGAGGTCGGGACGGGGGCCCGGTTAGGGCGACAGCAGCGTACATACAAGAGTTCACACATCGGACAGATCACGATCTAGATCATCTAGATCCTATATCTGTCATCATGGTATGCTGTGCCGTTACCTGTGTACCTGGTAGAACGGATGCAACCCAGGAAACATGTGCTAGATCATTCGGATCATCCGGTTCTCACCCTGCGACATGATCTATAGGCTATGCAGATCGTATAGACCAGGGATCTGTCGGCCCTGAAAGACATAGATCATGCAAACAGATCTGGTTTGTACGACGTGTGCAAGAGTTATTGTTTTCTCTGGTGGATTTGGTTGTTTGTGACCTATGGATATCGATCAGGGGGAGGTGGTGCGGAGGTACGGCCATACTCTAGTCCGTGGTCACAAGACAACCTCCAATAACTCTGGCGTTGAAGAACACACCAGGAAAAAAGGCGCAATTGATACCTGGTACCTGGTATAGTAGTCGAGGGGTTTGTTTGCGGCGCTTGGACAATATGCCCATTGTATGCGATGATTTGCTGTGTATTATTCTTGTATTGCAGTGTTTTACGTATGTTATATCATACCACGTACATGCATGCAAGCAGCAGTAGCACCTTCATGAATACGGAACGGTAATAGTATTTCTCGTACTGTAGAGAAGAAAATAATCGGTTTCAGGCCCTGGGCGTGCTGGATGTCGTTGGATATACGCTTAGGAACGATATAGTGTAGAATACCACACACTCCTAATAAATACGAACTGTAGGGTGTTCGCGATTTTCAAACTCTGTTGGGTTGGAAAAAATGTAAAAATAGTGTTGAAAACGACGAATTTCATAGCCCTAGGCCACCCAACCCACGAAAAAAATAGGTTAGAAATTAAAAAAATGGTAGGAACAAAAAAAAAACTGACTTTTCGCTGATTTTTCGTGGGTTGGGTTGGCCTTGGATTGTGATTTCGACGGTTTCTATTCTACTTCGAAGTATTATTATATGTTTCCTACCCAACTCCTACCCAACCAAAGTTGGTACATAGCAAACACGTTGGTATTATATGGATATGGATGGTATGGTGCATTCTTGTCTACGTGAACCGACCGTAGCGTTCGCTTGAAGCACCACGAGGATGGTCACGACAAACACGGCAAGCATGGCAAGACAAGGGAAACAGGCGTCCTAGGGTCCTATCCCGCTATCCACGTTACCACGCTTTGACTGACTCTGTCTGTAGTCAAGATACTTCAGACCTGTGACCCCCAACCTCTGTGTGCACGCACGCATGGCCAGGCCATTTCGCATGGAAAACCGCAGATCGGGCGCTGACTCTGGCGGTTCTGGCGCAGTCCCTTGGGACGCTGCGCTGCTGCTCCGTGGCTCGAGACGTGATAATTTTGGCGGACATATTCGAAGAGGAAGATTTTTATCCCAGCACATTTGGGTTCCGTCTGACCCCTCCCGTGAAGGATGATAGCTTGAGGGATTTGTTAGACCTTGCGAGGGATGCTTTGCGAGAGAAGGTGAGGACTAAGGCAACGTGTAACGGCCACCAGATACCAGGTATATACGTACGGCGTACGGCAGTATGATGCAGTACGTACGTAAAGTTGTAACGGTTGAGTAAAGACGGCGGTGTGGGCATGGTTTGCTGTACTGCTTCGCCATCTCAGGCAGGCTTGGCTGCCCGATGTTTTGTACGTACAGTAGTGGGCGTGTTTTCCCAAACTTTCGTTTTCGACGACATTCTACCTCGAAACGCGTCGGGTGGAGGCAGTGGTGTGTACAGGTATCAAACGTAAGCGTAGTTTTATTTTTCTTCGTACACGAGTTAACCCACCCCCCCCCCTGTTCGCCGACTTATGCTCGCAGATAAAAGAGGAGGTGGGAGAAACGAGCGGCGGAGGCGACGGGGGGGAGGGGGGAGGGGACTGTCGTCGGCGGGAGTATGAATGCATCCTTGCCCATCTCGAATCCCGAAAAGAGCTCCTGCATGCGTGCTTAGCCCTGAAGGATGCCTTTACGAACAAGCAGCGCCTAAGACGACTCAGGGCTCTCGAAAAGCGGAGAGCGGATCAAGCAGCCAGTCGATCAGCGGCGGAGGTAGCGGCGGCGGCGGCGGCAGCGGCAGCGGCAGCGGGTGCAGGGGAGGCAACGGAACGATTGAGATCCGATCGAGAAAATGGTCAACCGGGCTCGAAGGCGCAACCTTTGACAGGGTCGGAGGTGGCCGGTGTGGATGGAGAGGTAGTGGCGGCGGCGGCTCCGGGGGTAGCGTCGATGGCATTGGATGAACGAGGGGTAGCAGCGAACCGAAGCGACAATGCCGGCGGCGGTGGTGGCCGTGGCGGCAGTGGTGAGGGTGGGGAGAGAGACGGAGGGGAGGAAAGGGTTTGCATGCCTGGGGTTGGCGATAGCGGGGGCGGTGCCGTCGTTAAAGACGGTGTTGTCGCGTCCGGAATGATGCAATCGATCGAGGAAGGTGTTGCCAGACTCACGGTCGAAGGGAGAGCGGCCGGGACACCGACGCCAGATATGCCGCCCCCTGCCGCGGCTTCGGCTGGTGCGGAAGACGGAGGGGCGCAGGAAGACGCCGACTCAGAGACCCCTCTGGCCGGAATCGCTCGATGCGGGGGACACCTCCGCGCCGCCACTGTTGCCCTCGAGTCCCTCTTAGTGTTAGAGGCCTCCCTCGAACGTGGGGCGCTGGCTGTCAGCCCCTCCCCCAAACCTTCGCAGACTGCGTGTGAAACGCCTGCGGTGAGAAATCGACCCCTCGGAGACGCCAAGGAGAAGTTACAGGGCGCCGCCACCGCGGGAAGGCCGAAGGCGGCAGAGGAAGCAGCAGCAGCGGCGGTGGTTAAGCTAGGCGGTATTTCGGGGGCTTTCGCTTTCGAGGCCGAGATGAACCTGCATCTTCTAGGGTCTTCCCCGCACCACCACGTGCACTTTCGGCAGGGATGTGAGGACGGACTGCGCGCCTTGCTGGCCTTGGCGCGGGAAGCCGAGCGGGCCTGCGGGGTCGTCGAGTGCGAGGACTTGTTAGACACACGACGGTACCTCCTAAGGTTCTCGCAAATTTCTGCAGAGGTGGGTGGGTGCGAGGACTTGTTAGGCATACGGCGCCTTAGCTGCACCAACATCTTGGACCCCTACCCCCCCCCCCCCCGACCCCCCTGCTGGGGTTGGTGTCGGTTGGCAGCGACACTGTAAAACACGCCTCTCACTACGTGAGCTAGACCACCAGGGTGCCGTCTTTTTTTGTTGCTCGTTTTTATGTTTTGACAGTAACCGAAATGGTGGTCGAGTTAGATCATATTGTGCGGAGTGGAGAACCTTAACTCCGCGCAAGGGGGATGATATCACGTAGTGT
>JAYJMJ010000552.1:619964-632044 GCA_036873875.1 Laminaria ephemera | reverse complement strand
GGGAGGAGGGAGGGGGGGAGGAGAGTTCTGCTTGAGTTTCTGACAAGCTGGTTACATGGGTGAGAGGGGGGTGTTTCTGTTTTCTGTTTTTTGACGAGCTGTTTGCATGGGTGGGGAGGACGTTTCTGTTTTCTGTTATTGATGAGCTGTTTGCATGGGGGGGGGGTGTCTGTTTCTGTTTTTGACGAGGCTATTGCAGGAGGGGTGTTGGGGTCATTGCACGGGGGGTGTTGGGGAGTTTGGACGATGGCGAAAATTGGAATGGCTGGGTCTTGCTTTGGATCTTGCTTGGCCAGAGCATGTCGCCCGGCCGGGCGCAGGCGGTGGCGGTGGTGGTGGAGACAGTGGCAGCTTGAGCGATAGGCGCGCGTGCACAGCCGAAGGAGAAACGTAGCAAGTTATTGCGTGGGCTGCTTTATTACCCGGCTTTAGATTTGACAGGTCTTGTTTTCGGCAAACTACGTGTTGGACACAAGAAGAGAGGCCACGTCCAGGAGTCTATAATGCTTGACGTGGTATGTGTTTGGCGGTTTTTGTGCGATACGGTACACGGTTGCTTGCTGGCTGGAGGATATATGGGTGTATCGAGAAGGTTTAAGGACTGATAGCGTTGTGACTTAACTGCGAGGTGGTTTAAGGACGTGATAGCGTGTGTCTTAACGGCAAGAAGGTTTTTAGTACTGATAGCGTGTGACTAAACTGCACCGGTATGTGGCTGCACCGGGTGTAGAGATAACTGAAAGCGGTAAAAGTGAGGGGAGGGGGGACGATCGAGTGAAGGTTTCTCTAGGTAGCAGATCAACGAATGCTACCTGGAGAGAGAAGTGTGGCAATTGCTTTAAACGCGTGAGGGCGGGAGAGAGATGGAGGGAGGGAGGGAAATTGATGTTTTTGTTTGTTTGATATATATCGGCTGACCGTCTGCTATCGTTTTAGTCATACCGTTGCTGCTCGATACACAAGGCAAGCAGGTAGTGACCGACGTAGCAAGGCGCTAGCGATTTGCGATGTACCACTGTAGTGCTATTACTAGTGGCGGGTCCGCCGATATTCCGACACTTGTGGTGTAGGTCCGCCAATATTCCGAAACATGTACGTGTAGGTGGGTGTAAGCGTGGGCGAGCGGAGCGATGTTACGGGCCGAGGAGAGGGGGCAGTTAGCCTAACGTCGGGCGGCGAGCAGAAGGGTCGAGGGCGCAGGGTGGGGAGCGCATCGCTCTCTTGTCTGGGTGGGCTCGCACGATCATCGGTCTGTTTTGCGTTGCTCGCAGGGTGGGAAGCGGGTGCTATTGATAGCTCATCGATTTTTTGTCTGGGTGGGCTCGTGTGATCATCGGTCTTTTATCTTTGCTCGACTGTGTGTGCAAGTACGGACCCGCCACCTATATATCTATCTAAACTTTTCTATCTATCTAGATATGTCTATCTATCTGTGAGTGGAAGTGCGGGCCTATCACTGGTATCTTTCAATATATCTATTAATAGATCTATCCTCCTACCTGCAGTAGATCATCTATCTGTCTATCTGATGGATCGGACGTAATTTGATTGTTTGTCGTTAGGGTGAATCGTCCGATTCTAGCAGCGGGGGTGGGCACCATATCATTCTCCAACAAAATTATGGATATCTCGGCGAGGCTCGTTTCCAGAAAACACGTGCCAAGCTAGTATCTGCGTATGGAGTGAAATGGATCGGAATACATGTACCCGCTGCGCTTGAGAATAGTAGGGGAGTTGCATTTATATGTTGGCTTGATTTTTTTGGCGGGGGAGGAGGGCGACCTCGGAAGATGGGGGGATGTGCGTGGTGGTCATGCCATAGCCGCCCGCAACATTACCATGGAACGTTAGGAGCGAGCCGAGGGCTTTGAGGTCGGGCATCAGGGCAAAATCGGCGGGTTTCTTTTTTTGTTGGCGTTTGGCTACACGTTCTGAAACATTTGGTGACATATTTTGCCGGGATGAGTCGGCAGGTTTCGTATGGTATTGGCGTTCGATGGATGGGGTTGGGTGTTTTGAAGCGTCTCGCGCGGCGGCAAAAATGCAGTCAGAAGCCTTTATTTCTTGTTTCAACTTGATGTCGGCGATGAGCGTGTACAATGCCGAGACGCTCGTATTCTTCGTATTGATATGTTTAATGTTTGGATGGTGGTGTGTGGTGGGGGCGAGGGAGAGAGTGCTACTAAGTTGGATGCCGTCAAGGCTGGTTTGCTTTTGCTTATGAGGAGGTTGGACGGTCGATGTTGTTTGCGGGAGGTGAGGCGAAGCGATGAGACATGTAGATGCTACGAATTAAGGGATAGTCAAAGCAATGCGACAAGGCATCAGGTCTGTGTAGTCCGACTCGTGTTTGCAGGCTGTGCACTCTGTTCTTTGCAGGCGGGGCGGGAAACTGTTTTCAATCAATTATCGATATCATAATATGCATATTTCGATTCATGTTTAACGCTACGTACACACAGTAAACCAATATTAGTTTGATTATCTCATCAGAGAAATTTGAGTCTATTGTGTGCTGTGGCCACACATGTCTCCCCTCCCCCCTCTCGTTTGTTTTTTTTCGTGCATAACGTTCATTCATGTGTCCCACTGCTCGTCGATTTTGCTACATGCCTTTCGTTATTATAGCACATAGGATTCATCCAGCATTCCCACGGCGCGTCGATTTTCATCGGTTTTTTTTTCTCACCGACGCTCTCACGCTTTCAAGGACGCAAGACTTCAGAAAAGTGTTTGAAAACCACAGCTACTATTGCCAAGGTCTCTGTAATATTTATTTATGTTTGCCACATATCTGATATCTCAAGGAGGGCTACTATGAGTGTATGTTATACATATTACTACGTAGCAGCCTACCCCCCCCCGTACAACGTAGACTGTGGTGCTATAGTACCACAAAATAATTATTGCCAACAAGCTGGGTGCGATTCCAGGCAATGTAGATGTGTGTGTCTGACGGTCCAGATGACGATGGTGTAGCGAGCTCAGCAAAAAAGGCTCACCCAGTCCCAAACAACGATGATGTTCAGCGACCCCAAAAGCGATGTTTCAGCACAGTTCCAGACAACGATGACGACGTGCAGTGCCCCTAGAAGCCACGTCCCGTCACAGCCCTATACGGTGATGATGTTCAGCAATCCCTTAAGCGATGTCCCAGTAGCCCTAAGCGATGATGATGTCCAGCGATGTTCCAGCAGCCCTCAACGATCGATGATGATGTTCGGGAATTCCAGAAGACGTTCTCCCCCGGCAATGCCAAAATATGATACTGTGGACCTAACTCGAAAGACTCTCGGGCGACCCCACGTTGCTGTTGCGGCGGCCCCGGAAGCTCCGGCAGTCCTATATGAGTGTCGTGGCGATGCCAGAAAGTACATTCCCGGCAACCTCAAACGATGGTGTCTGCAGCGATTTCGTAACACGTCTTCCCGGCAACCCCGCGTTAACACGATCGCTGGCGACGATAATAAGCTAGCGGTCCCTGCAATATTTTACGAGCTAAAGTACGAAACCCTTATCGAAATATTGCAGCGGTCGAGTTATTTTCCGTGTTATCGAGACGGGTTTGGGCGCCGATTAGAGCCAATCGCCGTGCACGCACAACCGGTCTGCGGGCGTCGGGCTCCTTGCACCTAGCACTCGGCGTCGTGCATGGTCGTCTTGTGCACAGTGCATCTTCTGTCCCGACCCATCCCCCGCTTCAACCTGTTTCTGTCGCTTTCCCGTGGGCGTTGGCGGGCACGGTGCAACCGCTTCTATAACGATGTGCCCTGCCTTGCCGCAGTTGTGGCAGATAGGTGGCGATGAAGCTGGAATCAGATGGCAATGTCGTTGTTGTTACCATGACCGTGTCACGCCCAGTGATCCTACCCGTCTTGTTCTGCAACAGCACGTCCAGCCACACATCTCCCATACTTCAGCAATAGTGGTTGTAGTAGTTCCTCTCGTAGTAGCAGCGGTACGGTGTATCCGCCATCGATTCGAAGGACCCCGGTGCAATCGAACACGGATTTTGTCGCACAACCGTTCTTATTCAAGAAGCAACAGTAGCAGTGCAGCAGCAGTAGTTTCGAACCAGACCGTAGCGTGCTCGAAAGTCATGTTTTGAGGTTTGCTCACGATTAAGGACTCAGCCTGAAATATTCAGCAGTGCGTCCAGTACTCCTACTAATACTACTACTATTACTACTACTACTACTACTACCATAATACTACTACAACTACTATTACTATTAATACTACTATACTGTACTACTAGCACCAGTACTATAGTTACATTACTACTACCTACTACTACAGTACTATACTACTAACTATCACTACCACAACCACTACTACTACTATTCTACTGTTACTACTAGTTCACAGAAGCAGCTAGCTGGAGACGGTGACGATGATCTTGGCAGCTCTGTGAAGAGCAGTTGGTGTGTCTTTCGCAGCAGCTCCAGATCATTATATTATATAAGAGCTAAAGTTGCAACAACCTGAGGCTGGATCTTTGGATACCTTTACCTCAGATTTAGCGTGATATAACGAACCTGGCTGTACAGAGATCTAGGAAATCGCGAGCAACAGGATCAACGGCATACGGGCTTGATCGTGGCCGTATGCCATGGAGCTTTTGTAGGCGAAGGAACGTCAATAGCGGTGACCACCGTTCCTACATAGTTTCATCAAAGCGGACAGAAATCTGAAAGTTCGTGGTCGTCAAGGAGAAACAACCATAAAAAGGCGTTTTTGAATCATTCTTCACCATCCGGTTTCCCGATCCGAGCGGGATCCCGTTGCATCGCAGCCTCCACCTCCAAAAGCCGGCGTTGTTGTGGCGTTGCAGCAGCAGTGGATCAAGTGGTGCAATGACGAAGAAGCAATGCCGCCGTCGCAGGCGATCTGATTCGTCCGAGTCGGACACGGCCCAGAGGAGGGCAGGATGGAAGAATGAAGCTTGTCGTTTTCACAAGCTAGCCTGTACAGTTTAAAGAAGCGCCAGCAGCAGTGCGCAGTTCATCCCATGAACGACGGTTACATGTCGTACGGCATCCTATAATTGTGTCACGATTCTCGTAAACTGAACTGTCGTAGATACCGCGGCTGCTCTATTGCTGGGCTACGATGTTTCGACTAGCGCTGACGCTGCAGCTCTGCGCTGCTGCTGTGTTGCTATCAGTACGACTAGCACAGCTGAATCTGCTCTTTGCGGTTGCTGCTGCACGTACGCAATAGTACCGGGTATTGCGATATTACCGACAGTTGGTCGAGCGTCCTGCCTGCTGTTGTTGCTGTACGTACTGGTGCTATTCTGCTGCGGCTGCTGCACCACATCATACCTGGTACGTACTATATTAACATTGAGCGTACATAGCACTTGGCGGTAGCAGCAGTACGAGTACTTGTTGTGCTGTACGAGTACGAGCATTCAATGTCTCCGTGAAAATATGGTATCAAGACACAGATCAATTGAGGTTTACAGCCTTTTCTTTCGGGACTCATACAATATTCCCCCATATAGCTAGGATTATCGCCAACAACTTATATGCCATGTGCAGTACTGCAAGATAACCCGCTGATCATGTAATACCAACATATGGCGGAGGGACCGGCCCTAATCCCTAGTAATGATTATTCTGGCAGCTCTGTGCAGAAGTAGTCCTTGCCGTTTTGCGCGGAAGCAGCTCCTCCAGATGACGATACCCCTGGAAGCTCTGTGGGAAAGGGGTTCACAGAGGACGCAGCAGCTCAGGCCTCAGTCGCAGGCTGCACTCGATGATCCTGATGGTACGAAGATCTCCAGCGACTACGAAACTCGAGGCTCATCACGTATGAGCATAGGTCTTCGCAGCAGCGGCTCTTCCAGACGACGATGCCCGTAGCAGCTCTGAGAAGAAAGGCTCACAGCGAACGCAGCTCGGGCCTAAGTGGTAGTCTTCACTCGATGCTCCTAATGATTCGCAGCTCTGGATGCAGCGCATACACAAATCGAGGCTCATAACCTAAGAGCGGGATTTCCGCAAGAGCGGTAAAATGCGGTTACTGAGCTACTTCTGACGGCCTGTATGAAGCAGACGCTGCCGGTAGGGGTTAGTCGACTGGTTTCATGAGCTTCAGACTCCGGAGAGACGATGAAAGAAATGGTGCTCCATGGACAGTTGTGTATATTATCCGTGGGGTCCAAGAGAGGAGAAGCAACGGAACGGGAGAGTGTGCGGGGAGCACGCTCGTCACAGCTTCGAATAAAACAACACGAAACACGGAGACCTTTCAGCAACGAAAGGCAAACCCGAAGATCCGTGAACCTTGTTCGTCGGTATCATTTTTGTGTTCACGAGATTCTGAATTTCGCATGAAACGACACTTTGATTGTTGTGTGATTGTGCCGCCTATCTGCTAAAATCGGCATTTATTTGACGTGTTGCATTTATAAATCGTAGCTACGAGTACTCTCACTGTCGCATTGCTTGTACCGCCGTAGTACCTAGTGTGGCTGTGGCCTACTCGCTATAGACGACTATGCTGCCGACCAGCGATTCCGTAGGGTACACCGGCTACTGCTGCTCTGTATGAAAGCAACTACCATTTGCTTTTTGTGGCTTTCGTCGACAGCGAGCGGTATCAGTATGCCCCCCCCACCTATCCCAGTACTTTCCCCTTGCCCCCACTCTTGACGCTCCCAGCTGCGTTGCGTAACCAGCTCCCCTATGCCTCCTCCTCACGCCATCTCCCCATGAAACGGTTCGCCTCCTCGACGAGCCCCCGGTACCACTTGCCCCCCGTTCTTAGCCGACATGGGCCACAGCAACAACACCATCCCTACTCCGAACAACAACGGGGAGCTTTCCGTGGATCCCTCAGTGGCTGGCAACAACCTTGATTGAGGTCGTCCACCATTAAAAGACGTTGGCGCCAGTTCTTTCCTGCCCAGCCTGTGATCCTGGATTCTCCCCACCAGCCGTCGTCCCGAACATCACCGGGCGGGTTGGCCACTCGTTATGCGATCGTTCTGAAACGGATCGAGGCTAAAGGTCATGAGGTCTAGGTTCGGATGTGGCACACAATACAGACATGGTCTACCAGTACTGCAGGGTCGACATGCCTGCAACATGCTTCGGATGGAATAATGACCAACCTCAGGATGGGCGATGATCCAACCGAGTCGAGAGGTGCGCTCGTACATACGTCTCTCAGAGAAGCCGATCAGACTTCTATTCTGGTGCACAGGAGAGGAGGTCTCTCAGCAAGGAACGGATAGATGGTAACTGGTTGCTTACTCCCAAGTCAAGGCCGATTGATCAGCGACCAAGGAAGTTGGTGGGTTGGAAGGGAGGTTTTTAGGTTGTGAGCAGAAAGGGTCTCACAATCAACCAAAGGAGGGGCCGCAGCAGACGCGGCCCCTTCTATTACGAAACGCCTTTGCCTTTGTAACCGAAGCACTTGTAACTGTCACCGACGATTCGTAACACATCTAAAGCAAGCAGTACCATCTGGTAGATCTTATGCTTGCCGTTGTGAGATGTTATGCAGGATCTGTATATATAGAAAACAGATCGATCCCAGGAAACACGTACTCGATTGTGCAGATCGAACGGCCCCCACCCGGCAGCATGAGCTAAACCATGCAGATCTTCCCTGAAACATCTACACGTCGAGCATCGAGCGGGGATCGGTGATCTGTCCGACGTGTGCAAGACTGGTGTCTGGTATTTAGATACTGTACTGTACGTGATTAGCTATATGCCTGCAGCAGCACAGAAACTTAACAGCTAGCAGCAGCAGCAGCAGCAGCAGCAGCAGTTTCATCAGGGCACGCACATCTAGGCAGCCGAGGTTCACCGGGGTGCCTAGAATCGAACCTGCACCTAGCTACCTCCTGCTGCTGTCGCTGCTCTGCTTGACCTCGGCAAAAAAAAACGTACCTGGTATAAAGTTAACAACAATTCTTCGTGTTTTGTGTTGGCCAACATATCAACATTTGCCTGGCATGAAATCTTACATCTGGAGTGGAGAGCGGTACCGTAGCGGTGTGGTGTGTATGGCACAGAAGCGTGTGAGTATGGTGTAGCGTGCAGCGCCTACAGGACTCCGGAAGAGATTTTTATTGTGATATTTTATAAAAAATATTTCAAATACGTCAGCTGTGAGTTCTACCAACTGAATGGTCGATACTCAACTTTTACAAAAGCTGCTGTGATATCGTCATATCGTCATGCACGGCGCACGGCGCCAATAATCCTGATGTGCGGCGCAATTCCTACCGTCCGTGATCGGTGATTGGCCAATGCGAGGTAGAAGTTGTCCCGCGTTTTTTTCATGCCGCTTTTGCTTTCTGCGGGCCAGTGCGTGCGCTGTGAGCTGCAAGCCTGCGAGGTGCTGTCCAAAACGCAACCAAACAGAAACAAAACAAGGAGGAATTTCTCGTTATGTCATCTGTTCCCCGTATCCGATTGGAGGCGCTGCGTGCACGCGGTTAAAATGTCCGTGCTAGCAAGGCGCGCCCGGGGGGTTCTTCGGAGTTGTCATCATCGGCACGGAATGCTGTTCTCAAGAGCATGTTTTGGTACCGTGAGATACAGCGAGCGGGGAGACCCTGCCGAAGTTTTGAGGTGAGCATGGCATGAGGCATGAGTATGCCCATGCCAGGGGAGAGTGCGCAGATATTATGTTTTGAGCTTTCTGTGCAACACGCCCCAAGTGATACCATGCTATAGTTTTTTGGGGTTGATGTGCTTGCGAGAGTGGTCCTATTCTAAGTCCAAGTAATGTATCGTCAAAATCGAGGTACAGCCAGCGGGGAGACCCTGTCAAAGTGTTGCGATGGGCGTGCCCATTAATAGCTATGCCCATGCCGGGGTACGGTGCGCAGATATGATGGTTTGAGCTGCTAGGTACCCCATAGACTGGACCATACTTTCTGTGCAACACGCCCCAAGTGATGCTGCATGTGCTGTAGCTTTAGATGGTGACATGGTGGTGCCACTGCTACAATGAAATCCGCTCTAATTCCAAGTAATTTGTCGTCAAAGACGTGAGTGCAGTTCAGTACAACTAGTTGCCTTGTAGGGCTGGGTATATACCGGACCAGTATATGCTGCCAGCCACAGCACAAGTATACTGGCAGTATACTGGCGGTATGCTTATACTGGCTGAGAGCACTATTAATAGTATAGTTGAACATCAGACCAGCAGCATATTTAAACTTATAGAAACTTACGTACGTCCCACAAAACGCCACCCATAGAACGAAAAAAGTCACAAGTAAAAAACAGGACTGATCGAGAGGAGAGCGGAAAGTGACAAGAGACTTCGTCAATGATGGACGAGTTCTTGTCTCCTGCTACTTACGTACCAATTCTGACCCAAGTTTGCCCCGTACGGGCTTTCGTATGGAGATGGCAAGCGAAGCGAAAATTACCAAACCACTTGCCTTCGGCCGGACCTCCTTACCAGCAGCGCGGGGGGGGGGCGATCGCTCTCGGCTTCGCCGCTTCGCCGCAATAGTATGCTGAGGGAATCTAGTATACTGGCTGCTGATTCCTACAGTAATTATGTGCTGGCTGCGCCAGGCAGTACGCGGCAGTAGACTATGATACTGCTGTAGAATCTACTGCTGTGGCAGCTGGAATCTGGATTCTACTGCTTGCAGGGTACACTATTAGCTATTAACAGAGTTGTACTACCCGGATACCCGGGGGGTAATACCCGAGCTGGTTGATATTTTTGGCCACACCCCCCCTGCTGGCGAGCTCACGTATGTATTCACGTACTACGTGTACTACGTGGTTGCCTTTTGTTTTATTTGGTTATTTCTCGGACGCTTGCTTTGTTCGTTCGTAGCGCTGTGTAGTTTGCCTTTACCTCGCTACAGCCCCCCCTGCTGGCGAGTCTACGTAACTTCTTACGTGCGTATTATCTTCCTGCTTCGGTTTATTTTCTCTCGTTTTTCTTTCTGTCTTCCTTTATTTATGTTTTTCTCCTCGGATTTGTACATTATTTGGTTTTCTTTGGTGACATGCGGTGTAGTCGGTTTCAGTTGCGAGTTTCGAAACGTATGTACCAGAGTATGGGCCTAATACGTACGTACGCTGACTTCCGATTTCACTTTTATGTATTTTTTGGCGGATGTACAACTTGCTTCAGCTATGATATATACGCGTACCTGGTACCACTTTTGGTTTGTTTTGTTTTTTTTCCTGGGGCATTCTTTCACTCCAGAGTGGCTGGCGCCTGTCCTGTGACCACGGACTTGATTATGAGAGAACAACAACAACAACCCGGATATGTTACTACCCGTTCGGGTGCGGGTAAATGACCTAATACCCGCCGAGTATTAGGATCCGGGTACCCGAGCACCTGACATGAACGGGTAACGTGATATCGTATACGAGTAGACTCAAACGAAGTATGTACGAGCAGGCGCTACGAGGAGGTTTATGGTATTCGACTTGGAGCAGTTGTTACTGAGCTGTGGTGAATTGACCCACAAGCTCACTCCATCTTTCCCCTTGCCTGGCCCACATCCTTCCGAGCCGACATAATAAAGACATCTTAAATATAGCATCTTCATACTGCACACTGTGTGTGTTGCAGTGCCTAGCTTCTAGCCCAGTATCGCTGCTGGGGCATATCCATCCATCGCATATCAGCGCTATCTCAACAGGGAGAAGGGGCAAGTAACAATCGACAATTGACGACAAAATGAACGACAAAACCGACAAGATCTTTTGCTGCAAAATTACGACGGTTTCAGATTTTTTGTGCCTCTTCACAATCTTCACCCAAAGACACACGCCTCCATACAACTAAACACCACCCTGAGGCATCGTATCCCCTCACTGCGATCCCAAACAAACCGCACTACTTTGGCGCGAAGCACTGGTCAACGACAAGCGCGCTGCACCAGCAAATGCAGAGCACCCACTGGATCAACCCTACCTACCTGCGTTTCTGTTCATCTGGCCACGTTTTTTTCCGCGGGTGACCTCTTGCCTCCAAAGCGAAAGCTACCTTTCCAGAGCAGCAGCGCAGCAGCCCATCTATCTACCTCATCACCGCCTTCAAACAGCCAAATCAAGCAGGGACAATCTTTTCAGCTCAGCCGCGACGACCTGCTGCTTCAGCCACCAGCACCTCAGACAGCCTCGGCGCTGTCCATCCCTAGCATCGCACACTCGGTCTGTCCTGCTGACCGAAAAATCTCTAGATTGATGGATCCAGCTGCTGCTGCTGTGCAACAGGCATCCCGCCGCACCGCTGCATCTTCCATCCCGCAGCCATCACCACCGACATTCCACCAGCCTGTGCTATCCACCGGGCTCATCACCAGTGAGCACATCCGATGGATATCGGAGCTGCGATCGAATAGGGCGCAGTGGTTCAGCGAGGTGCACGGGCCGTGGACACCGACAGAGAACGACTACTTTGAGTTCACGTACGAGTTGTTCCACTCAGGACTGCTGTTTGGCGTCGAGGTTGGCCTGCCTGTAAGGTTCTTCCTGAGCGAGCTCCTAGGGTGAGTGTCTCGGCAGCAGCACAGTACAGCAGACAGAGGGGCTTGTGCCAACGAGTCATGTGTGCGGTGTTGGTTTTGTGGACCTGTATATACGCTGTGTGCTTCAGCCTAAAGTTGGATAGAATCCAACAACTGATTTGAGTTTTTGGCGTGGTTTGCTTGCGCTATCGTAAGGCGTGATTGAGCGGTGCCAGCGATGAAACGATGCAAAACCAAGCAAACGTGTCCAAACAGTATCGTTTTTTTTTTCCGAGGAACCGTTTCAGTTCTGTTTGTTGTGGTCTTGCGGTCTGTCCGCGGCGGTACGAGTAGCGACGGCTGTCTGTTCAAGGGTCCGTAACCGTAAGTCGTAAGTCTTAAGTGTGTTGCAAAAAGCAGCTGGACCCGGCGGTGCTGCAGCGAAAAAAGCATTGCCAAATTCGCACACGTCACGCCCGCGCCCTACAAACAACCACACCAACGAGTTACTATTATACCTGGTAGTACCTAAAAAAAAAATAAAAAATGCACTACAGCTGTGAGATCTAGGATTTCGTCGAAACTCATCTTTGCAAGCTGTGTGTGATACTCCGATCGC